>CM060416.1:109381895-109780301 GCA_030545235.1 Helianthus tuberosus | reverse complement strand
ATTTTCAAACTCGGGGTCGCCAAGTTTCATATATATAGTTATAATCATATGCATAACGTAATAAATATATTATTTAGCTATCATACATATAATAATATTTACTACTTAAATCAATACAAATAATAGGTTGTTTTAGGCTTGTGAGTCTGGTTAAGCTCAATATGAAGTTCGTATCGAGCTTGAGTACATTTATTAAGTTACCTATCTAGTTGATCTCATTTACGCGCTCCACTCAATCCAAGGCTTTAGAAATCCGAGTTTGTGTAGTTTACGAATAGCTTGATCCGTTTACACCTTACCTGATAGTTGTTGTATGGGTTTGATGAGATGCCATGATCACTTGATCATGGTTTTGAACTTGAGGTGCTAAGAAAAAGTAGAAAACAACTAAGATAAAAAGATAGGTAGTGCTTGCCAATAAAATAATAGTTATCTGCAACAATAATGCCCCAATGCTCAACAACTATCATCCTTTGCTTACCTCAGTCCTTAAAAAAAGGATTAAAGAAGTGAGGGAGACTGCTAAAAAGGCATGCTTTTAGTTCACTTTTGAATTTATTTAAAAAAGACAAATCTTATCACATGAACCACATGTCCACAAGAATCTAACAAAATATTACAATAAAATAATTAAATAAATATATATTATATATATACTCCTTGATAAGCCAAGAAAAGTTAAATCTACAAATAGAGTGACTAGAATTACATATAAAAATGATTCACAACCAAACAAAAAATACCTTACATGACCCTCATATCATAATGGATATGTCCAAATTGCCCCCAAAGACACTGCTCACTCACATTTGAACAGTGGTTAACATGAACACCACAATAGAAGAGACAGCCACCACCAATGAAGTACCAAAACTCCATGAAACAGAAGCGGAAAGATGTTGTGAGCCAGATGGTGAGATGGCCATGGTGTTGGGCCCAAAAGATATTATGTCATCTGGGTTAGGTGGGCTTGGGCTAGAAGGAATGATGGGTAGGGATGCTTCAGTAGGTGAAAGTTCACCTTTACTAGGTGAAGGGAACAAAGGAGTGATGTTAGGAGATGAAGCAGGGGAATGAGATGATGGTGGTAATGCAGATGTTTTTGCTGCAAATGATAATGGGGAAGAAGGAGAACATAAAAGGCATAGAGCCATAAGTGAGATAAGTGTTGATGGTGCCATTAAATGATGTTTGTAATCAATGTGTTTTTTTTTGGGAATGGAGAGGAAGAAAGAATGTGGAGAGTGAAGGGTGATGAGAGAGTGGTTATGTAATGAATGTTAGAATGATTGAATCAGGAATCATATGGGATTGGAATATTGAGGTGTGTGGCATGTTCAACAAAAGTAACATGTTTTATGTACCTTTTTTCTCTCCTAAATTCAAATTCACACACACACACACACACACACACATATATATATATATATATACACATATACATATAGGGAGAAGATCATGCGAGAACCACCTCTTATTGCGAGAACCGCGAGAACCAATGTGAACACAACAAAAAATGCCTAAAAATAGCTAAAAATCACACAAATTTTTTTTTTTTTAATATTTTTTATAAAAAAATCGCTACTTTTCGAAGCAAAAAAAAAAATAAAAAATTTTGCTTCTAAAAGTAGCGATTTTAACATAAAAATATTAAAAAAAAAATTTAGATTTTTTAAGATTTTTTTAGGTTTTTTGGGGGTTTAGTTTTTAGCATTTTAGCTTGGGGGGGTGGGGGGGGTTTAGGTTTTTGGGGGGTGGGGGGTGGGGGAGGGGGGTTTAGATTTTTTTTGGGGGGGGGGGGGGGGGTGGGGGGTTAGGTTTTTTTTAGGTTTTTTTGGGGTTTTAGTTTTTAGCATTTAGCTTGGGGGGGGGGGGGGGGTTAGGTTTTTTTAGCTATTTTAGGTTTTGTTCACATTGATTCTCACGGTTCTCACAATAAGGGTGGTTCTCGCATGAGCTCCTCTCTATACATACATATATATATATATATATATATATAGAAAGTATATCATACATTACGGCTTAACGTACTTCACGTACAACAACGTGCGTGATTTGTTATATAACATGTGTGATTAATGTTTTCAATATGCGTGATTATTGTGTTTCAACATGCGTGATTTTGGATTTTTGAGTTATAACGTGCGTGATTTTAAAATAAACGTGCGTAATTACCTGTCGTACGTGATGTACGTTAAGCCGTAATGTACGTTAACCTTCCCCTCTCTCTCTCTCTATATATATATATATATATATATATATATATGATAAGTATATGTTAGAAACCACCCTTTATTACGCGAATCAATGTGAACACAATAAAAAATACCTAAAAAAATTTAAAAACACACAAAAATATTTTTTTAATAAAAACGTTATATTTCGTCACTAAAAAAATAAAAAAAAAACTAAACAACAGTACCGATGCACATGTGCAGCGGTACTATTTTTTAGTGACTAAATTTAGCGTTTTTTATAAAAAAAAAAATTGAACAAAAAGTACCGTTGCATATGTGCATGCGTATGCATATGCATATGCACATGTGCATTGGTACTGTTTTTCAATTTTTTTAGTGACGAAATTTAGCGATTTTTTAATAAAAATATAAAAAAAACTTCTAGCATTTAGTTGTAAGGTTTAGCTTTATGTTTTAGTTTTTAGCATTTAGTTTGGGTGAAGTGGGTTGGGGGATTAGGTTTTTAAGGGTGGGGGTTGGTTTTTTTTAGGTTTTTGGTGCGTGGGAGGTGGGGTAAGGTTTTTTTTTTGGTTTTTTGCTGAGGTATAGATTTTTTTAACGGATGGGGGGGGGGGTCTCCTAAATTCAAATTCATATATATATATATATATATGGCCGCTAAAATGAAAACCACCCTCAGTTGCGAGAACCACTTTCCACCAATCAGATAATGACAACCAAAAGGGTAATATAGTCATCTAATCAAAACCATTAAATCATCTTTCTCCTCTTTAAAGTCTCTTTTTAAAGTCTTTTCAATTTCTCTCTCTTTAATTTCTCTCATCTTTTTGTTATTTTGTAAAAAAAAAAAAAATTGTAAAAAAAAGTTTAAAACCGTAAAAGAAGTTTTCATAAAAAATGTAAAAAAGTTTAAAAACGTGTGTGTAAAAAAAGGTTTTTGTAAAAAAAAGGTTAAAACCATAAAAAAGTTTTTATATAAATTTTTGTCTTTTGTAAAAAAGTTTTATAAAAAAAATGTTGAAAAAACGTGTAAAAAAGTTTTTTTAAAAAAAAAAGGTTAAAACCGTAAAAAAATTCGTATAAATTTTTGTTCTTTGTTAAAATTTTTTTGTAAAAAAAGATTGTAAAAAAGTTTTTTTGTAAAAAAAAAGTTTAAAACCGTAAAAAAAATGTTTAAAAACGTGTGTGTAAAAAACGGCGCGTATACGGGGCATAAAAAACGGCACGTAAAAAAACATCATGTAAAAAACGGGGTGTAAAAAACGTCGCGTAAAAACGGAGCGTAAAATGTGGCACCTGCAGAAAATCCACAGTCATCCTGATCTAACACCTTGCCGTTTTGGATTACTTGTCAAATTTCGGGACGAAATTTCTTTTAAGTTGGGGATGATATGACAACCCGAGATCTCAAGGTCTTTTCTCTGCGTAGCTTTTGTTTCGCAATCTTGTTTTCACAGTTTACCCGATCTTGTTTTATATGCATGATAATTGAATAGTTATATTATGTCTTTGTGGTTGCATATAAAGGTAGGGTTGTGATAGGTGTTATGTGTGGACATGATATGGTGCATTTGAGTTATGAAAACAATAGCATAAGTCGACGAAGCTTAGGTTGACAAACCCTCTGTCGACGAAACATAGGGATTCTTCGCCATAACCAGCCTCGACGAATGATGATCTTCGTCGAGCAGTGTTTCGTCGAATAAGGCCCTCGGCCCAAAATTCTGTCTAACCCATTGGGTCGGCTAGTATATTTCAACGTTACGTATCATAGGTTGCATTATCAAACCCTAGAACCCCACTCTCTCCCTACTCGGCTGTAGTTACCGATTCGAAGTCTCTTTCCACTCGAAGCCGGCAACCCCCATGACTCCTGTTCGAAGCCTCCTTGTGCTGAACGTACTTGTCTTCATCATCCAACTCGGTTAGTGTTTCGCCGTATTTCATCTTGTGTTGATCGATGTTGAAGTGGGTGATTGATTGTGTTATGTATGATGAGTGTTGGATTGTTTCTTGTGTAATGGTTAATAGCCAGTGGTATATGTTAGTAATATTGCTGATAAATAACATGAATTAACATGGTTGAATCAGATGGTTGATGTTCTTATGATCGATACTTAATATGTTACTTGATTATATGTTGCTTAATGATCAACACCAGGATGTTATGATAGGAAGATTCATGATAGAGCGTATGTTGTTTGTGTTGTCTGAATGTGCCGTATGACAGGAACAAAGAAGTGATTTGTTGATGATGACTATCATACTGTTTGAATTGTTTGGAACTGAACCATGATGAAACCTATGGGCGATGATGATTGATTAACAGTTAGGATAATTAGGGTTTGCAGGTGCACCATAACCATCAGATGTTATCCACGACGAAATATGGTATTTCGTCACATACCTCATCTCGACGAAATATGGTATTTCGTCACACACCTCCACGACAAAATATGGTACTTCGTCACACACTTCTACCCGACGAAGTATGTTCTTCGTCGTCTAAGGAACTTCGCCGTAGGAGTAGGAAGTTGTGGTGATTACGTAATTAATTTGGGCTTTATATGTCAACTGGGCCGCACAAGTCTTAGGTGGGTCATTAACTTAATTGTGGCACATATTCTGGTATTAAAGAACTAAGTGTTATGTGGCTTGTACATATGAAATCATGATGTGAAATTACTTGTGATCCAAATGCTTATTGTGTACTATGTGAACTTGCATGTTTACTTGAATGTAAACCGAACCGTTTGATGTGTGTCATTAGGAGATAAGAACTTGAGACGTGAGTATACTTATGGCTCGAACACTTGTTGTAACATGAATGATGTATGACATGGCAAACAATTATAACGTGCAAAATTATGTGTATATTTCATGAACGTGACTTGCGTTATATGTGACAAAATACGTGGTTCAATGTGAGTACAAAACTGATTGTTATTGATAAACCATGTTAGGACGTGCTTGATCAATTGATAAACAAAGTAACTAAATCTTACCGAGCAATCTAAGGTGAGTTCACTGCTCTTTTTCCAAGCATGCATCCCGGGGAGGGACATCTGGTAAACATTCCGGGGAGGGACATCTGGTAAACATTCCGGGGAGGAATGTCGGGTAATTGGGTTTGACTGGAATGTTAAACCTGGGATGTTGGTTAATACACTGATATCTATCATTTAAGTCCCTTCTACCGATTTGTTGCCTGGGAGGCAACGGGGTATTAGTTAATAGCGCTATTTAGGTTTGGCACCCTTACACCGCACCGGGGAGGTCGGGAGTGAACTAATGACCCCAGTCTTGACCATTGCTTTGATAGAGGCATTGGGGAATAGGGCAAATAATCTGGAGCCATCAGCGGTTATCGAGTTATTAACAACATCAAATCTCTGAAATGTTTTATACTGATATCTGGTAACTAAAACGTGTTAACAAACTTTGAACTCACCAGCGTCGTCTGACACACTTGTCTGCATGCTTGCAGGTCTATAGGTTTATATCATTGGGACTTGCTGTTTGGGATGCTGGAGTGGTCATGGGTCGACTTGTATGGAATCATGAAACACGTCTGAAGGCTTTTATACACTTGGGTTATCAAACTCTTAATTAATGTTGTATGCTTCCGCTGAAATGTAAACAATGCTTTGCAACGAATGTTTTAATAAATGAAAGTTTTATTTGATTTAATATTATGAGTTCAATGTGATTGGTGGCTGGATCCTGGTACGTCACACGTCCCGTGGGGTTTCCACATGTGGTATTTTTGGGGGTGTGACATAAAAAACGGCTCGTAAAAAAACTGGGTGATAAAAAGACGCGTAAATACGCGGCGTGAATACAGGGGCGTAAAACGGCACGTAAAAACGGGGCGTAAAAAACGGCGCGTAAAACCGAGCGTAAAAAAACGACGCCTAGAACCGGGCGTAAAAACAGCGCGTAAAACCGGGCGTAAAAACGACGCGTAAAGCTGGGGCATAAAAGACGGCACATAAAAAACGGGGCGTAGAAAACGGATCGTAAAAAACTGGCTCGTAAAACCGTTTTTTTTGTAAAAAAATCCTAACAAAAATTGTTTTTTGTAAAAAAAAATCAGATTTTAAAATGTTTTTTAATTCAAAAATCTGATTTTAATAAAAAACAATTAATTTAATAAGACAAAAAAATAATAAAAAACAATATATACAATAAGACAAAACAAGCAAATTTACTAAACTGCCCTTTTGACATTAAATTATTAAAAACATAATAAGACAAAAAGAATTTAATATTGTTTTTATAACTTTTAATCTCATCAATCCATCTCCAAAGATCAATGGTTGGAAAGTGGTTCTCGTGGTTTTCTTAACTGGGGGTGGTTTTCATTTTAGCACCCCATATATATATATATATATATATATATATAGGGTAAGGTTATTGTTGAAAAGGTTAAAAGTGTGAGAAAGATGAGAAATATTGTGGAGATGACATGTGTAGGGGTGTTCATGAGCCGATCCGATCCGATCGAGGGTCTGCTCATGCTCGGATTGAATTACAACCGATCCAATCCGATCGGATCGAATTTGCAAAACCGATCACAAAAGTGATGCTCATGCTCGGATTGAATTTGAATCGATCGGATCGTTTTCGCTCGGTTTCGTTTGGTTTCGCTCGATTGAATTATAAGGCTGCGTTCAACAAAAACAAATCCTAACTTAATTAAAACATGTCCAACACTTTACTAACAAAAGTAATACATAACTAAAATCAAGATTCTAAAAATGTTCTTAACAATATCAAGAAGCACAAAATAAAGTGTGAAACACAAGTTGTCATTTAGTTCAAAAGCCATAAACTTCTTCTTTAAGCTTGATCATCTCCATCCACATAATTCAACTTCAAATCAACATATAACCTATAAGTTGGGCTAGTATATATTTTTCGCTTTTAATTTTTTGGGCTATTATATTTTTAAGTCTTTTAATCTTTAAAATCTATAATATGTATATATATATATATATATAGAAAACATATCGTACATTACGGCTTAACGTACTTCACGTACAACAACGTGCGTGATTTGTTCTATAACATGCGTGATTTTGGATTTTTGAGTTATAACGTGCGTGATTTTAAAATGAACATGCGTAATTACCTGTCATACGTGATGTACGTTAAGCCGTAATGTACGTTAACCTTCCCCTATATATATATTATTAATAAAAATAATTCGAGCGAAACCGAGCGATCGACGAGCGAGCGGACCTTTGCTCATGCTTGGATTGAATTTGAATCGAACCGATCCGAACGGCTCATTTACAAACTGAGCAGGAATCGAACGAGCATTTTTCGAGCGATCGTCGAGCGATCCTCGATCGTCGAGCAGTTTAGACAGCCCTAGACATATGTCCTAAATCTAAATTAATTTAAAAGGGTAAACAAGTAATTTTATTATTAATTCAATTAATTAAAAACTTCCCATAACCGCCACCTTAATTATAGGAACTGGATTTTTTTTAAAAGATCTCTATAAGCACCATTCAGCAAGTATATAACACCATTCATGGACTAAACATTTGATTGAAACATATTTTTTTTCTCTATATAAGTATAGCAATATGGTACTCATATTAAAGATAAAAAAACGCTCGCTATTATGGTGTAATTTAAAAAAAAAATACGTATAAAAAGTTATTGACGTTTAAAAAAGACGGGGGGAAGTTACATGTGCATTAATGTTAGTTTCTTAATTTAAAAATGCTAAATTTACCTATATACCCTTAATCTAGAAAATTAATATGTTTAATAGTAAACATTATTTACAATTTTGCCATTATGATCTCAACCATTAGATCAAAGATCTAATGGTGTAGATTCTTTCTTATCTTTCTCACAAAAAAACCTTTTTTTTACAGGAACCTCTACCTATATATATATATGGTAGGGTTCTAGAGTGAACACTAGGTTGGGAGTGAACTGTGTGAACTAATCTGGGCCATTAGATTACATCATCTAGTGATTTTTAAACAATGGCAAGATTGTAATTATAATTTTGTAACTTCCCTTTAAAATAATTGATAGAAGGGTATTTGCGTCTTTTGTAAATTGCATTTATTAAACAATATAATAAAAATCCCTAAAATCTCGCTAGTTTCCGTATATACAAGATAAACAGTTGTTAGTGTATAAACATCTGTACAGTCTCGCTAGTATCAGTTTATAGAAGATACACAAATGTTAGTTTATACACATGTGTACAGTCTCGCTAACTATCAGTTTATACAAGATACACAGCTGTTAGTTTATACACATGTGTACAGTTTCGCTAACTATCAGTTTATACAAGATACACAACTGTTAGTTTATACACATGTGTAGAGTCTTTTATACATCTGTGTATTATATTCAGAAATGGTTACATATGTGTATATTAACAACATATAGTATATTATGCATGCAGACTAGTAGATTCATAAAAAAAATATGAAATTAATGAAAACGAAACATATCACATGTATGCAAAAATACATAACTTCATTACATATTCAAAAAAAAAAAAGTTAATGTCAAAAAATAATTACAATTTCAGTCTCAGATAAATTTTTTAATATTTATTGAAAATTATAAAAAGTTAAAAACAATGTATTATGATATCTATATATACGGATAATAAAAGAAAAACAATATTTAAGTTAAAATTAAAACAAAATCTATGGATAAAAAGTGATGGAGAAATAATTAAAAATGAGAGAGAGAGAGAGAGAGATTTAATAGATGAGAAATTAAGGGATTTTAATTAAACATAGTTAGCAAATGTCAATCTTACCTTTTTAACCAAAAAATGATCAAGGGCCAAGATTAATTCACTCAGTTCACTCTTAAGAAGTTGTTCACTCTTGATCCTAATCCTATATATATATATAAGAGGGTTTAAATGAGAACGCTAAATATATATATATATATATAGTGGAGGGTTCAAATGAGATTTTTTTTTTTGTAAGAATAAAAAAGAAGAATCTTCAACCAATAAGAATGATTCCTTTTTCTTCATTTAATTTTTGTATTTAATATAGGTGTAAGGGTATATTGGTAAAATTAGATAGATCATTAATTGTTAGTCTTAGTTTTTAATAGCTAACTAAATTAAAATTGTAACTTATTTTTAAAAAAAATATATTTTTTCAAAGAAGAAAAAATTATTTTAAAGTGTAGGATAAAGTATGAGGTGTATAGGATGAATTACGAGTTGTGTAGGATAAATTTGAGTATGTGTAAGATAAATTTCAAAAAACGTGTAGGATAAATTTTGATGTGTCTAGGCAAAAATTTTAGTGTGTAGAATGATAGTCTTTATAGCTAATTAATTAGTCAAAAATAATAATAAATGATAAGAGAGAAAAACTATTTAATGTTTTACAATTGTACCCTTTATTCTTTTTCTTCTCAATTTAATTTTCTTCTCAAATGAACCTCCCCCTATATATATATATATATATATATATATATATATATATATATATAGGGGAGAGTTCAAATGAGAAGAATTTTTTTGTAAGAATAAAAAAAAAGAAATTTCAATCAATAAGAATGCTGCATTTTACTTCATTTAATTTTTGTATTTAATATTAGTGTAAGGGTATATTAGTAAACTTAGATGGATTATTAATCGGTAGTCTTCATTTTTAATAAATAACTATATTAAATTTGTAACTTATTTTAAAAAAAAAAAACGTATTTTTCAAAAAAAGAAAAAATATATAATTTAAAGTGTAACATAAATTACGAGGTGTGTAGGATGAATTACGAGCTATGTAGGATAAATAAAATTATAGGAATTTCTTTATCCAACATGGTTTTGGTGGGTATAAAATGAAATCAAATTACAAGATAACGATCGGAGCAATGTAAGTTGTATTGTCGGAGATAAATCCACAAGTCCACGATATTATGGGAATTATGTGTTTGATCGTTAATGAAAAAAAGGGAGAATTGTTGAATGGAACAATTTAGAGTGTAGTTAAATTCTTAAATTTTTCGAAGTGAACTCCAGATCTTTAAACATTTTATAATAGGGAAATAAAGACTAGCAATCTAAAAAATGTTGAGTGAACCTTATGTATCCGTTCAAGTACTTAAATTGTATTTACTATCGAGTACATGATGTCATGATCTCTACCTTAGTAAAGAGAAATATGTGCCGATAATCCCATTACACTACTAGAAAAGTGGTTATTTTGCTACGAAAATTTTCTACGCAAAAAAATGTGTAGCAAATTCTGACACATTTACTACGCATTTCCTACGGAAAAAAGACCTTGATTTTTTTGGCCAATTTATGACACAATAGTGACAAAAATACTAATTCTAAGTATTGTGTCGGAAATGCGTAGCAACTTGCTACGCATTTACGACGGATGAATTATATTTGTATTTGAATAATATTTAAACGTTTAATTATTATTATTATTAACTATTGCGTCGGAAATGCGTAGTAACTTGCTACGCATTTCCTACGGAACTATTATTTATTTGTTGGAATTAGATTTATATGTTAAATTCATTTAAATATTAATTGTTGCGTCAGAAATGCGTAGCAACTTCCTACGCATTTATGACGAAATATTTATTATTATACTTAGATTATATTTTAATGTTTAATCATCATTATTATTAATTATTGTGTAGGAAATGTGTAGCAACTTGCTACGCATTTGTGATGGAAAATTTATTGCGTAGGAAATGTGTAGCAACTTGCTACGGATTTATGACGAAATATTTATTATTATACTTAGATTATATTTTAATGTTTAATCAGCATTATTATTAATTATTGCGTAGAAAATGTGTAGCAACTTGTTACGCATTTGTGATGGAAAATTTATTGCGTAGAAAATGTGTAGCAACTTGCTACGCATTTGTGATGGAAAATTTTCTACAATATTTAAATTTTTAACTAGTGCCCTTACACTTGGCCTAAGGCCGTGGGGTATGGTGGGGCGGGAGTTGGGCTTGGGTTTGGGTTGGGGCATTTGGTGACACGTGGAATGGGAGCCCCCCCACCGCCTGGTTACGTGTAAGCGGGGTATGGCGGGGCGTGGGTTGGGCTTGGGTTGGGTGCACCGCGTGGCAGAAGCAATTAAAAAAAATACCAAAAAATTTATAAAAAAATCACACAACAATTATAAAAAAAAACCTAAAGCGTTAAAAAAATTTCCAAAAGGTCCTCGTGGCTTAACTCGCCACCGGGAACGGCTTCGTAGTAAGCCTTGAAACGCTCGAGCTTGGGCCGTAGATTGCGCCATTTATGTTGGCACCGCCATTTATGTTAGCCGGTGGGGTTGTTGGGTTCGTGGGATGGGGGGACCAGTGGGTTGGGGTTTCAATATATAGGCCCTTGGGTGACCCGCGTGGCAGTTCAGGGAGATGGGGGGACCGTTTGGGGGGACGGTTTGAATTTTAAAACTCAAAAAACCAACCGCCTGACGTGGCGGGTGAGCCAATGAAATTCAGCCAACTAGAGAAAAGATCGGTGGTTCATATCAAGACTAGGAAGAAGATTTGTAAAAGGATGTATATACATTTATTAGAGAAATGATTGGTGATATATATGAAAAATATTTGTAAACGATGAATTTTCACCGATTTAGAGAGAATATACTTGAAAAAAAGTATCGACTGAAAAATCAAAGGAGTGAAAGTAAGACGGTTTAGTTACCATTAGTTTCAAGTGATGATATTTGTGTTGCCCCAAACTCCTCAATTGTTGTTTCACAATTCACAAGTCTCAACAACTTTTTTTATATGATGATGAATTAAAAATAAAATATCTACCATTCTCTAGATTCTTAGTTTACAAGTTTGTTCTTGTTTTTCGCTTAGTTTGTTTGAATTCCAGTTTCTAGCTGACTATTTATATATATATATATATACAAAGATCCGTTAGGAACTACCCTTTATTGCGAGAACCAGTGTGAACACAAACAGTAATTCCTAAAAAAATCTAAAAAACACCAATTTTTTTTTTGTTTTTTTTTGGAAAAATCGCTATATTTTGTTAATAAAAAAAAATTCGAGTAACAGTTATCCATGCACATGTGCATATGTATCATTTCTTTGTCAAATTCCGTAATTCATTACAAATAATAGTCAATTGCACTTTCATTTACACTACCACGTGTAATACACTACTTTTTACGTTAACAATGTTAGAAATGCACATGTGCATCTATATGTATCAACATGAAATAAGGTGTTTGGTACACTACTTTCTCTTTCATCTATCATTCCATCCATAATACACAAGCATGCACATGTGCATTTTTGTCATTACTTTGACAAATTCCGTAATTCATTACACATATTAGACAATTGCACTTTCATTTACACTACCATATGTAATACACTACTTTTTAAATTACCAATATTAGAAATGCACATGTTCATTTATATGTATTAACATGAAATAAGGTGTTTTGGTACACTACTTTGAATACACTTTCCATTTCATCTATCATACCATCCATAATACACTACCATTACCTCATACCATCCATAATACAATACCATTAACAATATTTTCACTTTATTACATGTATGTAAACACCATTTATACCATTCAATCAACATATTACATCAAAAATTGACAACTATAACCAAACCATCAACCACTAGATATAACTAACCAAAAAATATGTATATGGGCCTACTTCTCCATTCAAAATAACAAACTTTTTGTATCAAAACACGTTATATCATGGTTATACCTAATGATGCACATGTGCATTTTGAATATTGGTAATGTAAAAAGTAGTGTATTACTAATGGTATTGTAAATTAAAGTGCAATTATCTATTCCTGATAACGTATTACCGAATTTGTCGAAGTAATGATACATATGCACATGTGCATGGATAACTGTTACTCGAATTTTTTTTTTATGGTAACGAAATATAGCGATTTTTTTTAAAAAATATTAAAAAAAAAAAAAATTTGAGTGCTTTTTTGATTTTATTTTGTGTTCACATTGGTTCTTGCGGTTCTCGCAATAAGGGTGGTTCTCGCATGAAATTTACCCTATATAGACAAATATATATATATATATATATATATAAAGTGTTGCTGGCGTTCAAAAAAAATCTCACAATACAGAAGTAATAATCATAGTTACCATCAAAGAGAGCCCCTTTTAATCATACAACAACAGTAATACTTCATGTGTATTATGTGTTTTACAATCACATTCTCACTTTTTTAAGAAAAAGAAAATCTTTTTCATCATTGTCATTTATCTCTTATCGTTTGGTAAAAGTATATTCCATGTAAAATAATTTGTATATGTAGAACTGTAGAAGAATAAGGCTAGAGACCCCATCCAACAACTGTCAAAGACCTTGCATGCAAATGAAATTGTTTCAAACTTTGCGAAATTTCAAAGTAGATACCTACTTTTTTATTATTATATTATTATTACAAGTCAAATACTTCAATTATTTATTGGAGGAATTCTATTGGCACACCAGCCAATTTATTCGTACACTTTGTTTTTTCAATACAGGTTGTATAGATCTATACGGGTTGTATAGGTTCAAAAGTCAAAAGTCAAATCTGCATGTATCAGTTCTTGTCTGGCAGCTGGCCGGATTTATACGGGTCGTATTGCATTTGTTTTTTTTTTTTACAAATTTTTGATACATTTAATCACAGTTTTAACAAAGTTTAATAAAAAACACTTTAAATACATTATACAAACAAAATACCTTTAAAATTACAAATTAACCTATACGATACGTATACGAGACCTTTACTACACCTATATATATGCTCATACGGGACCTATACCTCACTCAATGGAGTCGGTTATAGTGATCCTGTTACTGTCAACAAATATGTTAGACGCGCTCAATTGGGGGAAATTTTTGAATTAGATCGTGCTACTTTGAAATCTGATGGTGTTTTTCGTAGCAGTCCAAGGGGTTGGTTTACTTTTGGACATGCTTCATTTTCTTTGCTCTTCTTCTTCGGACACATTTGGCAAGGTTCTCGAACCTTGTTTAGAGATGTTCTCGCTGGTATTGACCCAGATTTGAATGCTCAAGTAGAATTTGGAGCATTCAAAAAACATGGAGATCCAACTACAAGAAGACAAGCAATCTGATACAACATTTCTTTGGTCTCTTTCGAATCTATTTTCTTTTTATGATTTGATTTTGATATAGGGTACCAGAGAAATCTTGATTTGAATCGTCATTTTTTTTTGTTACTCTTACTATACTATATTGTACATGGTATTATTAAAAAAATTAAGGAAGTTTTTATTTAAAAAAAATAAATATTTTTTTATAAAACTTTGTTAAAACAATAAACAAATGTATAAAAAAATTGTAAAAAAAAAAAAACTAAACCAATACGACCCGTGTAAACCTATACGACCTGTATAGGTCCAGTCAAATAGACAAAATCTGACAAATCAATCTTTATTGGAAATTGAAAAAGCAATACAACACGTATAGTCCTATACGACCCGTATTGAAGGTGTTGATTTAAGGGATCAGGTGTGACAATAATACGGCCCATTCATTGTATTGTATTTTTGATAATAATGTATGATATAGTATATTTAATTTTAAACTGCTAAAATATTCCCTGAGGTTTGGTCACTTTTGCCACTTTAGTCCAAAACTCAAACCTTTTATATCTGGGTCTCTGTAGTTTCAATTTTGTTGTTATTTTCATCCAAAAGAAAAATCTGGTCAGATTTTTCAGTTAACATCCAGATTTTTCAGTGACCAAAACATATTGAAAATGACCAAAACTTTTGCCAATGACCAACACCATATTGAGAATGATAAAAAAAAAACCTGGATGGTAACTGAAAAATCTGACCAGGTTTTACTTTTGGATAAAAATGACAATAAAATTGAAACCACAAAGACTCAGATTCAAAAGATTTGATTTGAGTTTTACACTAAAGTGGCAAAGGTGATCAAATCTCAGAGACCATTTTGGCAGTTTAAAGGTTTAAGAAACTTTATTGTTATTATCTTTGAAATGATTAAGAACACGCTACACACATACATATATCAGGCCATGTGATGTGTGAATATTTATTTTGAAATGAAGGTTTAAGATATTACATTTTTAGTATTAATCCTATCTTTATATTTTATTTTTATTTAGTTAGTAGATGTTTTAACATTATAATTATTGTTTGTGTTAGAAAATTAAAAAAAAAGGTTAGCGAATGTCGAATTGTGAATAATGAGTAGTTAAATGATGCGGTGAAGGATGGTGATGTGATGCTAAAATAGCAAATAGTGATAAATGGTAAATTAGGAGTATAAGGTTGGGTGGTGTGGGATAAAGTCGCTAGTACTTTATAGCACCACATAAGTGTTACGCCAGCGCTAACTGGAAAGGGGGTTCCTTGTTAAATGCCTTACCATGTGATAAGCCTCGATTATCATTATTCAATCATTTTTTAATTTTGATTTTTATTAAATTAAACAACAAATAAACTAAATATATAAATATTAAAATTCAAACACGCAACATTACAATGAAAAGGTATCGTTGATCGAAAGGTATCGTCGAAGTCGGCATATAAGGCTTTCCTTATGTCCTTCAAGATCATGTTATCCAAGATAATACACATATACATTACGTTTCTTATTTTCTCTTTTCAATCATATGTGAGGGTTGGGCAATGACTGTCCATCGTTTCTTTAACACTCTGAATGTCCATTCGACATCTTTTCTTGCCGACTCGTGTTTCTTCTTGTAATACACTCATTTGACGTTATTCGGACACGAAAGAGTTTTCACCAACACAGCTCACTCATGATAAATACTACCGACAAGATAATACTCATATTTGTACTCCACATCATTTGCATAAAATGATGAATCCGGTGCAACTCCGTCTACAACAACATCGAACAGATTTGATGATTGTAAAACTTGGATATAATTGTTTGCACCGGTTATACAAAAGAACGCATGCTAAATCCATAGATCTTGAGATGCGACTGCTTGTGGTATTAGGGTTGGATCATCATGGTTACCTCGATGGTGTTGCCCTTTCCAAGCAGTTTGACAAGCAACCCACGGCTAATGCATGGGCTTCATATAAATATGGGATGTCGAAAGTCGTCGGATTCCTCAAGTATCGTCTTCCGTAGATGTTGATAACACCTAGGTAGCGTTTGGTATGTAGGAATAAGAGGTAGAATGGAATGGACCATTACAAGGAAATGAAGAAAAGAGTGTTTGGTTGGTCAAGGTAATGGAATCACCCATTCCAAAATGTATTTCATTCCAACAAAATCATTCTATCTGTCCAACCTGTTTTTTTTTCCATTCCATTCCCTCTTCATCCTTTATTAACAACACCACAACCCACCATTGTTGCCAGCACCCACGTCCGCCATCGCCGCTGCCCCCTCCGATCACCACCGCCACCCACCTCCGCCATCGCTATCCACCGCCGCCGCTACCACCTCCGACCACCGCCACACCATCATCGCCACCGCCACCACCACCATCGCCACCGCCACCACCACCATCGCCAACGCTGCCACCCACCTCGTCGTCACCCACCACCACTGCCGTTGTCACCACCCGCCGTCATCACCACCAATCACCACCGCCACCGCCGGTACAACTGCCACCTATCAGCACCCACCATCATTACCCACCACTGACCACCGCCATCCGATTTTATTCCTTCGTCTTTTCTTGCTAACCAAACAACAACAAGTAATGATTCATTCCATTCTCACATGGTAACCAAACAAGACATGGGATGGTAATGATCAATTCCATTACCTCGTCCATTCCTATCTACCGTCTATTCCATTACCCCTACCAAACATGCCCCTAATAATATTCAAGTATTATAAATTACAATAACAACAACAATACCTTTACAGAAATTTTCAAGACTATCATGGCATACTCTTTCTGAAATTTGTAGATACTCGTCCCATGCATCCATTGCCATATCGTACGCCAGCTGACGAATTGTGCGGCTGTATGTTTTTGCAAACTAGAGAATCCAAGTTTACGCTTTGCATCATCTTTTTGTTTGAAATATGTATACTCGCGTTCTAAATCACCTAAAATTCTCAAAAAAAAGTCGGCGACTCATACGAAAGCGACGCCAAAAGTGTGTATCATCATACAAAGGGTTTTGAGTAAAATAATCATCTACCAAACGTTGATGTACACCCTCTTTTAAAGGGTCCTTGTCTTGGATGTACGTGGCTCGGACGATTCAACTTCGTCTCTTAAAAATTGAACTACCTCCTTAGCGGCTTGGATAATCAAGTAGTTAAGCATTCATGCGTTTTCACGAGATGAGTTGGATGGTAAGTCAGGAAGACATTTTTATGAAAAAGTAGAGAGAGTTGAAAGTGTTTGAGAGTTTAGAATGTCTTGTGAGTTGTGATTGGGTTGAATGAGCTTTGATTGAATGATCTATATTAATATATATAAAGATTGATTTTTTTTAAATGAGCGCTGCCTATACGGTCATCGCCATAATCATCACCACCTTACATGTGTTGGAACTCTCCAAGCAACCAACGAACCCACCTACAACGCCCCATTTTAGCATCTTGGAAATGGTGTTGAGGGCAGGGCGTGCCATCATGCCAAAGTGAAATGGGGCGCTACGCCATACACGTAGTCTAAAAGATGGAATAAATAGGAGTAATTTCACATACATCAAACCATCAATCACAATGGGGTGTATTTTATAGGAAATATATGATTTTTTGTAGGTATTACAATTAATATATATCAAAATTTATATTATTATTTGACGAGGTATGACCCGGATCGGCTAACCCGACCCGGTCATTACCTATTATTTTATTATAAATACTTAATTATAAACATTTATTCTAGAATGTTCTATTCTGCATGGATAAATCACGTAACCGAATCCCCATTCTTTGGGGAAGATCATGCAAATCCCAAACTTATCGGAGCCCATCCTAAGTTAAGGGAAACCCTAATGGAAACTATAAATAGAGGTAAACTGTCGCAGCCCCCGTCCCCTTATTAAAATACGGGAACGGGCGTTTGCGAGCCAGTTTCGGTGGTATCGCGTATTGTCTAATTTGGCAGCGGAATTTTCATCAGGACCGTAGTTAGGAAATATTGGATCAGAGTAAAATACCACATTTTCATAATATTAAACACATGGGATAAAACCCAAGTTTGCAATACACACATTTTCATAGGAATAAATCCTATTTTTATTTAATAAAAACATCTATTTCTTTTTAGGTAACTTTATTGCCACTTTTCCAAGCCTTCAGTGCTGTCCAGCTGGCTTCTATTTGGCTTTCACATTTTGTTACCTGAAACACGTTTTAAAAACATTTTGTTAGTGGAAAATACTGGTGAGTGAATCCCAGTTTAATCAAGTTTAAATAAAAACCATTGTACAGTATTGAGGGCGATCTCGCAATTACATTTTATTTCCAAGTTATAACAATTAACATCCATGGTACTGTCAGACCCGACTTGTGGAAATGTTACTCCTTGACCAGGTGGTAACAAATTTTGTATACAAAACCCCAACATACTCATGATAATTGTATTCTTACAAATACTCAATAACTGCTTAATATACATTTAATTGTATGAGGTTTTGTAAAAACAGTTAACAAAAGGTTCACAAAAAGCGGATCAACTCACATTGCTGTCTTAGATTATCCTTTAGGGTTTCCTGAGAATTATCTATAATTTACACAAAAGCACACGTGTTAGTATAATAACCCATTTTAACATTAGTAATACCCTCCCCGAGACGGCATTCCAACGACTAAGTCGGGCAGAACCACGACAGCCGTTACGGAACCCTAGAGCAATCGGGCAGAGTATCTAATACGTATCCAGGGGTTATGATACTTACAACGGAGCAGAACTTCGCTATTTAGGGGGGTATAATACCCGAGTATAATGCCTACTGTGAGAGAATTACGTTTAGAAAGAAAGATTTGAACGAGTTTTGATGAAACCCGATGCCTGCTATATATAGTGCCACATCTCGACTTTTACGCGGCCCGCGTAAATGTTAACAAATGGCTACGCGGCCCGCGTCCAACTCGGTCAAAGGCGTAGGTGATCCGGGTCAGCTTATAGGTTCAACACGAGTCGGACACGTGTCAGGACCGGGCTGCGCCACATTCTTGATCTCTAGCGGCCCGCGTAAGACCCTTAAGAGGTTTACGCGGCCCGCGACAAACTCAAAAAACATTATTTTTAATTAATTTTAATAATATTTAAGGTATTCGGGGCCCGTTTTCACGTATGGGGTGTATTTTAGGGACATATTGGGATATTTTAAATATTTTTTTAGTGTGTCAGAAATTATTACGAGAGTGTCAGTTTTCTTTTAGGGTTGTTATATCTTCCCCACCTTGTTTTAGAGCTCGTCCTCGAGATCTACTGAAACAAGTGTGGATATTTCCTTTGCATTTCCGATTCAAGCTTCCATGTGTACTCAGGTCCTCTTTTGGAGTCCCACTTCACTTGGACCAGAACTAGTCTCTTGTGTTTGTGGTTTTTTGTCACACCCCGACCACGTAAAACAACAAAACGTGGCGGAAACGTCGGGGAGTGTTGTAACAGAACCATTGTTTCACAACCATGGATTAAATAGTTTCGTTTTATTGAATTGAATGTATTACATTACATTGGAATTAGAAACAAAACAGGAACAAATAAACTTTCATTGTTATTAAGTCACTAAGGCCTCGTCCATTCCTATGTGAGCGTACACAAGTATCATCATCAAACATCATCAACTATGGTACCTGAAACACATGTGAAAATACGTCAGCATAAAAATGCCGGTGAGTACATAGGTTTTATGTGAGTGTCAGATTCATGGCTCGTTTTACATGTTGCAATACTTATTTAAAAACCTTATTTTGAAAAGTATAGTATTGCGACATAATTAACCAACTCAAATCAAGTTGGATATGATTTATAAAATCTCGTAGCCATGATTCTTAACTCCAAAACATTTTGTTTTATTAAATCAAATCGTAAAATATCTCGTAGAAACTCGTTAATAAGACTCGTATGGTTTATATTATTCAGAAAACATAATTGTGTGACATTGTTTCAAAATCGTTTACCCAAGTGATCTAGATAACGCAACGATATATAATGTGTTAAAAGCACTTATATATAGGAAGTACCAGCGGCGTATCCACCATGCTTTTAACACATTACACCCGCCCCGTTACCTAATCACTTCCCTAACCCAATGGCTCAAACAGTTACAAATGGTTCACATAAATCAAATGGTTACAAACGGTTCACATAAATCAAACGATTTCAAATGGTTCAGATACATCAAATGGTTACAAATGGTTCACATACATCCAATGATTTCAAATGGTTCACATACATCCAATGATTTCAAATGGTTCAAAACGTAAAACAATTGTGCTAGCATGTTAAGTGAACATACATAGCAAGACATAATGAAATCATGTACTAATAGTGTACTAATGAACATAGCAAGTATATGATATGAAAACATGGAAAGCATGAAAATAACAAGTAGGCACATGTGTTTCACCCCAAAACATTTGGAAAACAGTAAAAGAGGGGTCTATGTACTCACTTGAGGATGCTTATAAGTCTTGAATAACAACCAAGCAAAGCTAGATGGATCACGGAATCAAACGGCACCTAATATAAGTAACTATGTAAATAAACGGACCTAAATCAGAGGATCGGATAAAATGAGGTTTCGTAAGCCAAATTAGTGTAGGGACTCATGTAATATGGTTTAACAAAGCCTACATTCTAAAACGAAACCTAACCTAAGTGCTTACGACCCATTACGACTCGTTAAGGTAGCTTACGCCACTTTAACGCGTCGTTCGCGTAAAACGTGTTCGGACCGCCTAACTAGTCCTATGATAAGTAAAATATGCCTTAACATGTCTAATATTGTTGCCAAATCAGTTTAGATTTCAAAAATTATGTTACATATGCTTAAAATGAATTTTGGCGTAAAAAGGGCATTTTGGTCATTTACCTAAGGCATATAAACTACCTATCATACAACTACTTAAACGACGTGACCATAAGGTATAACCTCGGAAGGTTATTCCCTATGCAACTATGGTCACCTAATGTGTTTGGTCAGATCCTAAAGATCGACCAAACGGGTCGGGTTCGAAAGTATAAGCGGTTGTTTAGACCGCTTACCTTACGACCCTACATAAGCCCTAAAACTAAAGTGACGAGCTAAACATGTTAAAACATGCTTAACGAGGTTTGAAAACAGGTTTGGTATCAAAACAAACGGTTTTGATACCTAAAAGTAGTTTGGTTACAAAATACGCAAGAATACGCATTTTGGCCGAAACTACGACTCGCCACTATGCCTAGATAACGTTGTAATCAGTAGGTATAGTCACAAGAGACTAAAGCCATCGTGTTTATGCTCACGTTATGAAGTTCAAACGAACTTCATGTTGACCATAAACTGGTCAAAGCAGAAAGTCAAAAACAGTTTGACTTTCACGCAAAAAAGAACGAAAGAGGACTTACAAAAGGTCCAAGAACGGAAGTTTGACCCGATTATTCTCAGGTATGAAGTGAAAGCACCTCAACTTAGAGAAATATCAGATCAAATGTGAGTTGAAACAATGAGATGGATGGGGTATTTATAGTTTTTGCACAACCGTTAAGATCGTTCATTGTAAAACGAGTTTCGATCTCATCCGTACACATGTGCCCATGGTTTTGTGAAACCATGGGAGCCCCTAGTTTCATTAAAACCATGTGAAAATGAGGGGAACAACTGGAACAAGCTGGAATTTATATTTTGCATTTTGGTCCCTTCCTAAGATAACTATGGCAGATTGTCAATTTTGGTCCCTGAATATGCAAAACATTATTTTTGATGCATTTTTGACACGTTTAAGCCCCGTTAATCCCATTTCAAGGCTATAAAATGAAGTTAAAGTATAGGGAACATGAAACATACTCAAAAATATCTCGGATGTCGTTTCGTTTGGTCGTACGGTTGCGTTGTTCGGTTAATTACGACGAAACACGAACGAATGCGAAAAACGATCCAAATTACGCGACAAATGGAATTTTATCATGCCAATAACTAAAATAAAATATTTTAATGATTAAATAAAGTTTTTGATGTCCGTATGTATTCAGAACGTAAGATATGAGCGAAAATGCAAACTTATGCACTTTTTGACGCTTTTAGTCCCTGAATGACCAAAAAGTTTATTTTAGCACACCGAACCCCTCAAAGCCTATTTCTAAGATATGTAAAGGATATTTAGGGTATGTTTAATTTATGGCCATGTTCCAGAATGTTCGTTACAGTACAAATCGGCATACTTTCGCAGTTTGTCGAAATTAGTCCCTATAAGCGAATAAACTTGATTTCGCCAAACCAAACCCTCCAAAACTTATTTCTAAGTTATGTAAAGGTTATTTAAGGTATGTTAAGCCTATTTCACTATTTCGGAGTATTTTTTGCATTAAACTGGTTATATTTACGCATCAGTGCGCTTATAACCTTCTCGAAAGCGATTTAAAGCTTGAAATCGAACAAGAATTGATATGTGCAAAAGTTACACATATTATACAAATCCCAAGTATGAAATACAATATTTCATTGGTTTGGTATTTGTTTGATGGTCGCAGAGGCACAGGTGTCACAATCTCCCCTACTTTAGGAAATTTTGTCCCGAAATTTATTCGTAGGAGTCTGTCTGTGACGCTGTGTTAAATAATTGCCTTGCATGGAATCTAGGGTGTTTATTTATTTGCGTAGAATAACCCATCAAAGATTATGCAAGGCATAATCCTGTCATTTCTCTCAACGGACAATCTTTAAAAATGAAAATGAAGGAAAAATCAAGGATATTCATTTCCGTCGATGGATATTCTTCAGAAACGAAAATGAACGGAATGAGTCATTTTCCTCAATGGGTATTCTTAAGAAACGAAAATGAACGAATAATCAAGAATATTCATTTCCCTCGATGGATATTCTTCAGAAACGAAAATGAACGACTCGATGGATATTCTTCAGAAACGAAAATGAACGAATAATCAAGAATATTCATTTCCCTCGATGGATATTCTTCAGAAACGAAAATGAACGGAATGAGTCATTTTCCTCAATGGGTATTCTTCAGAAACGAAAATGAACGAATAATCAAGAATATTCATTTCCCTCGATGGATATTCTTCAGAAACGAAAATGAACAGAATGAGTCATTTTCCTCAATGGGTATTCTTCAGAAACAAAAATGAATGAATAATCAAGAATATTCATTTCCCTCGATGGATATTATTCAGAAACGAAAATGAACGGAATGAGTCATTTTCCTCAATGGGTATTCTTCAGAAACGGAAATGAACGAATAATCAAGAATATTCATTTCCCTCGATGGATATTCTTCAGAAACGAAAATGAACGGAATGAGTCATTTTCCTCAATGGGTATTCTTCAGAAACGGAAAATGAAGGAAAAATCAAGAATATTCATTTCCCTCGATGGATATTCTTCAGAAACGAAAATGAACGGAATTAGTCATTTTCCTCAATGGGTATTCTTTAGAAACGGAAATGAAGGAAAAATCAAGAATATTCATTTCCCTCGATGGATATTCTTCAGAAACGAAAATGAACGGAATGAGTCATTTTCCTCAATGGGTATTATTCAGAAACGGAAATGAACTGAGTCAACTCTAGACACATGACAAAACTTGCTGTGGTTTCTGTGCACTGAATTCCATAATTATGTATGCATCCATAATTACGTAATTCCTTGCACAGTCCGCACAGTTTGTTTTGTAATGTGAAGGGGAAGAAAATCAAACCTGTGATGAGTGTGACTAGACTATCATAGGGTCCTTTTAATTAGATCGACAAATGATCTCTTTAATTAGACCACCAAGGAGTCTTTTCAGCTATATCATCACATGATATTCCTAACCAGATTTTTGGATCAATCTGTTTTACTAGACCACTCAAGGGGTCTAATTATGGAATAGTACATTATAATCCAAGGGTCTTTACTATTACGTAGAAGCCCATTAAGGATTTAAGGTAGTACCTTTGGATATCCTACTATGAATCCCTTATAGGAAGATATGGAAGATTCTACGAGGATTTGGATAACAAAAACTTGGATCACACAAAAACATAAAAGGGAACACATAAGCACATAATCACATATTTGTTTAATTTGACCTTTAATTTGTTATCTTTGGACACGGATATTTAAATCACACCAGGAATCCAATCCGTGGATTTCATTTGGCACTTTAATCATTTTCAAGAATTTATCTATGAAGATAGGATGATCTTCTGAAAATTCGATTTTGTTTTCAAAGAAACGTAATATTCGAATTAAGACACACAACAATTTTAGGATTTACGGAAATACCCTTAGGTACCCTATTAAGGATTTATAGTGGTACTTTGGGTATTCGTCAAGAGTTGTAACTTGCGCCTTGTACTTCGTTTCTTTGGAAGAAACGGGTACTTAGGATTTTCGTGGAAAACGCAAGAGATCATAAAATGGAAGAATTTTGGGGGTAGTCTGTTCTTCAAGGAATACGATTCCCTGATTGTCGGTATTGTAGGGGATATGTTGTTTATACATGCAACCACATAAATATATTGCAATGTAAATAAAAGATTTATTTATAAACAACGATAACAACTGTTTCATGGACCTTGACAACAAAAGAAAATAATACATAAGACGTGATTATTTCTAAACGGTGTTGTCTTCTAGTCGGTCAGATGCTCATCCCTGTGCTGGATTTGCATTAGCAAGCTTTGGGCAATTTCTTCGGAAATGGCCCATCTCGCCACAGTTGTAGCAAGAACCTGGTGGAAAACGAGCTTGAGCAGGATTGTTGTCAGCTTGATTTGGTGCAACTTCAGCTCGGCAAACTCTTGCTGTGTGACCTATAAGTCCACAAATTTGGCATTTGCGGCACTTCACACTAGCATGATGATGAAGGTTACATTGGTTGCACAAGGGTGCAGTTCCGTTGTATGGCTTCCTAGCAGGGGGTTGAGCTGGTTGGTTGGGGGCAGCTTGATCATTGTAAGCAACCACAACGAAGTTCTGGGAAGCTTTTCGCTTCCTTGACTTCTTGGAGGATTCAGTCTGCTCCTCTTTGGGTTTCGATTCCTTGATTGGTTTCTTATCACCTTTTCAGAAAAGTTTACCTTTCCTGATTTGAGATTCAGTCAAGGTAGCTGTTGGTGCACTGAATGTCTGATGACTGAGTCTTAATAGAGTATTAGGTCTAGATAGGTTAGATTGGAGTTTAAAATCAAGTTTAGTGGATTAATCATTTAATTTCGCTCCAAATGACACAAGTGTCATTAGAAGCGAAATCAGGAAATTATGTAAACATGTGATTCCGCTCCAAAGGTCATTTAGGTGATTCCGCTCCTGATGAAGTAGGTAATTCCGCTCCTGGTATATCTTAGTGATTCTGCTCGTAATGTACATGTTGTTTGGAGCGGAATCAAGGCATCTATATATAGGTTTCAGCTGATTGTCATTTGTAACGAGTGGAGCGAAATCAGGTCATGCTGTAGGTGTCAAATTGCTGTCAAAATCTATTCAGAAAGCATTAATAGAAAGGAGATTAAAAGGATAATGCTGTTTTGACATGGTTTACTTTGATTCCGCCTCTGTAAACAATGATGAACTACCCTTACTGACAATTTAGTGTCACGCACACGGTCTAACAAGTGGTATCAGAGCTCAGGACGAGGAGTTCATACCATAGCAGCTTGATTCTACCGGATTTTCTCATTTCTACTCACTTCTTCTCATACTTTTCTGATTTGAACTAGTTCCAACGGTTGGAATGGCCTGAATTTCGTGTATATTGTGTAAAACATAGAATTAACAAACCCTAGAAAGAATCAGGTTAAAATTCAAAGTAAAAATGGTAAAAATGGCTTAATAACCTGATTCCGCTCGTAAAGACCTTCGCGGATTTCTCCCCAAAAAAGTTAATTCCGCTCGAAAGCTAGTTGTTAATTTCGCTCGAAATCAAGCTAAAATCAGATTCCGCTCGAAAACTATTTTCTGATTTCGCTCGAAGTTGAATAGTCCTTATTCCGCTCGAGAGACAATTCTGATTCCTCTCGAAATCAGAAAACTTTCTGATTTCGCTCGAACCTATTTTGTTGATTTTGCTCATAAGCTGATTTCGCTCGAAACTTGCTGTTTTTCAAAATTTCGAAAATTTTCTAAGTGTTTGCTGATTTTTTAGGTACATTCAAGATGGATGATATTTTCATGAATCCGTTTAGCGACATGTATGCTTTTGCTGGAAATTCTGGAGACGATACTTCTTCTAGCAACACAAATGAGAACCCGTCAAACACAAAGAAAAAGTTATTGGATGCCTTGGAGGTTGAAAGTGCTTTAGGAACCAATAACAAACCCCCGAAGTTGATGGCTATAGAAGAATACAGTCGGTGGGCAAAGAAATTTGAGTATTGGTTGATGGCCTTTGCTTTTCCTAGCTGGAAGAGTCTAAAAAATGGATACCATGATGGAGGCAAACGTGGCGAAAGTTTAACTTCACCTGAGGAGATAGAATCGTTTGTTGCTGAGCAGAAATGTGTTGCGTTGCTGTTTCAATCTGTTCGAGAAGATATAATATCTTTGATCGAATACTCTAGTGCTAAAGATCTCTGGGATAAGTTGAAAACCAAATGTTTAGGAAGCACAGAAATTGTGAAAAACAAAAAGAAACTACTTAGAAAAGAGTTTGATTTGTTTGGGTGTTTAAAGAATGAATCAGTTTGTAAAATGATTGAGAGGTTTGGACACCTGAAGCTGGAACTGGCGAGACATGGAATTTCTTATACTCAAGATGAGCTAGTCGACAAATTGTTTGATTCATTGCCAGATGAGATGGATTGGCAATATTATGCGTTGATGCTAAAGAATACTATCAAGCCGCCAGAAGTGTTGACAGTAGACTTGCTGATTGAGAGACTAGAGAGTCACGAGTTAGAATTAAAGAAGACACACAAAGTCAATCATTCGTCTTATCAGCAGAACTTGGATTTGTATTACCCAAAGAGCATGATGCCAAAGAGTACATCTCCCAAGACAGCATTTTCTGCCGAAAATGTTAACACATCAAACAAAGAAAGTCAAAGCAGTGGATTTCATAGTGGATCTTCGTCATCTGCAAATCATTTTGATGCAAAGAATCTATTTCAATGCAACATCGCTGTAGACTTAAAGAATACTCAAAACTTCAGCGAGGAGTCAGCAAAGCAACAGATGGTTTTCTTAGCATCTGTGCTAGAATCTTATGAAAGTCTTGTAGCAGGGAAGATAGGCAACACCAACCTGACGAAGGAAGATTATGATCAGATTGATCCTGAGGAGATGGAACTGATCGACATAAGGTGGTGTATGGCCAGTGCTGTTCGTCGAGCACAACGTTTCATGGAGATAACCGGGAGGAAGTCAATTGGTGGACCATCTACCAAGTTGGGCTTTGACAAGTCTAAGGTGACGTGCTTCAAGTGCAAGCAGAAAGGTCACTTTAAGCGTGAATGTAGAAACGCGTATGCTGATGAGTCTGAAAACCCGTTTAGAGAAGACTACTACAAGAAGGCAATATATCATCAGAACAAATCGGAGCCGCCAAGAATGAAGCAGATTGAAGATAACAAAGAAAAATCTAGAGCTCTTGCGGTGATTCACGACGATGAAGGTTTCGACTGGAGCGAGTTGTTACCTGAAGAGGATGCGGTTGGATATGCTTTCATGGCAAAAACTGAACCTATTCCTTGGAAAGATAACATAACTGAAGAACAGAAGTATAATCACAGAAAGCTGTTAGCCACGAACAAATTGATCAGAATATCTGGTATCTATTCTGAAGCAAAAAGAGCAAAAAGATGGGATCCAGACAGAGAATGTTATCTTGACCCCTATGGAAATATTGATATTGATAATAACACTCTTGATGTGGAAACCATAATCAAAGAGTATAAAGTTGAAGATGATTATTGGCAGAAGAAATGGTGGGGAAGTGGAGAAGAAGAAGAGAAAGAGAAGAAGGAGAAAGAAGAGAAAGAGAAATAAAAAAAGATTGACACTGGGATCATTGACACGACACAGGAGTTGAATGCTGAAAACATGGGAAAGATGGCTGACAAGGTGCTGGCAGCTAAGGCACTTGAGGTAGATTCTAAATCCGTCTCTGAGTCTAAAAGCCAGGTCAGTTCAAACGCGTCAACAACTGAGTCAGGAAAGAAAGTCAATGGTGTTGACTGCAAAAATTGCATCAAGGAATGCAAAGTTTGTAGCACAGTCACGTATCTAAACGGTAAGAAGGTTGATGATCTGACTGCTAAAGTCAGAAGTGTTGAGGATAAAATCTTTGATCGTGATAAAATGGTGAAAGCTTCAACTGAACGGTTAAAAGAATTAACTAACAAAATTGAAAATGATAAAATTGACCATGAAAAGGTTAGGAAAGAAAATGAAAGGTTAGTTCTTGAAAATCGTCAGATCACTGAAAAATTTGAGAAGCTTAAAAGCATGGTTAAAGATAATGATGATAGAAACGGTAAAACATACAAAGAAAATTGCCAATTGCAATGTGTTTTGAGGATTAAAGAAGAATTAATCAATAAACAATTGGATGAGATTGCTAAATTGAAGCTTCAATTTGAAGAAGCTAAGATTGAGAATGAGCGAATAAATTTGAAATTGAACAGTTACAACTCTGCAAGCTTTGTTTTGCAACACATTATTCCCAAACCCATCGGGAAAGACAAAGCAGGCGAAGATGTATATTGTGATGGAACTGGGGTCGGGTTTCATAAAGTTCCACCACCAGTTCTAGACAATTATTCAAAAAAGCAATCTGGGTTGGTTAATCTTGAGGAAGAAAATGAAGTCAAACTTCCTGATTCAATTGATGTGACATTTTCTTTATCATCATCTGATGATAGTGTTCAAACAGAGATTGTTAAAAGCACAGCTGAAAGTGTTTTGATGTCTGAAAATGATTCAGCTGAAGATGATGAATGTTTCTTGAACACATACATTCCGAAACAAAAGTCCAAAAACAACTTAGGTGATGAACCGGGTCTTGTGATGTACAAGATGGCTGGATCTGATAAGTTGTATTCGGATTCTAAGTTTCCTCTGGAGAATGTAAATGTTTCAAAATTGACAAATGTTTTCAAATTGGTTGAAGTTGAGTTATCAGAAGTGAACAGTTTGAGTCAAACAAAGAGACAAATGAATTTTGAGAAAGGTAAAGATTATTACAAGAAACCTGTTGTTCCACCACGTATTTATAACAACAATCGAAATAATTGGTCGGGTGGATATCAGGGTGGTAAGAACTATCAAAGAAAGAATTTTCAAAACAAAAGGTTTGTTGAGAAGAAAGTGTTTGTGAATGGTTCAAGTTCACTTTCTGATGAGGAAAATGATTTTTTTTTCAAAATCAAATGAAGAGTTCTTTGAGAAGAGGGCCTCACAACCTCAGTCTGAAGGCACAAGTCGAGTAGTTGATACTCGTACATGTTTTAGATGCAACAAAGTTGGTCACATTGCAAGAAATTGCACCAACTTCAAGCCTAAGACTGAAGTTGTTGAGAATCAAAAGAAGAAGGTTGATGCAAAAGGAAAAGCTCCAATGGTTGTTGAGAAAATTTTGAAAAATGAGAAAATAAAAGTTAAAATTGAACCTGTTAAAAATGTGGTAACTAAAAATGACAAGTTTTACAAACGGGTTGCATCATCTCAACAAACATGGAAACCAAAATCAGAGAAACAAATTTCAACTCCACAAGAGAAGAAGTTTGTTCCTAAAGAGATTCTTCAAAATGAAACCAGAAATGAAAATATTCCAATTTCTTATGAAAATTTTGTGAAAAAGGATGTTTCATTGGAAAATGAAGTTAAAGTTGAAATTAAAGAGGTTGTTGATAACAAATTGGAAATGAATGATAAAAACTTTCCACCTCTTAAGCCAGTTGAGAAGTGTATTGATGAGATTAAGTTACCCGAGTCTGATGAGGCTTGGGCAGCTTATTTCAGCTAATCAAGTTTTGACTTGTCGGAGCTTCCTAGTTAGTAATCGTGAAGCATGAATCGGCATCTTTATTGAATTGTTTGTGATATGTCCAGGAATTTCCAAGAACTATTTCACGATGGATTATGGATAGCGGAGCGTCTCGACATATGACAGGAAAGACTGCATTGTTGTATGATGTTAGAAATTTCAATGGTGGTTATGTGGGATTTGTAGGAAACCAAGGTGGTAGAATTGTTGGTGAAGGAACGTTATCCAATGGGATTGTTATGTTTGAGAGAGTTAACTACATTGCTGAGCTGGAGAATAATCTGCTGAGTATCTCACAGATTTGTGACAGGATGTATACCACTCACTTCACAGACAAAGAATGTTTGATCTTAAAGCCAGGATTTGTTATCCCTGAAGAATGGATTATCATGCGGGCACCTAGAGTCAATGATCTGTACGTGTTGGACATGAGCGTAGCTACTACAACCACGGGTCAGGCTCATTGTTTTGTGTCTAGAGCAATAGAGAAAGAATCGAAGTTGTGGCACCGGAAGATGGGGCATATACATCTTAGAAAAATGAATCACTTGGTGCACAATGATTTAGTTTTGGGAGTTAATATCAAAGGTTTTCATCTGGAAGGGGAGTGCATTAGTTGCATCAAAGGCAAGCAGAAGAAAAAGTCACACCCTAAAAAACAAGTCAATTCAGTTTCCAGACCGTTAGAGATACTACATATGGATCTTTTTGGTCCAGTAAATGTCAAAAGTATTACAGGGGATCTCTACTGTCTTGTGGTTACTGATGATTATTCCAGATTTTCGTGGGTATTATTTTTGAAGTCGAAAGATGAGACGTTTGACAGTTTGATGGCGTTGTTCAGAAAGATTGAAAATATGTACCAAAGGCGTATCAAAAGAATTAGAAGTGATAATGGTACTGAATTCAAGAACAACAAGATGGAAGAATATTGTGATGAAAGAGGTATATTGCATGAGTTTAGTGCTCCGTACACTCCGCAGCAGAATGGAGTTGTAGAACGTAAAAACAGGACGCTAATCGAAACGGCCAGAACAATGCTTGCTGATTCAAAGCTACCGATTAATTTTTGGGCAGAAGCAGTTTCCGCCGCATGCTATACACTCAACAGAGTTCTCACTGTCAAGATATTCAACAAAACATGTTTCGAGCTGATCAATAACCGCAAGCCGAACCTGAAGTATTTAGAACCGTTTGGGTCACCCTGTACTGTTCTAGAGCCTTTTGGAAAGTTTGGTCCAAAGAGTATTGAAGGGATATTCATAGGTTATGCAAGTCCTTTACGACGAGTCTTTGTTCCAAGTCTGAAGCGGATTATTGAAGTTCCTAATGTTGAGTGTCAGGGGTATACTATGCCGCCTCAGAACCCCGGTGACTCATGGTGTGTTAATTACGATAAATTGTGGGATTCGTTTGACATGATGGAAGAACAAGAAGAAGAAGAAGATTTCTTTAATGAGTTGGATATTTTGAGAGAGTATGAAGAATCGCAGGAAAGGTTTTCAGCTGAGTATTCAAGACGACCACGACAAGCTTTAAATGATGATGAAGCAGGTCCAAGCAATGCTGGTGAACATGATGATGTCCAACAGAATGAACTTGCTCAAGATAATCAGTCGGCACAGAATGATAATCAAGAATCTGAGAACATGCCAGTATTTGATCATGGTGATTCAGATTCTGAGGGGGAGCAAATTCAGATTTCAAGTCAAACAAACCCAGTCAGTGAACAAGGTGCAAATCAGAATGTTACTAATCTGGAAAAACGATGTAGATGTTCCAGGCGAAGTGATGCCACGAACTCTTTCATACCATCCAGAGGAGTTGATTATTGGAGAATTGCAAACAGGCGTCCGCACTCGAAGACAACTTGATAAAGGGCTTACATGTTTTTATACAAAAGTTGCTCCTTTACAAACTGAATTCTCATTGAGGTGTTTTATCTCACAGATTGAGCCAAGAACTTATAAAGAGGCGCTTACCGAAGATTCTTGGATCAATGCAATGCAGGAGGAACTAAGACAATTCGAGAAGTTAGGTGTGTGGAAGTTAGTGGATTTTCCTGATGGTCAGAGGAAGATCAACACCTAGTGGGTGTTCAAGTGTAAGAGGGATGATAGAGGAGTTGTTTTTCGTAACAAAGCTCGACTCGTAGTCCAGGGTTTCAGTCAACAGGAGGGTATAGATTTCACTGAAGTGTATACTCCTGTAGCTCGACTAGAAGCGATCGGAATCTTTCTAGCATTTGCGTCTTGGAAAAACTTCAAAGTATATCAGTTAGATGTAAAATCGGCTTTTCTCTATGGTAAGGTAAAAGAGGAGGTATATGTCGGTCAGCCACCGGGCTTCACCGATCCAATCCACAAAGACAAGGTCTACTTGCTAGACAAAGCGCTGTATGGTTTACACCAGGCCCCGAGAGCTTGGTACGAGACATTGTCTCAACTCCTACTAGCCAACAGTTTCATCCGTGGAAAAGTGGATGCCACTCTCTTCACCAAAGAGGTCGACGGTCATCTTCTGATAGTTCAAATTTACGTGGACGATATCATATTTGGGTCAACAAATGAGAATCTATGCAAAGATTTTGAACGAGTTATGAAGCAGAAATTCAAAATGTCATCGATGGGTGAGATGAAATTCTTTTTGGGATTGCAGGTTGATCAACTACCCAAAGGAATTTTCATACATCAAACGAAGTACGTTCATGATATCTTGGAGAAATTCGGGATGTCAGGTTCTACTCCAGCTTCCACCCCGTTAGCAACGAATCATGGGATAAACCCTGATCTCACCGGAGAGAAGGTAGATGAAACGATGTATCATTCCATGATCGGATCGCTGATGTATTTGACAGCTTCAAGACCCGATATCATGTACCCAACCTGCCTCGCAGCAAGATATCAATCTAACCCGAGAGCTTCGCATATGGTGATTGTGAAGAGGATATTACGCTACCTGAAAGGAACTCCATCATTGGGGTTGTGGTATCCTAGAGAAGGCGATTTCACGCTCGAAGGGTATTCCGATTCGGATTTCGGATGCTGCAAAGTTAATGTTAAATCAACAACAGCAGGGTGCCAGTTCTTTGGATCACGATTGGTCACCTGGCAATGCAAAAAGCAAACCTCTGTGGCTCTATCCACATGTGAAGTGGAGTATGTATCAGCTAGCAGTTGCTGCTCTTAGATCTTGTGGATCCAGCAACAGATGCGTGACTATGGTTTGCAATTTCTAAACACACCTATCTTTATTGATAATGAGGCAGCGATTAACATTACTAAAAATCCAGTTCATCACGCTAAAACCAAACATATTGAGATTCGTCATCACTTCATTCGAGATTGTTTCGAGAAGAAGTTGATACGAATTGAGAAAATCCACACTGATGATCAAAAAGCTGATTTACATACCAAAGCATTTGACAAAACTCGTTTTCAATATTTGCTAAAATTGAACGGTATGAAGCTTTTATCGGTGTTGGAGGAGATCATTGGCGTTGATGAAGGAGACATTGTAGATGATGTTGAGAAGCAATCTGCAATGGTTTGTCGATTTTTTACCTGTTTTGGTATTTAGGGGGAGTATAGGGTAATTTAAAAAAAAAATACAAACATTAAAAAATGACAAAAATACAAAAACATGAGATATTTTCAAAATCCAAAAACAATAGAAAATCAGAAAAGAGCTTGTGTAAAAAGGGAAAATGATAGTACATCGGCTTGACAGTCACGGTATGCTAAAGAAATGGATTGTTTTAAATGCGTTAAACAGTCTCGCTGATGATGTGCCGATAGGTTTTTGCACATTTAGTAGGTTTGTTCGGGATATAAACTTAAATCTTTACTTGCTTATTTCGTGGGGTACACTACTTGGATATATAGGTAACCCCTGAAATCTTGTTTGAAAGATTTTTTTTTCTGATATACTAGGTCTTTATACTCAGTGATATCTGGGGTATTATTCCAGGACTTCTGCTGAATGGAAGTTCTGACCTAGTCCTCGAATAATACTTTCCGCAATGCTTGAAACAGAGCATCACCCTCAGCATATATAATAAGACAATAAAATTGCTTAGCAATGCTGTTGTAAAAAAGATCCTCTAAAGGGGACACACCCAAAAGTTGAGTCATGATCTCTCTGCTGAACGGTAGTTCTGACCTGAGCTCTCATGATTCTTCATAATTTATTAACCCCTTACAGATATCATTTGTAGTATTCTCACCTGTAAGACTGAATATTGGGATCTGGATACAGGAGTATATTCAAGAGGTGGGATACACGTATAAGTTTAAGTCTCTAAAACACTTAATCCGTATCCTGGACAGATTGAAAATTGTGTGAGAATTTAAGTGGATCGGTATATCGACAATCTAAGCGAATTGTTTAATTCTGAGTATGTAATTGAAGCTTAACGGTACTTGTGACTTGTCGAATAGCTGATATGATTCCCTAACACGTTCAACAAAATTGTGTTTGTAAATAGTTTACTTTCATTTACTGCATGTTAGTTCTGTATTTCATTTCTAGTTTAGAACTTTATTCAAAATTCAAAAAGATTTTTCATTTCTGCTTTATTTTTTGACAAACCAAAGTGGAGAGTTACAGATTTAAATTGAAGCAGATGCAGGAAGTTTTTGGACTGGATGATGAGTTGTGAGCTAAACATGATAAGTCTGTGAAAGTTGAAAAGTTGAAGCAAGTTCATTAACTTGAAACTTGTATATTTTCAGAAAATCAAATTGAACAAAATGTCAGTGTGAATTGTCTCAGATCAACCAAGGTCATTAAATTGGACTTGGTAGATTAATTGAGTAATCGAGTAATCAGGGTCATTAACTTGGACCTGAGTACTTAAGTGGATTTCTAAACACTGGTTAGTCTATTAATTGAGGTTGAATGGTAAGTTTGAATTGATTCTGTTCTTGTAATATATCTTATATTTGGGTAGAGTTTGTGCAGGTAACAGGAATCCCCATGGCAATAAAATGTTAAAGTTTAATCCAGAATTAAAGCCCTAGCTTATCGAGAGAGGGAGTCTGTGAAAGGGGGAGTTTACATTCTGGATCAACAGTCAAATGGGAGATTGAAGATAGAGCTAGGTTAAGATCATGAACCTGTGAAGAGAAGAGTTTTTACATGTGAAGACAAATTTGGAAAGAGACCAAGACTGAAGACTCAATGCCAAAGACTTCGTCAACATCCAAGGGGGAGTCTGTTGGTGCACTGAATGTCTGATGACTGCGTCTTAATAGAGTATTAGGTCTAGATAGGTTAGATTGGAGTTTAAAATCAAGTTTAGTGGATTAATCATGTAATTTCGCTCCAAATGACACAAGTGTCATTAGAAGCGAAATCAGGAAATTATGTAAACATGTGATTCCGCTCCAAAGGTCGTTTAGGTGATTCCGCTCCTGATGAAGTATGTAATTCCGCTCCTGGTATATCTTAGTGATTCTGCTCGTAATGTACATGTTGTTTGGAGCGGAATCAAGGCATCTATATATAGGTTTCAGCTGATTGTCATTTGTAACGAGTGGAGCGAAATCAGGTCATGCTGTAGGTGTCAAATTGCTATCAAAATCTATTCAGAAAGCATTAATAGAAAGGAGATTAAAAGGATAATGCTGTTTTGACATGGTTTACTTTGATTCCGCCTCTATAAACAATGATGAACTACCTTTACTGACAGTTTAGTGTCACGCACACGGTCCAACAGTAGCAGATAGCTCAATGGCCTGCCTAACCGTAGTGGGGTTACTACCAGTCACAATGTCTTGTACTGGGTCAGGGAAGCCATCAATGTACTTTTCGATTGCCTTATCCAAAGGCGTAACCATATTCGGGCATAACAGACTTAACTCCTCATAACGATCCGTGTAGGTTCGATGCTCACCGCTATCTTGCTTAAGATCATTGAATTCCCTTTCCAAGGCCCTGATCTCGTGACGAGGACATAATTCCTTCATCATCAGAGCTCAAAGCTCTTCCCACGTTTGAGCCAGTGCCACATCGGCACCCCCTATCTCTCATCACACCATTCCACCATGTCAAAGCTCGTTTCTCAAAGACACTAGATGCGAATTCTACCTTTCGCTCATTTGGGCATTGAACATGTCTGAAGGTGCTCTCTAGACTCTCGAACCATTGCAGAAGTGCAGTCGCTCCTTGAGACCCAGAAAACTTTGATGGCTTAGTCGAGTTGAACGTCTTGAAGTTGCAGGGGGCATTATTGTTGTTGAGAGCTTGGTTACATTGAGCAACGATGTTCGGGATTGCAGCAGTCATTTGCTGCGTAATGACAACTGCCAGTTCTTCAATAGGTACCTGATTTTCGCATCGTGGATGCATTCTAAAAAGGGGAAACAAGAGAGAAAACAAATGAAATGGCATTGGGTAAGAATATGATGTTACAATTACCGACCAAAATCATGGGTGATGGTCATTTGTTTGAACCACGAAGCAAACAAACGACACACAAAGGTTGAATCAAAGCAAATAGGTCCTCATAATGTATCGCGAAGACATGCTCGCCTATAAGTGGACACTCACCCCAAGAGTTCCCAGGTAAGAGTGACTGGTCCGATATTGCGGATTTGTACGAACACTCTAGCCTTAGACAGAAAGCTCAGGGTACAGGCACCCACCCTTCCAGTTTGCACGTGTTCACATTATGTAGCCCTAAACTTTGACGAGAATTTGAAAACTTTGAAGGTTCGTAACCTTATAATAAATCATCCTAGAACAGATGATTAGTTTTCAAAGCAGATTCAAATTTTGTGTTCTTATTGTGGTTGCTGCCTAAAGATAGGCAACGATATTGTTTTATGACTAAACGCAAGTAAACTCGCGTTAGGGTCCTAGGAAGGTTATAGTCTAGGTCAAAGCATTACTAATAACCTAATTCCCTATAACCACGAGCTCTGATACCAACTTTTCTGTCACACCCCGACCACGTAAAACAACAAAACGTGGTGGAAACGTCGGGGAGTGTTGTAACAGAATCATTGTTTCATAACCATGGATTAAACAGTTTTGTTTTATTGAATTGAATGTATTACATTACATTGGAATTAGAAACAAAACAGGAACAAATAAACTTTCATTGTTATTAACTCACTAAGGCCTCGTCCATTCCTATGTGAGCGTACACAAGTATCATCATCAAACATCATCAACTATGGTACCTGAAACACATGTGAAAATACGTCAGCATAAAAATCCCGGTGAGTACATAGGTTTTATGTGAGTGTCAGATTCATGGCTCGTTTTACATGTTGCAATACTTATTTAAAAACCATATTTTGAAAAGTATAGTATTGCGACATAATTAACCAACTCAAATCAAGTTGGATATGATTTATAAAATCTCGTAGCCATGATTCTTAACTCCAAAACATTTTGTTTTATTAAATCAAATCGTAAAACATCTCGTAGAAACTTGTTAATAAGACTCGTATGGTTTATATTATTCAGAAAACATAATTGTGTGACATTGTTTCAAAATCGTTTACCCAAGTGATCTAGATAACGCAACGATATATAATGTGTTAAAAGCACTTATATATAGGAAGTACCAGCGGCGTATCCACCATGCTTTTAACACATTACACCCGCCCCGTTACCTAATCACTTCCCTAACCCAATGGCTTAAACAGTTACAAATGGTTCACATAAATCAAATGGTTACAAACGGTTCACATAAATCCAACGATTTCAAATGGTTCACATACATCAAATGGTTACAAATGGTTCATATACATCCAATGATTTCAAATGGTTCACATACATCCAATGATTTCAAATGGTTCAAAATGTAAAACAATTGTGCTAGCGTGTTAAGTGAACATACATAGCAAGACATAATGAAATCATGTACTAATAGTGTACTAATGAACATAGCAAGTATATGATATGAAAACATGGAAAGCATGAAAATAACAAGTAGGCACATGTGTTTCACCCCAAAACATTTGGAAAACAGTAAAAGAGGGGTCTATGTACTCACTTGAGGATGCTTAGAAGTCTTGAATAACAACCAAGCAAAGCTAGAGGGATCCCAGAATCAAACGGCACCTAATATAGGTAACTATGTAAATAAACGGACCTAAATCGGAGGATCGGATAAAATGAGGTTTCGTAAACCAAATGAGTGTGGGGACTCATGTAATACGGTTTAACAAAGCCTACATTCTAAAACGAAACCTAACCTAAGTGCTTATGACCCATTACGACTCGTTAAGGTAGCTTACGCCACTTTGACGTGTCATTCGCGTAAAACGCTTTCGGACCGCCTAACTAGTCCTATGATAAGTAAAATATGCCTTAACATGTCTAATATTGTTGCAAAATCATTTTAGATATAAAAAATTATGTTACATATGCTTAAAATGAATTTTGGCGTAAAAAGGGCATTTTGGTCATTTACCTAAGGCATATAAACTACCTATCATACAACTACTTAAACGACGTGACCATAAGGTATAACCTCGGAAGGTTATTCCCTATGCAACAATGGTCACCTAATGTGTTTGGTCGGATCCTAAAGATCGACCAAACGGGTCGGGTTCGAAAGTATAAGCGGTTGTTTAGACCGCTTACCTTACGACCCTACATAAGCACTAAACCTAAAGTGACGAGCTAAACATGTTAAAACATGCTTAACGAGGTTTGAAAACAGGTTTGGTATCAAAACCACGGTTTTGATACCTAAAAGTAGTTTGGTTACAAAATACGCAAGAATACGCATTTTGGCCGAAACTACGACTCGCTACTATGCCTAGATAACGTGGTAATCAGTAGGTATAGTCACAAGATACTAAAACCATCGTGATTACGCTCACGTTATGAAGTTCAAACGAACTTCATGTTGACCATAAACTGGTCAAAGCAGAAAGTCAAAAACAGTTTGACTTTCACGCAAAAAAGAACGAAAAAGGACTTACAAAAGGTCCAAGAACGGAAGTTTGACCCGATTATTCTCAGGTATGAAGTGAAAGCACCTCAACTTAGAGAAATATCAGATCAAATGTGAGTTGCAACAATGAGATGGATGGGGTATTTATAGTTTTTGCACAACCGTTAAGATCGTTCATCGTAAAACGAGCTTCGATCTCATCCGTACACATGTGCCCATGGTTTTGTGAAACCGTGGGAGCCCCTAGTTTCATTAAAACCATGTGCAAATGAGGGAAACAGCTGGAACAAGCTGGAATTTAGATTTTTCATTTTGGTCCCTTCCTAAGATAACTATGGCAGATTGTCAATTTTGGTCCCTGAACGTGCAAAACATGGTTTTTGATGCATTTTTGACATGTTTAAGCCCCGTTAATCCCATTTCAAGGCTCTAAAATGAAGTTAAAGTATAGGGAACATGAAATATGCTCAAAAATATCTTGGATGTCGGTTCGTTTGGTCGTACGGTTGCGTTGTTCGGTTAATTACGACGAAACACGAACGAATGCGAAAAACGATCCAAATTATGTGACGAATGGAATTTTATCATGCCAATCACTAAAATAAAATATTTTAATGATTACATAAAGTTTTGGATGTCCGGATGTATTCAGAACGTAAGATATGCGCGAAAATGCAAACTTATGCACTTTTTAACGCTTTTAAAGCCTATTTCTAAGCTATGTAAAGGATATTTAGGGTATGTTTAACTTATGGTCATGTTCCGGAATGTTCGTTACAGTACAAATCGGTATACTTTCGCAGTTTGTCAAAATTAGTCCCTGTAAGCGAATAAACTTGATTTCGCCACACCAAACCCTCCAAAACTTATTTCTAAGTTATGTAAAGGTTATTTAAGGTATGTTAAGCCTATTTCACTATTCCGGAGTGTTCGTTGCATTAAACTGGTTATATTTATGCATCAGTGCGCGTATAACCTTCCAGAAAGCGATTTAAAGCTTGAAATCGAACAAGAATTGATATGTGCAAAAGATACACATATTTATACAAATCCCAAGTATGAAATACAATATTTCATTGGTTTGGTATTTTTTTGATGGTCGCAGAGGCACAGGTGTCACATTTTTTACTTTCCTGTCTTCAATCTGTAGAGGCCTTTCTACAAACTTGAGTTGTTCATTTACCTCTATATCCTTAAGAGGTACCATCAGCGATTCATCGGCTAAGCATTTCTTGAGATTTGATACATGAAATACATCATGTATTCCTGCCATTTCCTCTGGCAGTTGTAGCTGATAGGCTATAGGTCCTATTCTTCTAATAATCTCAAAAGGTCCAACATACCTGGGACTTAGCTTTCCTCGTTTGATGAGTCTTACTATTCCTTTCCAAGGAGAGACTTTCAACAATACTTTATCTCCTACTTCAAATTCCAATGGTTTGCGTCGGTTATCAGCATAGCTGTTTTGTCGATCACGTGCTGCTTTCAGTCGTTCCTTGACTTGAATGATCTTGTCAGTTGTCTCTTGCACTATCTCAGGTCCGGATAGTTGCTTTTCTCCAATTTCTGCCCAACAGACTGTGGTTCGGCACTTTCGTCCATAAAGTGCTTCGAATGGTGCAACATTTATACTTGTGTGATAACTGTTATTATAAGAAAATTCTATTAAAGGTAAGTGATCGTCCCAATTACCTCCAAAATCAATTACACAAGCTCTAAGCATGTCTTCCATTGTCTGAATTATCCTTTCGCTTTGTCCGTCATTTTGAGGATGATAAGCTGTGCTTAGATTTAACTTGGTTCCCATTGCTTTTTGGAAACTTGCCCAAAAATGAGAGGTAAAACGACTATCCCTATCAGACACAATTGATAAAGGAATTCCATGTAAAGAAACTATTTCATTTACATATAATTTAGCTAACTGTTCCATACTGAAAGTCCTTCATTGGTAGAAAATGAGCTGACTTAGTTAGCCTGTCTACAATCACCCAGATTGTATCATTTCCTTTCTTTGTTTTGGGTAATTTAGTAACAAAATCCATTGTTATCAATTCCCATTTCCACACTGGCATTTCTAACTGTTGTAATAAACCTGAGGGTTTCTGATGTTCAGCTTTAACTTGTGAACAAGTTAAACATTTAGAAACATAGGCTGCTATGTCCTTTTTCATTCCTATCCACCAAAAATTCTTTCTTAAATCCTGGTACATTTTATCACTTCCTGGATGCATCGTATACTTAGACTTATGGGCTTCTTCTAATATACGATGACGCAGGTTTCCTAATTTGGGTATCCACATTCTCTTCTTATGGAATTTCCAAATTCCATCTGTTCCTTGTTCTAATTCCTTTAGCATACCTTTTAATTTTTCAGTATCTTCCTTGATTACTGATTCTTGTGCTTCTCTTATCTGATCATTTAAATCTACTTGCAGATTTAATTTAAGAGAACGTACCCTTTTTGGCTTTTTGTGATACTTTCGGCTTAAAGCATCAGCAACTACATTTGCTTTTCCTTCATGATACTGGATATCAAAATCATAATCACTAAGCATCTCCATCCAGTGTCTTTGTCTCATATTTAATTCCTTTTGCCCGAAAACATACCTTAAACTTTTATGATCAGTGAATATGGTAAACTTACTACCATAAAGGTAATGTCTCCAAATTTTCAAAGCAAAAATTATTGCTCCTAACTCTAGATCATGGGTTGAATAATTCTCTTCATGATTCTTAAGTTGTCTAGATGCGTAAGCTATAACCTTTTGGCGTTGCATCAACACACATCCATAACCTAACTTAGAAGCGTCACAATATACTACAAAATCTTTAGTTCCTTCTGGTAACGCTAATATGGGTGCATGGGTTAATCTATGCTTAAGAATTCTAAAAGCTTCTTCTTGCTTTGTTCCCCATTCAAACTTAATAGATTTACAGGTTAACTTAGTTAAAGGAATGGCTATTCTAGAAAAATCTTGAATAAATCTTCTATAATAACCGGCTAATCCTAAGAAACTTCTAACCTCGGTTGGTGACTCAGGGGTTTTCCATTTGGTAATCGCCTCGATCTTTGTTGGATCCACATGAATTCCTTTATGATCGACTAAGTGTCCAAGAAACTGTACCTGCTCTAACCAAAATTCGCACTTTGAAAATTTAGCATAAAGCTTTTCCTTTCTTAATAAATTTAAAAGTGCGTGCAAATGCTTTGCATAATCTTCCTTACTTTTGTAGTAAATTAGAATATCATCTATAAAGACAATTATGAATTTATCCAAATATGGTTTACATATTCGGTTCATCATGTCCATAAATGCGGCTGGGGCATTGGTTAAACCAAATGGCATGACAGTAAATTCATAATGACCATACCTTGTTCTAAATGCGGTTTTTGGAATGTCCTCTTCCTGTACCTTTAATTGATGATATCCTGACCTTAAATCGATTTTAGAGAAAAATCGAGCTCCTTGCAATTGGTCGAACAGATCATCGATTCTCAGTAATGGGTACCGGTTCTTAATCGTGACCTTGTTTAATTCACAGTAGTCAATGCACATATGCATTGATCCGTCCTTCTTTTTAACAAATAAAATCGGTGCTCCCCACGGCGATGAGCTCGGCTGTATAAATCCTTTCTCCAACAATTCATCTAATTGTTTCTTTAGTTTTTGCATTTCTGCAGGTGCCAAACGGTAAGGTGCTTTGGCAATCGGTGCTGTTCCTGGCAGTAGATGGATTCTGAATTCAACTTCTCTGTCTGGCGGTAGTCCTGGTAATTCTTCTGGAAATACATCTGAAAACTGAGACACTACTAGAATGTCTTTTAATTCTTTTCCTTTAGTGTTAGTGATTATAGAAATCAAATACACTATAGATCCTTTTTTATATAGCTTGCAGTTTTCATCACAGAGATGAATTTCGTGGATCTAGATGGTTTATCACCTTTAATTGTGATCTTTTCACCCTTTGGTGAATTTACTTGGATTGACTTTTGATCACATAAAACACTGGCTTTATTGGATATTAACCACTCCATTCCTGATACAATATCAAATTCTGTCAGATTCATGGGATAAAGATTTGCAATATACTTTTGGTTTAAAAATTCTATTCTTGCTCCCTGCAAGATTTTAGAAATCCTAACCGTTTCTCCATTTGTTGTCTCTACTAGACATTCTTGTGAGAGTTTAGTTAATGGTTGATTAAGAAGTTTGCAAAATAAAGTATTAATAAAACTTTGGTTTGCACCAGAGTCAAATAATACTTTAGCAAAAACATCATTAACTAAAAACGTACCGGCTATGACGTCCGGAATCATTTTGGCTTCATCTGCAGTCAGAACGAATGCTCTAGCATTTTTAGTGTTCTTGTTGTTCGCAACTGGAGCTAGTTTTCGACAGTTCGGCTTGATATGACCTTTTTCTCCACAGTTGAAGCATAGTCCATTACTGGATTTTCTCCTGCAATCTTCTTCCTTGTGTCCTGGTGCCTTGCAGATGTGACAACCCGCACTAAACCAGGTATCCGTACGACTTAATTAGTAATTAATTACTGCTGAATTACTGTGCTTACTTGAACTTATGAATAAACTGCTACTTGAATACTGATACATGTACTTACTTGCATCATACTTGCTTGCTGTCACTACATTATTTACATGCTGAACCTTAGTGACAAACATGATGCACAAAAAGCACAGTAGCACAATACACGGATAACCTATTGAACATGCTGATAAAGCCAGCATCAGGCAAACATTGCCTCCAAGGCCTGTAAGAGCATGAGATATTTTGCTACACTAGTGGTGAGTGTAGGGATACAAGGGTTGTAGAACTGCGTCTCTAGGAATAAGTCACTATGACTGGATGTGCCTAAAACGTACTCTAAGTACAAAACTCAGCACTTTACAAAATAATTCAGCTTTTAGCTAACTAATAAAGTGCCAAAACATGAGAAAAATAACACTAGACACTTTCCAAAGTGTCAAGAATGAGTTGTGTCACCAAAAAAGGGTATTAACGACACTTTAAGCTTTGTTAAGCGCATTAACGGATTACTATCCAACCAAACAACCGGACTATGCCCGGAACGTGGAAATATTGTTATTTTCATTATTATCTTTTTCTGAGCCAGTTAGGGTCCCCGTATGCCCTAACACCCATTGTAACACACTATACACAAGTAACCAAGTTAAACACTTAACTTAACTTAATTATCTAACTAATGCTTAATGATTAGTTGAATTGGAACCGAACTACCCCCCCCTTAACCGAAACCGTCCCCAAGGGGACATACCTTGTACTTGTTGATTATTTATTTCCCAAATGCTTAATATCTAGGAGGCACATTAACCCTTGGATAATTATCATTAACTTTGTCTATAAGTACTAAACTAAACCCAACATGTTCATTCATCACATCTCACAACACTCACACCACTCTCTCCCTCCCTACAAGCTTACGGCCGAACACACCCACCCCCCATCCATCCTCTTCGAGTTTTGATCAAGCCATTCCAAGCTCACACACGCATTAAGGGTCTCGTATTAGGAAGCTTGGAGCAAACGGAACGCGAAGGACCTCTTTCTCTAGCTTTTATCCACCCGATTTACGTCTAGATTCTTCCCTAGCCTCGAGCTAGAGGTATAATGCTTAAAACTCATACTTGAACTAATCTAAGGTGGTTAATAAGATGTATGATGATTAAAATTCGGAATCTTGCATTTTGAAGCATTAAAGTTTACTAAACTTGCAAGTATTGTTGGTTAAAAGCACATAAGTTGTGTAAAACTTGTAGTAATTAAAATTTATGGTTATTTAGGCCCGATCTATGATGTGGTAGCTCGGATCATCGTTTAACCCGGTTTGGTAAGGTCATGGATCTTAACATAAGCTCGTTTTGAATAATACAAGGGTTAAAAGGTGAAACTCTACCACACGCGAATCATGAACTTGTGTAAAAGAGTTTTACTTGTGAAATTGTGTTTAAAACTAGCAGATCTACGCATCTGCAAGTGGTATCTTCAAAGAACCACGTATCAAAGAAATCGTGTATTTTAAAAGATAGATTTTACACTAACAAACATGATTTTTATAAACCACAAGTGTGTAAACACTTGTGAAATAAAAAGATCCGACAAAATAACAGTTTTTGGTAAAAGATGACTGGAAGTTGTAAAGATGGATTTTCTCTAAAAAACGAGGTTTTTACAAGATCAAATTACCTTATATGAAGATCTACTAAATTTAAGGGGATTTACACCACAGTTTTGGGAAAACTGCAAGTTCATGTAATTTTTGGCAATTTACACATATGTTGATTAGTTGTTGTGATGAAAGTTGTTCTGATCAAATAAAGAAAATTGTTGAGTTGATTTGTTAAAGAAAATGATACGCTTGAAAGCGTGGCCACCTCCAGTTACAGAGGAAACTCTGGCGGAATTTTTCTAAAAACCTAACACTTAGAACTATTTACACTACAAGTGTTAGAATTATTTTTGACATGTTTTCGAAATATAAATTTCGCCATGACTTTATTTACTAAATATTCGGAGGTGGGATTTTCACAAAATTTAACGTGATAAATATATATTTTCACACACTGTTTATGATTATTTTGTGAAAATACATAGATATTATTTTTAGAGTAAAAATAATATTTACGAACGTTAACGATTCCAAAATAACACGAACGCTTTCACCATAAATATATAAGTTACACCGGTAATTATATTACCACTCGATTGTTAAACGTAACTTACGCACTTACGGAAATATTTATGAACGCGTATTTTAACAACGTATTATTGGAGAAAAATTATGTGAAATTGGAAATATATACATATATTAAGTGAGACTTAATGATATAATTTGAACGCACATGTATTGAATCCCCCATCCTTGGGAAGGAAAAATAACTACCAAGTATATTCAGAATGTAAACACGAAATAGTTGTCTAACTATTTCCCAAAGACTTAAACTATAAAGCTAAGGCACGGCCGTCCGTCTAATAAAAATTAGCACCTGTAGGTCGTCGCACAGCTGCCTGATTTGGAGATACTTGGTAGAGACGCTTCACTGTGAGTTCATGTCCCCCTTTTCTCTAACTGTTTTCAGTTTTCTTAACTGCGGGGGTGAAATACATGTTACTATGATTACGAGTACTTTATACACGGTATGGTTAGCGTAAGGAGGTTTACTACTTAGATCATGTGAGTGGGTAGGAGCAATATGAGGCCATTAGTCCTCATGTCGGGACCGAGGGACAGGAGCGGTAGATCTATCTGGGTGTAGCGAGCCCAGCCCCAGGCCAAACTAGAAACGGACCTTGGGGTGACTTTGTCCACATACTAATGCCGTGGCGAAATCTGCTAGGTTTGAGTCTCCCTATTTGCACTTCACATATATCAGTGGCCTTGCAAACCATTGGTGATCTCAATTCCCTTATTTGCTACATACCAAGACTATTTTTATACTCACAAAGGTTTACTTACTCACTTACACATGAACTCGCTCAACATTATTGTTGATTTTTCAACTTACATGTATTTCAGGAAATTAAAGATCTGGCGCGGTATGTTATGTTTTCCCGCTGCATAAGGGTTCCAAGGTCATCCCAGTTTAGGAAATGTGACTCTTTCCTGGACAAGTCACAAATCTTAAACTGCGTTTATTTCATGTCGATGTTTATGTTTATCAAGATAATGTTTTAAGTTATGAGGTTGTAAGTCCCTAAGACAATGTTATGTTACTCTGGTTTTAAAACTTAATCAAATGGATGATCTTGCATGATTTTATTTCATATAGCTTTGTTATGGTTAAGCTATGGTATTAAGAAGTCACACCAAAATTAACCACGCTTCCGCAAAGCCAGGGTGTGACAGCAGAAATTGCAGTGAGTGGAGCATTTTCCAGAATGCTTTTTCTTGCAGACCTTGCAATATGGTGCAGAGGTAGAACCTATATTCCTACGGTTGAAATTCCCATAACGGAATTCTTGGGTAAACCTTTGAGCTAGGTTTCTTCTCTGGTCTTCTTCTCTAGTACGGATTAATTCATCTGTCAAGGTATTTGCTAGTTCTACAGCTTCTTCTATAGTTTGGGGTCTAGCTGCCTTGACTACATGTCTAATCTCTCCAATTAATCCCCAGATGTAACGGGAGATTAATACCGGCTCAGGTGATGCAAGGGTTGGTACTATTCTAGCATATTCAAAGAATGTGGAAGTATAACCCTTACTATCTACCCCGGTCATCTTAAGTTCAGAAACTTATTTGCTATCTGTTCCTTTTCATTGGGGGGCATAATTTTCTTTCTACCATATTCATAAATTCCTCCCATTCCATGTTGTATACCCTATCGCTTCCTCTTGACTGGAGGATAGTGTTCCACCATTCTAAGGCTGAGTTCTTAAATAGGTTAAAAGCAAACATTATCTTATCTTCTTCAACACACTTTCTTATTTTTAAAACAGCCTCAGTCTTTTCTATCCAGCGTAGAGCTCCAATGGGTCCTTCATTGCCCGAGAATTCTATTGGTTTGCAGGACCAGAATTCTTTGTAAGAACAACCATAAGGCATGGTTCTTCTTCTTTTGGGAATGGGCACTTGAAGTATGGGTCCATTGTTCATGCTGTGTTCTGGTTCAGTTGGTCGCTTACTGCTATGTTTACTTTTATTATCAGCATCCTTAACAGTTTGAAGAATAAATGGCATTGCATCTACAATTCCTTGTGCCACTATGTGTTGGATAACACTATTATCCATTTGATTTCCATTGTTATTGATGCTCGGATTCTCATTAACCAAGTTAATGTTACTCTGGTTATCGTTATTCAGATTTCCTTGATTTCCTTCGTCGGCCATCTGAATTTTAAACATTTACCATGTATTAATATCACAAAATAATATTTAATATAGCCAATCACATGACACGCATTTTGGTCAAAAGCGTCGATCATTGCGACTTACTCTATTCATATACTATGCATCTATTACACACCAGTACTGAAATTAAAATTACAATACCGATGGAAATTTAAAGTTACACTACTAATAATAGGCATCCGTAGTTTTTTTTATGCACATACACACATATCATATTACTTTATTATTATTATTACTATTACTACCGTCTCCACCATCACATTCATGGATATGGATTCATCAAGAAATCCATATTGCGCTCGTCGTACTTCCAGACGAGTCGCTCTCCCACCTGTCGCATTCTTTCACTACTCTCAAAAAATTTCCTCACCAAAAGTCCTAAGTTCTTGTACGTTTTCTGCACTCATTGGGGGTGCAGGTTCTAGGACTGGGTTCAGAATCTGGGGTACGGGTTCTTGATATGGGGGTGTAGGGGCCTGAAATTGGTAAGAATTCTCTAAAATCTCCCTAATGAATACATCGTGGTAATAGGTGTGACACCTGTGTCACTTCAACCATCAAACAAATGCCAAACCAATGAAATATTGTATTTCATACTTGGGATTTGTAAAAATATGTGTATCGTTTGCACATATCAACTCTTGTTCGATTTCAAGCTTTAAATCGCTTTCTGGAGGGTTATACACGCTCTCATGCGTAGATATAACCAGTTTAATGCAACGAACACTCCGGAATAGTGAAATAGGCTTAACATACCTTAAATAACCTTTACATAACTTAGAAATAAGTTTCAAAGGCTTTGGTATGGCAAAATCAAGTTAAATCGCTTACAGGGACTAAAGTTAACAAACTGCGAAAGTATGCCAATTTGAACTGTAACAGACTTTCCGGAACATGACCATAAGTTAAACACACCTTAAATAACCTTTATATAGCTTATAAATAGGCTTTGAGGGGTTCGGTATGCTAAAACAAACTTTTGGGTCATTCAGGGACTAAAAGCGTCAAAAAGTGCACAAGTTTGCACTTTCGCGCATAACTTACGTTCTGAATACATCCGGACATCCAAAAATTTATGTAAGCACTAAAATATTTTATTTTAGTGTTTGGCATAAGAAAAATCTATTCGTCGCGTCATTTGGATCGTTTTTCGCGCTTATGCGCATTCCGTTGTAATTAAGCGATCATCGCGATCGTACGACCAAACGAACCAACATCCGGCATATTTTTGAGCATGTTTCATGTCCACAATGTTTAGGCATCATTTTAGGGCCTTAAAGTTGGCTTTACGGGCCTTAGAAGTGTCGGAAATGGCTTAAATACGTAACAGGGACCAAAATTGTCAATTCAGAAACATGTTTCTGATCTGTGCAGGCCAGGCGGCCCGCGTAAGATCAGTGTGTATCCTTACGCGGCCCGCGTCAGTGTCCCAGATCAGATAAGATCGATTAGTCAGCAGATTACAGCTGTTTAACTCACAACCACAAACCCACACTTGCCCTTTCAGCTGATTAGGGGCCATTTTTAGTCACCACAACTTTCCAACAAGTGTACGCACGAGATTAGATCACGTTATTCAAGAAACGATGTTAACGGTTCGGGAAATACTATAAATACCCCACCCCCATTTGCTTCAAACTCACTAGAATCTGATCTAATGTGCTCTAAGTTGAAACCTTTGTTTCATACCTGAGCTATTTTGATCTAGATTAGCATTCGGGGACCCTTCGTAAGTGTTCCTTCGTTCTTTTATTGCTTTTCGAGTCCGAAAGTCAAACTTTGTTTGACTTTCTGCATTGACCAGTTTATGTTCAATGCGAAGTTCGTTTGAACTTCGCAACGTGATTGTAATCACGATGGTTATAGTCCGTTGTGACTATGCCTACTGATTACCACGTTGTCTAGGGTCGTAAGGGTAAGCGATCTAATAAATCGCTTATACCTTCGAACCCGACCCATTTGGTCGATCATTAGGATTTGACCAAACACATTAGGTGACCATAGTATATAGGGAATAACCTTCCGAGGTTATACCTTATGGTCGCTTCGTTTAAGTAGTTGTATGATAGGTAGTTTATATGCCTTAGGTAAATTACCAAAATGCCCTTTTTACGCCAAAATTCATTTTAAGCATATGTAACATAACTTTTGGTATCTAAACTGATTTAGCAACAATATTAGACATGTTAAGGCATATTTTACTTATCATAGGGCTAGTTAGGCGGTCCGAACGCGTTTCACACGAACGACGCTTTAAAGTAGCATAAGCAACCTAAACGGGTCGTAATGGGTCGTAAGCACTTATGTTAGGTTTCATTTAGTATGTAGGCTTTGTTAAACCATGTTACATGAGTTCCTACACTCATTTGGTTTACAAACCCTCATGCTACCCGATCTTTGGATTTAGGTCCGGTTTATTAACGTAGTTACCTATATTAGGTGCCGTTTGATTTCGTGATCTATAGCATTGCTTGGTGGTTATCTTAGGACTTCTGAGCAATCTAAAGTGAGTACATAGACCCCTCTTTTACTATTTTCCAAACTGTTTTGGGGTGAAACACATGTGCCTACTTGTTACTTTCATGCTTTCCATGTTTTCACATCATATACCTGCTATGTTCATTAGTACATTTATAGTACATGATTTCAATACATTTTATGCTATGTATGCCCATTGTGTGCATACTTAGTACATCACTTTACAATACATTTCATGCTATATACGCCCATTGTGTGCATACTTAGTACATTGTTTTACATTACACTTATGCTATGTATGTCCATTACGTGCATACTTAGTACATTGTTTTACATTGCATTTCTGTTGCATATGCTCATCCAGCATATGAACACATTATACTACATTTTGAGCCGTTGTAACCATTTGACTATGTGAACCGTCGTATCCCTTTGATTATATGAACCGTTTGTAACTATTGAACCGTGTGAACCATTTGTATCTGTTGACATAAATTACATTTGACAATAGACATTTGACTATACATAAACATTTCTACAATTGTTAAACATTACATCTTGATGGTTTGGTTTGAGTAAGTGATTTAAGTAACGAGGCGTATGTAATATGATACAAGCACGGTGGATACGCCGCTGGTACTTCCTATATATAAGTGTTTGTATGGTATCACATATTGTAGCGTTATTTGAATCATTTCAATTTGAGACATATAACATTTTATACAAATAACATACTTTTCACAAGATATTGATTTACAAACAACTTATCTTATACAAACTCATTTTACATGGTTATTCATTTAACCATACATTATTCTCTTATTTATACATATCATCTGATCTTATCGTTTTTCAAATGATTTATAAGACAAAGCAAATTACAAGGTTCATGACTAAACATTTTCTCAAACATAAGTCATGAATTATGTTTTCACAAAACCTATGTATCTCACAGGCATTTTTATGCTGACGTACCTATTTTCACATGTGTTTTCAGGAGATGATGCATAGGACTTATCAAGACATACTTAGGCGGACCTGTGCCTTAGTGACTTAAAAACGAGACAAGAACTAGTTAATTTATGTTATGTACTCTTTGGTTCTTGTTTAAAACAATGTAAACTTTCATGTTTGATTAATAAAACGAAACTTCAATTGCCATGGATTTGAAACAATTAATTCTGTTACAACACTCCCTGATGTTTCCGCCACGTTTTGTATGTTCTACGTGGTCGGGGTGTGACAATAGGGATCTAAAGGATCCAAACCTGGGTACGCTCCTATGTTTGGCATGGGCATATCTTCATGTATTGAGTAACGTTGCACATAGTCTCTATTGTCATCCCACCAGGGGTCGTAATTTGGGTCTAAGGGGTTTGGTGCAGGTACCCTAGGTATTTCTTCCGGATTGAAGTCATGCATTTCTACTTGATTTTCAGGGTTTTCTATTTCCATCGGTTGGTCAGGAATTGGTGGTTGTGGTTGGGGTGCTATCATTTGTTCCAGATTAGGGTCAGCTGCAGTGGTCGCTAAGATGTGGATGTTGGCTATACCCCTATTAATCATATCCTGGGCATAGACATCGGTTTCTCTTTTAGCTGCTGCTAGTACTCTCTGGTCTTGTAACTTTTTCATACGCTTCCTACGCTCATGTGCCCCTCGACTGAACCATCCTCTCTTTTTCTGAGGGAATGGCTCCTCGGACTGAGCCTTAAACACGAATATTCCTTCTTCCGTATCAGCAGAGTACCCTGAGAGGGTAGCTGAGAAGAGGAGGTGCCTTCGCTTCTAGGCGAACCAGACAATTGACGGTACGCGTCAGATGGTCCTTGGTCGCTCATACTGTAAACTAACAAATAGTCAAATAACACATAACAATAAAATACAATTATGCACGTATTCCCGTAATTTATTTCCTAACAGATTGAATTTTGATGTCAACAGAACACTTCTGTGGCTGAATCAATGGCTTAGCTCTGATACCACCTTCTGTCGCAGCCCCCGTCCCCTTATTAAAATACGGGAACGGGCGGTTGCGCGCCAGTTTCGGTGGTATCGCGTATTGTCTAATTTGGCAACGGAATTTTCATCAGGACCGTAGTTAGGAAATCTTGGATCAGAGTAAAATACCACATTTTCATAATATTAAACACATGGGATAAAACCCAAGTTTGCAATACACACATTTTCATAGGAATAAATCCTATTTTTATTTAATAAAAACATCTATTTCTTTTTAGGTAACTTTATTGCCACTTTTCCAAGCCTTCAGTGCTGTCCAGCTGGCTTCTATTTGGCTTTCACATTTTGTTACCTGAAACACGTTTTAAAAACATTTTGTCAGTGGGAAATACTGGTGAGTGAATCTCAGTTTAATCAAGTTTAAATAAAAACCATTGTACAGTATTGAGGGCGATCTCGCAATTACATTTTTTTCCAAGTTATAACAATTAACATCCATGGTACCGTCAGACCTGACTTGTGGAAATGTTACTCCTTGACCAGGTGGTAACAAATTTTGTATACAAAACCCCAACATACTCATGATAATTGTATTCTTACAAATACTCAACAACTGCTTAATATACATTTAATTGTATGAGGTTTTGTAAAAACAGTTAACAAAAGGTTCACAAAAAGCGGATCAACTCACATTGCTGTCTTAGATTATCCTTTAGGGTTTCCTGAGAATTATCTATAATTTACACAAAAGCACACGTGATAGTATAATAACTCATTTTAACATTAGTAATACCCTCCCCGAGACGGCATTCCAACGACTACGTCGGGCAGAACCACGACAGCCGTTACGGAACCCTAGATCAATCGGGCAGAGTATCTAATACGTATCCAGGGGTTATGATACTTACAACGGAGCAGAACTTCGCTATTTAGGGGGGTATAATACCTGAGTCTAATGCCTACTGTGAGAGAATTACGTTTAGAAAGAAAGATTTGAACGAGTTTTGATGAAACCCGATGCCTGCTATATATAGTGCCACATCTCGACTTTTACGCGGCCCTCGTAAATGTTAACAAAGGGCTACGCGGCCCGCGTCAAACCCGGTCAAAGGCGTAGGTGATCCGGGTCAGCTTATAGGTTCAACACGAGTCGGACACGTGTCAGCACCGGGCTGCGCCACATTCTTGATCTCTAGCGGCCCGCGTAAGACCCTTAAGAGGTTTACGTGGCCCGCGACAAACCCAAAAACATTATTTTTAATTAATTTTAATAATATTTAAGGTATTCGGGGCCCATTTTCACGTATGGGGTGTATTTTAGGGACTTATTGGGATATTTTAAATATTTTTTTAGGGTGTCGGAAATTATTACGAGAGTGTCGGTTTTCTTTTAGGGTTGTTATATAAACATCTAAGGTATGATCCATCATGCTCTCGTTTATTCTCTTCTCTACACACTTATACTTTCTCCAAAAACCGAGACTTATTCTCACGCCGGAGGGTGGTTACAGGAATAACCCCATTCCTGTGATGAGTCCTAACGGTGTTCTGTTTTGCAGCCAGCAGTTCGGATCGCCAAGAGTTGAAGTCCTAGTTGGATACTACCTTGAAGGTCAGTGTTTCTTCATTGGCGCCATCGGTGGGACCCTTCGGTAATAACAACAAGACTGAACCCAATGGCAAGCGATCAGAACACGACAGTAACACCGAGTCAGGCGATGATAACTAGCAACCCACTGCTGGAGACGTATCCTGTTACCACCATGCCAGCCTCACCTGCGGTGACCAGGTCACTCGACTTGGAATTTGAGGCTGAAGGACCACCACCAGGTTTTACAGGCACTGCCGCTGTCTCTTCTAGAACGACGGTGGCAGACCCTTTCTCGTATACTTGATTGCAGCTCCGGTCGGTGGAACCAGCTGCAACAGACGCCAATGCCTTTATTCCAGCGTCAACCACGGGTGCACAGACTATGCGTCATAGCATCACGCCGGTTATCACATCTGCAAGCTCAAGCACTGTCATACCACAGGTGAGCATGCCTCAATACTATCAGCCATCAGCAACGTACGCCATGCCACCCCTATACTCGACAGCATTAACGACAGCGTTGTCAACTCCACCACATCAACCAGTAGTTATGCCAGCAGGAGTCCTGAATGCCCCAATAACACTAGGAAATCAAGCTTATTTCCTATGATACTATTACGCACCCCCATATAGGTATTTACCCCCGTATAACACTCCAACATACACTCCCTAGGGGGTGGCGCAAGGTTATGCTCAGCAGTCACCATACGCAGCTTATATGCCACCTTGGTGGGCTTTTCCAACATCCTAGCCGGTTTACAGTCAAACTCCGCCAACAGCGGAGCCCGCATATCATAGAGGAAACACATCCAGGACTCGTTTTTCCCCAGGCGGAGGCCCTAGCCCTACACTGAACATCACCCCGGTTCAACCCCCTGTTGCCCAATGTACTAGCCAGGGCGGAGTAACTCCTTCAATATAACCCGTCAATGTAGAAGAAGACGATCTTACCAGACCTTACAAACCAGTGGACGCTACTTTCAAGTCCAAGTTCACCAGAAGGATAGTGGAATCTCCTATCAAGGAAAAGCCCAAGATGCCCCAAACTGTGGGTAAGTACGATGGTCTAGGCGACCCTGATGACCATATAAACCTATTCAAAAACGCCGGGGAAGTAGCCTGCTGGCCCATGCCCCTCTGGTGCAAGATGTTTGTCCAAACGCTGGTAGGTGTAGCCCGGGTCTGGTGGGATAGTTTACCCATCGGAGAAGCTTTGAAGATCTAGAAGCCAAGTTCATCTTACAATTCAGCCAACAACGAAGGCACACCAAAGACCGAAACGAACTCCTTCACATTCATCGGCGGGACAATGAAACAGTGGAAAGTTTCATCGTTAGATTCAATAAAGAAAGCCTGGCAATCCCAGGTGTCACCACGATCTAGCGTGCGGAGCTTTCCTTCAAGGGGTAAATGACGATGAGTTATTAAGAACACTCCACGGGAGGGATGGTGTACCTCCCACCATCGATGAAATCTTGAGGATAGCCAAGGTATACGTTATACAAGAAAAAGCTGTTGCCGCCAGTTACGCGGCCAACAGAAAGAAAGAGGCTCAGAAAAGACAGGATGACAGAGAACAGCGGAGCTCCAAAAGTAAAGGTAGAGGAGACCGATACCAAAAAAGTGACAGAACGGACTCGCAATATGATAGGTCTAGAAATACCTACTCAAGGAACGAAACCTCCTCTAAACCGCGGTCCGATTACCCTAACTTGAGCAAGACGCCAGCGGAAATCCTGGCCTCTGAAAACCTCAAGTTTAACCCTCCAAAGCCGCTAAAAGACAACCCCAACAAAGACACAAGCAAGTACTGTGAGTACCACAAAGGGAGCGGCCATGATACCAATGACTGTTTTCAGCTAAAGAAGCAGATCGGGTATTTCGTGAAGGCGTGTAAATTGGCTCACCTGGTGCGAGACATCAAACAGGGCCCGCCCCCTGTCAAAGAAGAAAATGACAAAGCGGCGGGTAAGAGGCCGCGAGAGCTAAACATGGTGTACGTTGATAAGGGAAAAGGAGCCAAACGGAGTTTCTCCACGCTCGAACCCTGGATGCTGGCAACCATGAAAATCGAGCCACGCGTGGAAGATCTACACCTCACCACCGACGCCCTAATAATTTCCGTTGCAGTAGGTGATTATAATATGAGGAGGATCCTGGTAGATACCGGTAGTTCCGAAGACATCATCTACGAACATTGCTTCAATAGAATGCAACCAGAAGATAGAAGACTGCTTGAGTCAGTACACGCCCTTATTAAAGGCTTTACTGGAGAAAAGGTCGATCCAATTGGCCAAATTACTTTCCCAGTTACATTCGGACAAACCCCTCAGGAAAGAACCATACTCCTCACATTCCTTGTGGTACGCGCTGAGTCTTACCACAATGTAATCATTGGAAGGTTCACCCTGGGGAAATTGGATGCTATCGTATCCACGGCGCGAGGTTTCATGAAGTTTCCTACCCCGCGGGGTATTGCAACAGTATTTCGAGACAAGGTGGGAGAGGTATTGGACACCAAAAGATGCCGCCAAGGACCTACCGGCGCCGTCGGCACAGAAAGGTGGGTGTTGAGCACACGCCATCCAGATCAAACAGTAATAATAGGAGACAGCCTCTCCCCTGAGGTAAAAAACAATCTGAAACAACTGCTGAGAAGGAATGCGGACATCTTTGCTTTTGAGCACTCTGACATGACTGGGAAACCACGAGAGAAGGCAGAGCACAAGTTAGCAACACTCCCGGGCATTAAACCCGTCGCGCAGGGTAAACGTAGCATGGCTCCGGATCGAAAAGCAGCGGTAGTCAAAGAAGTACGAAAATTGGTTGAAGCTGGAATTCTCAGAGAAACAAAGTATCACACATGGGTATCAAACCCTGTGATGGTCAAGAAGCCAGACGGCACGTGGCGAATGTGCATAGATTTTAAAGATCTGAATAAAGCATGCCCCAAAGATGCCTACCCACTGCCGGAGATGGACTTTAAGGTTGTCTCTCTAGTCCCTTATAGGTACAAGTGTTTCTTGGACGCCTACAAGGGTTATCACCAGATCAAAATGTCCAGAGAAGACGAAGAAAAGACGGCGTTTCATACTGATGTGGGTATTTTCTGTTATACTAAAATGCCTTTTGGCCTGAGAAACGCCGGAGCTACTTATCAGCGGCTCATGGACAAAGCTTTTGAAAAACAAATCGGCAGAAATTTAGAAGTATACGTTGATGATCTGGTAATCAAGAGCAGGGAGGAAAAACAAATGCTTGAGGACATTGAAGAAACCTTCCAAAAGCTCAGAGAGTACAATATAAAGCTCAACCCCAAAAAATATTCATTTGGGATGGAAGAAGGAAAGTTCTTAGGGGTAGTGGTCACCCGGGACGGCTTTAAAGCTAACCCGGAAAAAGTAGCCGCCGTAACGCGGATGCCTTCCCCCATGACTTTGAAAGAGGCGCAAGCATTAAACGGGCATCTAGTGGCCATAAACAGATTCCTGGCAAGACACGCTGAGAGATCTTTGCCATTCATAAAGACGCTGAAAGATTGCCTTAACAAGAAAATTTTCAAATGGACCAGCGAAGCTGAAGAAGCCCTGCAAGACATGAAGCGTTTCATCGAGAAACTACCAATGTTGACAGCGCCATATCCGGAAGAACTACTCAAAATGTACCTGGCGGCGGCTCATAATGCGGTAAGCGCGGTGCTCATGGTGGAGAGAGATGGGAAACAAACGCCTATATACTACATCAGCCGAGTTCTTGCGGGACCCGAAATGTGGTATCCAACGCTCGAAAAGTTGGTACTAGCTCTAGTTCATGCTACTCGGCGATTGCGAAGATACTTTCAAGGGCACCGCGTACAGGTTCTAACAAACTACCCACTACAGCAAATTTTGCACAAGCCAGAGATTTCCGAAAGATTGGCTAAGTGATCGAGTTGGGAGCCCTGGATATTGAATACCGAAAGCGAACAGCAATCAAGGGGCAGGTGATCGCTGACTTCTTGGCCGAAATTCCTGATGGAGAAACTATACAGGATCCTGCCAGTCAGGATATCCTAGAGTCCAGTACATTGAGGCAAACCTGGAAACTTTACACTGATGGATCATCCAGTGGGAAAGGTTCCGGGGCAGGCCTAATGCTGATAAGCCCAGACGAAATAAGGCTGATGTACGCCTTATGTTTTGATTTTGAATGTTCCAACAACGAAGCAGAATACGAGGCACTACTCGCAGGCCTGAGGATGGCCCAATCTATGGGAGCTACACGAGTTGATGCGTATGTTGACTCTTTACTGGTTAATAATCAAGTAAACGAAACTTACGAGGCCAAGGACGAATCAATGGAGAAATATTTGGCTAAAACGAAGTAGCTCATAGCCTCCTTCGACAATGTCACGCTTAATCACGTCCACAGAGGGAAAAACCAAATAGCAGACGCCTTGAGCAAACTTGCTACTTCGGGTATGGAAAGAGAAGTAAAGGTAGAAACTTTGCAAATGCCCTCCATTGAACCTCGGGAAGTCTCCGCCGTCACGGCGGAAGAACCCTGTTGGTACACTCCCATACTAAAGTTCCTTACAAAAGGGGAATTACCCTCCGCCAGAGGCGAAGCTCAAAAGATACAAACTAAAGCATTGCAGTATGAAGTGAACAATGGTGTCCTGTACCAGAAGTCATATTTGGGACCGCTATTGCGGTGTGTATCCCCAGCAGAGGCGAACTACTTAATCCAAGAAATACACTCGGGCATATGTGGCATTCACGCTGGACCACGGGCAGTTGTGGCCAAAATCCACGACGCTAGATATTATTGGCCCGGGATGCATGAAGACGCGGTAGAGGAACTCAGAAGATGTCGTATTTGCCAAAAATTTGCTCCCCAAACACTCCGTCCAAAGAACAACTTAATCCCAGTCACGGCAGCTTGGCCTTTCCAGAAATGGGCGGTTGACATTGTGGGACCATTCCCGCTAGCCCCCGGAAAACTGAAGTACCTTATTGTGGCAATTGATTATTTTACTAAGTGGGTTGAAGCCAAGCCCTTGGCTAAAATCACCGCTGAAAACGTCAAAAAGTTCCTTTGGGAACACATAGTAAGTCGATTTGGATTGCCGCTATACTTGGTAAGTGACAATGGAACGCAGTTCACCGATAGGGTCTTGCAAGAATGGTGTGCAGAACTTCAGATTCAGCAAATCTTCACATCGGTGGCACATCCCCAAGGAAATGGCCAGGTGGAGCAGGCAAATAGAAGTTTGTTAGATGGAATAAAAAGAAGGCTAGGTTACGAAGGAAGCTCCTGGGTGGAGGGACTGCCGAATGTCCTCTGGGCACACCGAACAATGCCTAAGACAAGTAATAATGAAACCCCCTTTAGCCTAACCTATGGATCAGAAGTAATGATACCCGTAGAATTTGGATTGTCCTCGCTACGCCGTCTCACTACTAATGATGATAATGACAGGCTCCTAAGGGAAGGCCTGGATCTACTCGAAGAAAGGCGTGAGGCAGCCGCCATCAGTGAGACAAAATACAAGAAGACCCTAGAAAAATACTATAACCAACGCGTGGCTCAGCATACTTTCAAGGAAGGCGAGTACGTCATGCGTGATAATGAAGCCAGTAGAGCGGAACCCTCAGCCAAATTGGGACCCAACTGGGAAGGCCCCTACGTCATCCAAGAAGACCTAGGCAAAGGGGCCTATCGCCTATCCAGGCTAGATGGCACCGCGGTTCCACGTAGCTGGAACGCGACTCAATTAAAAAAATGTTATATGTAGCGCCTTGCCCCTAACGGCGGGTGCGATTATTTTTCCTTTTTTGCAACAAGTGTAATTCATCTATAGCGATTTCTCTTCCCTTTTTTTACGTTTTGAATTAATAAAAGTTATTTCTTTTTATGTTTCCTCATTACTTACATATACAATAAAATTTACCATCGCATTTATACTGCACTATACGGTACAAACAATTACCATCGCATATACCCTGCACATAACGGTAAAAAAGTATCATTGACATGAAATATTTTTCATATATATAAGTCAAAGGGTCAAAATATACAGCGCTAAGAGTGGGTATCTTGGTAATAGATACATTAACCACTACAAAAAGATAGGTATTTTAGTAATAAATACATGCAACTATCTTACAAAAAACCAAGTACTTGTCCCCATTGCTAAATATCAACATACGGGAAACAAAAACGAACATGTTCTAACACCTACTTCTTGGAAAGAGTTGCCATCACCTCTGCAGGGGCATGCAACACTTCACCATAATATTCCAACGGATGAGGATCAACGATCAAGTCATCGACATTTTCCTCATCCACCGGAGAAGCCACCATCTCCTGATCATCAACCTGGTTCTTGCCGGAACGGCCACCACGACATCTTTCATACACTAATCCACAGCGTTGAACATGATCAGGTGGAACGGCTCTTATCAAAGTATCAACTGATAGAGCAGCTGTACTTGCCTCAGTATGGGAAGGTTCCTTATATATGATGCTCTTACAAGATCGGCTAACCCGGGGTAAGACATCATCAGAAGGCACTCTTTCTTCCTTGATCATTTCCTCCGTCACCTGAATTTGAAGACGGACCAAGCCATCTGCAGCATCCAGTCGTCGGAAGATATCGGAAAGTCTCTGTTTATAGCACCTTCGACTCATCTTTTCAAATTACCAAATTTGGAAAAAGAAACTTAATATATAGAAGTAATAAACAGTTTGACAGTGATGACGATAGCACAATTAATGAAAAAATAATCATCACACGTCAAATCGCCACATTTCTGACGAACGGTGGCGTCGTCAATCATGACATTAGCATTAAATATCTGACAAACACATCAAGTATTTGCGCAAAAACCAAGTCAAACAGTGTTCATACAAAATATATGAGGAACAGAGTACATAATAGACAAAAAGAAAACACCCATTCCTCCTCCAATTCTTCCACTGGTTCCAGCATTAGGCGTAGAGCATCCACGCCGTCTTCGGCAACGTGCTTTGTTAAATCATCATATGCGGGTAGCGGATCGTTGCACGCCGCCTCAAGGGCATCCGCCATATCTCCCTGAAGTTTGTCCCTCGCTGTGTGGAACTCGGGAGTAATCTTCTTTGTTCGTTGGCACTCAAAGTAGCCCTTGTAAACACCATCATGATGACCGAACTGGTAAGCCGCTGCGGAAAGGCGATCCAACAACGCCGTAAAAGACCCTGACTGACGAAGATACTCAAACGCCCCAACCAGGCCACTGGTTATTAGCCAATTCCTATCGCCGCGCAATGCAGTCAGTTGGCTAGTCAGGCTGTCCACCTCAGCGTTTGACTGCTCCAAGGCACTTTCCACCTCCTTAAGGCGTGCCTGATGGGCGGTGGAAGACTAAGCAAGCTTGCTCTTTTCAGAAACAAGGGAATCACATTTTTGCTCAAGCTTCCTAAGTTGATCTTCCCGCTCCTCTAACTCAGCTTGTTTAGCTCGGGCCTTGGCGTTAGATGTTTCTACTTCAACACTCAAAGCTTGGTATCGCTCCTGTACCTAAGACACAAAGTCAGTGTCAATTCGGAATTTTTCCACCTAAGCAGACATTTCAGATCTCACCTTTTGGGCTTCAGTAATGGCCTTACGCTCCAGCTCCTCCTGCACACTTTTAGCATGAGCAAGGACCCAGTCCTTCTCCGCTATATCACGAGCCCATATTATCCGTTCCTCAGCAAGGTGGGCGGTCACCCATTTCAGATCATCTTCTGCTTTGTTTTTCTCCGATAAAAACCTGCTCTCCCTCAATCCAGCGGCCTGGATCTGGCTCTCCAAGCGGTACTTTTCATCCTTCAGCTCCTGAATAAAAGCCCGCGCTTGGTGGAGCTCGTTGTTATCATGCATCCACCTACGCCGGATCTCTGCAAGCCTCCGGGGCTGACTAACGGAGTCTACCATAGTAGAATTCATCAAATTTTCATTGTTTAACCCCTCCACGTACGCGACTCAGCCGGGGGGTACGCCCGCTCAACCCAGTGTTGAATCACTGGGGGGGGGGGGAAATCAGTCTAGAGGACTCAGCAATTTTCCACTGGGGCTGGTAGCGTTTATCTTGCATAGTTGGATCCCAGTTGATGGTGGGTAAATAGAGATCATAACCCAAATGGGCTCCATCATCAGCAATTCCACTGCTGGACCCTCCAGCATCGCTAGCAGCAGTACCTTCGACACTAGTTGCCTCATGAACAACGGACACTGTAGGCATTTCTTTCTCGGTGGTAGAAAATATGCTGAAAGGCGAATCGAACAAGGAGGAGGGTGTAACACTTGAAGGTAGTGGTGTGGATAATGGGCTAGTTGTTACAGTCACAACAGTTGTAGGCATGGGCGGCGGCATAGTACAACTAACAGTGGCGGTAACACTCGCCTGAAATATCAACTCTAAAAGGCTGGTTTCGCCAGCAGCGGAAGGTATAATTCCCTCAGATGTCACTAGGGCGGGAGTCACATTCTCAACCCGCATCCCAGTGGTAGTACCTGTATTAAATCAGACATTCAGCAATATGGAACACATAGTCCACAATAGCATCTACACACAAGATTACTTACCAAGAGGCAGGGCATAGGCGGCTTGCATAGCCTCAAAAGCAGTCAGGGCGGGTACAGTAACAGTCTTGCGCTATTTTGACACATGGGTCGGATTGCCAGCTCAGCAGCACTCCCAGCGGGTGCGCTCATGCTAACCGAGGAAGCACCCGCCCCCGCGGCCATGTATTTCCTCCCGGTTATTTTCACCCAGACCGTTTTCTTCTCTATGGCAAAAACGTTACCCCCTCCGCTGGGGGGAGGTACTGTAATATAAGCAGCCGGGTCCGCCAGTACAGCTGGCAGCAAAAACTGCTCCAAGTGGATCCTCAGGACATCTGGCTCCTGTTCACCAAGCACGCGGTCCGCAGCCTTTAAGGCAGCGTGCCGTGGAGGATCAACAAAATCAAACAAACTCTATTCCCCTGCAACATATACACATGTTATTTTAGAGACAGTCAATAACGTGTATGCAAGGCCAAAGAACTATGTACCTTCATCATCCCTCCTGAACGAGGGGTACATCTTAATATCACGCCATAACAGGCTCATCCCCGCCATCACCAAGGCTCCATTAGGGATCACCGTGCATACAAACGGACGCCCGCATAGCCTTGTGTAAAGAGCGTTGGCTACATAAGCGTCTTTTGGAGGGGCTTCATCTTGGACCTTGTCCTTTGGTCCCATCTCCCTCCACTGCATCTCTCCAGGAATGACAGCGGCATCAATATAGAAGAACTTTTTCTTCCAGTCCTTATCCTTGGAACTGGTAGGAATGTCTCTCAGGCAGGATACATCGGTGTCCCTTCTGTCGAAGGTAAAAAAGGGGGATTTCCATACAAGGGCGAAAAAAGCCCTAAAAACTAGGAGTTCAGGAATGTACCCTAAGGCAATACAAGCAAACTCAAACTGCCGGAGTTTCACCAACCCTAACGGATGCAGTTGGGAAATATGGATGGGATAATGGTCAAGGACTAACTTGCAGAACTTAGTGATAGGCAATCGAAAGTTGCAAAACCGGAAAAAATCACTAAACATAGTGATTTTACCTTGCCTCAACGGAAACGCCGTGTCGGTCTTCGACGGCAACACCGGATTCCACTCCGCCTTAATATTGTAATCTCGAAGAAGATTATTGAACGAGGTTTTCCCCCACTTGATATACAGGGCATCGGAACTTGTTGGGGCAGATGAAGAGGATTCGCCGGTCTTGGAGGCCATTTTTCGTTTCAAGAAATTGAAGGAAGTGTTCGTGCACAAAGAAGGAAATGAAAGTTACAACCCTAAATAGGAACTCTATTTAGATGGAAATGGCAACTTTTCGAATTCGAAAAGACAAATGGACGGGAACACGCGTCAGAGCAGGGTGGTGACAGTTGTCATCTTAATGATGATTTAACTGTCACATCCTTTCCCATCGCCGCCATTTTTTCAAAAAAACACAACGGTATCCCACTCGAGAAACTAACACTCAAAGGGGGAAGTGTTGACTTTTCATTTTTTAGTCCGATTTCATGAATTTCATTTCATAACTTCGGACTGGGGGGACATGACGAGGTATAACCCGGATCGGCTAACCCGACCCGGTCATTACCTATTATTTTATTATAAATACTTAATTATAAACATTTATTCTAGAATGTTCTATTCTGCATGGATAAAGCACGTAACCGAATCCCCATTCTTTGGGGAAGATCATGCAAATCCCTAACTTATCGGAGCCCATCCTAAGTTAAGGGAAACCCTAATGGTAAACTATAAATAGATGTAAACATCTAAGGTATGATCCATCTTGCTCTCGTTTATTCTCTTCTCTACACACTTATACTTTCTCCCAAAACCGAGACTTATTCTCACGCCGGAGGGTGGTTACAGGAATAACCCCATTCCTGTGACGAGTCCTAACGGTGTTCTGTTTTGCAGCCAGCAGTTCGGATCGCCAAGAGTTGAAGTCCTAGTTGGATACTACCTTGAAGGTCAGTGTTTCTTCATTATTTTTTACTATTAATATATTATTATTATTATTATTATTATTATTATTATTGAGGCAATTATATTTTTGTTGTTTTTAATATAACTGTGTTTCGTTGCCTTGTCTTTTTTTGCTTATCAAATTGTACATAGTAATGATTCATTTTATTCACATTTGAGTAACCAAACATCACAATGGAATGGAATGATTAATTTCATTCCGTTGTCTATTCCATTACCTCGTCCATTTCATTCCCTCATCTATTCCATCACCTCATACCAAACAGACCCTTATATACTTGCACTTTGTAGGATTTGAACCCACCACCTCTTGAATATAGGGATTGCACTTTGCCATCACTCTATTTCCCTTGGGGACTCTAAAGCTGCTATGTAACATAGACATGACCCGTATATACCTTGTTTACGGCTCGTTTTAGAAAAAATCAATAGAATAGCATCATAATTCATATTCCAGCATGCCAGCATATATATACATATAAATAGGCATATGTTAAGAGTTTTGTTTGTTTGTTTGTTTGTTTATTTATATCTAATAATTAGATTTTGGTGAGATGGCATTGTGTGAAAACAGGGTGTCGAATGGTTTATTAAAGGGACAAGATTGTACATGTGATTGACTTTTTTGTCTTCCTACTCCCATTTTTTATAGATAATAAAACAAATTAATCAAATGTAATAATTTTTTTTTAACAAAATCAAGCTTTAAATTTTGGATGTGGTTTATAAACAAACTCAATACGATTACAAACTAATGGCAGGTAAACGAGCAACAAGCTGCGCTGCTACCCCTTTCTGAATAGCAAACCCTACCCTGCTAAACACAAAATTCTGCCCCTTAACATGTGCGGTGTTACTGCTTACCACCTGTTGAACCCGCTTTAGGAACCGCACCGCGTCAGGGGCGAGAGCGCCAAATGTATCGAAAGCGAACGGGCACGTTTGGGTTTACTTTTAAATTTATGTTATTTTGTAGCATTCCAACGCGGATATATGATGCGTCCGTGAGTCTTGGTGGCATTAACCGAAAGAAACGGGCACGTTTGGGTTTGGGATGTGGGCATCTTTGGATGGCGATTGTGGTGCCGTTTGGCGTAAATCAAATGGGTCGAAGGATTGGAAGAAGATGACTGCGATGATGATGTGAATGACAATGTGGCAGATTTGAAAATCCAGAAACGACAAAAATTTAACGGTACAGATATATCGGTACTATGAATGGTGGAAGAGATTAAAGTGATGTTTATATGGCTAAAGGTAGATCAAAATTTCATAATTTTAATTGAGAGAGGTGGCGTTAGTTTAATATTAGAGATAATTGCACTTTTATTTTAGGTTTACAACTTGTTTGACCCGTATTCTATAAATCATAGAATTTTCGTTGTTAAAAAAAGTTGGAAGTAAATGAGGACGATGGTCAGGTAGGGTGTTTTTTTTTTCTTTATTTTCTTTCCTTTTCATAGGGTCAGGAGTTAGGACTCAGCAATGATGAAAAATTGAGATGGTGAGAGATCTTAGAAAACATTAAATGAGAGGAAAGCTAGGGTGGGGATGGGAACGTATGGATTTTTAAGTTTGTTTCCTTTTCTTTTTTTCTTATCTATATATCTTTTATTTTCTAAAAATGAGTGTTATAGATGATTGGAGGTCCTCGGTAGGGGTGTTCAGAATTCGTTTCGAATTCTAAAAATTCGAAATTTGTTTAAATTCGATTCGATTATCAAGAATTCGTTTCGATTATAGGAATTCGAATTCGATTCAATTCGAGTCAAGTAAATCGAATACGAATCGAATACGAATTTACAATTTCAAATTCGATTCGATTCGAAATTCGAATAAAAATCATACATTTTTATTTATTATTTTTATATGTAATACATATATAACTTTTATTAGGCTATACTACGAATTATTTTCAAAATTTATTCCAAGTATTAAAATTACCCATTACCAAACCAACTACATGGCCATAACTAAAACCTAAGTAACACATCTATCAATAGATTTCTAACCCTAAAAATATTAACTTGTAATGTGGAGTGGTTATTCCCGACTTCTCGTTTTGAATTTTAGATTTATGATACTTTATTTGGAACTGTTTTAATATGATATCGTGCTTTATGTTTGCTTTAAAATTTATGTTTTATTTTGATAGTTTTTACATGTTTTTAAAGAATTTAAATCAAATCGAATTTATTCGAATTCGATTCGAATTTTTAATCGAATACGAATTGAATACGAATTGGGTTTTTTATTCGAATACGAATTCGAATCGAATTTGGTAGATTTTAATCGAATTCGAATCGAATACGAATTCAAGGGAGAATAAAAATTATTCGAATAATTCGATATTCGATTCGATGAACACCCCTAGTCCTCGGTTCAAGTCCAGGAAGGGGGTTTTAATACTAACTTGGTAATACTAACCCGGTTAACGATATCCTAACCGTACGCTGCTAAAAAAATATATATTCTCAAGAGTATATAAAAATAAATAAATTTTTTTTTGAACAGCTAATTTCTTTAATCCCCTCTCGTCTCTCGGACTTCAACCTAAGACCTTCCCAACCTAGGTGTTTTTAAACCCTCTCGTCTCTCAGACTTCAACCTAAGACCTCCCCCTTCCCAACCTAGATGTTTTTAAAGGTTTTGTCTTTGCCAATGGGCCACCACCCCATTGGTAATTAATTATTTAAACCCATTAAGCTATATCAAAATTTTCTGCTTACTTTTTTTACTTTGGTTTTGCCATACGGCCGTTGAATTCTGCCCAGGTCTCCGCCAATTATGGTGGTGTAGATTTCCAAATTTATTAGAGTACAACTATTAATACATGGTGTACAATTTTTTAATGCAAAACCAACTAAAAGTCTAAAAACTATTCAAAATCAAAAAATGAGATGTGTACCAAAAGTCTAATATTCCAATCTGTATTTTGTGCGTGGATTCCTCTAAAACTTATTTTGAAGACTAAAATAGATTTTTAATTCAGGGTCCTTTTATATATTTATTTTTTAATAAATCAGATCATTTACAATCAACTTGTTTAATATTTACCTTTAGTAGTTCTTTATCCATATTTCAAAATCAACGGTAGAATAAAGCATCATATACATATTCTTTTAAAAATAGGAAGTAAGGGTATCAAATGGACTTCAATTAAACTCATTAAAGCGATAATGGAATTGTCTCATCGAACTCCAAATTTATTGAGCAGAAGTTTCAAATTCAGAAGCATAATGTTAAGAACTACAAGGAGGGCATTTCGGGCACTAGGAATGTAATAAGGCTAATGGGGTGTTTGTATTACATATCAGATTTAAAAAAATTAATAATAAAAAATCAAATTTGTTTGGTGTGGGGGTGGGGGGAAAACTCGGTTAATCAAATGGCCACCAGAATAAATTGCAAAGTTGGGAAATTTCCGTGTAAATACCTTGGGATATTTATGGGGGCTAATATGAACCAAATTCGACATTGGAAAAGTGTTGTGGACTGTTTTAAAAATCAGTTATCATTGTGGAAATCTAAGATACTATCTGCGGGTGGAAGACTAACTCCTTTAAAAGCAACACTAGACAGTCTTCCTTTGTTCAAAGGCTCACATTGTGTTTTGGATAAGTTGGAAGCACTTAGAAGAAGACTTTTTTTTTTTTTTGGGGGGGGGGGGGGGGGGGGGGGGGGGGGGTAATGATGAAAAATAAAAAACGGCTTGGGTATGTCGGGAAAAGGTGATAGGCCCAGTTGAAAAGGGCGGATTGGGGCTAGGCGCCTTAAAGGATATGAATGTAGGTTTATTGCTAAAGTGGAGGGTTCAAATGAGAAGAAAAAAAATTTGAAAGAATAAAATGAATAAGTTTTAAACCAATAGAAATACTTCATTTTAGTTCATTTAATATGTATATTTAATGTTATTAATAAGGGCATATAGGCAAATTTCTAATTGTAATTAATTAGCTAACTAATTAAATTTGTAACTCACTTTTAAATATACTCTTTCAAGATAAAATAATTTAGGGTGAAGGACAATTTTCGACATGTGTAGGATAAATTTTAGTATGTGTAGAATAAATTCTTAAATGTGTATGATAAATTTAGATATGCGTAGGCTAAATTTCGGTAAGTGTAAGATATATGTAGGATAAATTTTGAAATGTGTAGGATAAAATGTTTTTTGCTTTATTAATGAAAGATAACATAATTAATGGGAGGAGTTATAAACTATTTAATATTTTACCATTATGCCCTTTCTTCTTTTTCTTCTCACATTAAATTTCTTCTCAAATGAACCTTCCCCTATTGCTAAAATGATGGTGGCGATTCAAACATGAAAAAAATACGTAAAAGTGACCATCACGGCTATACACTTACATATGCATTCCTCAACATATTTACCGATCAAGGAAGGCATTTCGGGCACTTGGAATAATATCGTAAAAATGGGTAAGGAATTGGATAAATATAATATAAATGTTGGCCACTTAATAAAAGGTGAAATTGGGAATGGAAAGGAGGTGAGATATCGGTTGGACTGGTGGGTTAGGGATGCGCCGCTAAGGGATGTGTTTCCAGAATTATTTGGACCAGAGAAGAATAAAAGAATGATGGTGGAGGAAAGGTTAGTGGAATGGGATTGGAGGAGTGTCCCACACACGGATACTCATATCAATCAGCTCCAACAACTAACTAATATGATGTTATCGGCTAGTTTGGGAACTGGGCCAGAAAAATGTTCTTGGATCCCTGCTAAAGACGGAGCATTCTCGGTAAGTGCAGTAAGAAACTATCTGAAGAGATTTGCGACGCCATATTATCCTTTCGAGTGGGTTAAGTTGGGGCCAAAGAAAGTGAATATATTTGGGTGGCGTGGGGTACAAGACCGTTTAGCTACAATGAATGGTTTGAAAAAAAGAGGCATGCTAATAGGAACCAAATTGCAAATTATGTGGCGAACAAGACGAGGACGCAGACCACCTATTCACGGGATGCTACGTGTTGGCGGTTCTATGGCATAAAGTAAGTACGTGGTGTAGAACTCAACAATTTTTTGCATTTAAAATGAAAGAATTATTGGAGTATCACAAAAAAACGGCTATGGAAGAATCGAAAAGGCGATATGTTCAGCTCATCGTTTTGGCAACATGTTGGGGGATTTGAAAGCGAGGAATGAATGTATTTTCTCCGGAAAAAGAATCAATATAGATGCTATTTTCGGGGAGTTGCAAGCAACAACCTTTACATGGATCAAAGGAAGAGCGAAGCGGGGCCAAATGGAGTGGAATAAATAGGTGAGGTTTGATATGGCAAGTTGATCGTATGTATGTTTTATCCATGTTTTTTGTTGGAAAAATAGGTGAAAATAACATTTTTCACAAATATAGGAAAATGAGTTTTTCCTATTTTGGACTAGAAATAAATATAATAAAATGAGCGGGTTTTATATATTTATTTGTGGGTTTGTGTTCTATGTTGGAAGACCTTCGCAACGAACTAAACCACGTCCAAAACGGAGCTAAGATGAATGAGATATCGATGCTCAAAGTTGGGTGTTTGGAACATTGAATGCTGAAACAAAAGGGAAAGTAGCACCTTGTCCCACATCGGAGGAGAGATGGAACTTAAATGGGTATTTAAGTGGGAACTCTCCATGCTTATTTTTTCATGGAAGCACACACTAAGTGTCCTCGCGAAGGGAGCAGAGCACCCTGACTCGCACACGCGCGCTGCGGCGTGGGCGATGAGGCGCAATGTGGCGCTTTGATTGTGATAACTGTCAAAAATTCAGGTATCCGTACAATTAATTAATCATGATTAGTGCTTAATGACTGTGCTAAATTACAAATGACTGCTTTCTGATTTCTGTATCATACTTACATGTGCATCACATTTCATTTTGTCACATTATTTTACATACAAACTCTTAGTGACATAAACGATACACAAAGCACAGCTAGCACAGTTAGCGGATAACTCAGAAAATGCTGACGATGTTCAGTACATAGGCAAACAGTGTTTTGAGACCCCGTATGGGCCAGAGACCAAGTTTCACACTAGTATAGTGTGTAGGAAAGTGAGGACCATAAAACTGCTTCACTAGGTGATAGTTTAAGTGCCGGAAAGTGCCTAAAACCCACTTTAAGTGCCGAATTCAGCACATTTCAGCAAAATTCTACATTTTAACAAGCTAGTAACATGCAAAAATATGGCAAAATGGTCCTGAATGCTTTCCTAAGTGTCGGGAATTAAAAGTGTCACAAAAGGGTACTCAAAGATCACTAAACGGAATAGTTTGACACTTTAACGAACCGGTATCTAACCAAACAACCGGACACTACCCGAAACACCAAAATTATACTAGAAGTATTGTTTTAATGTTTCTGAGCTAGTTATGATCCCCGAACACCCTAACACACTATATAACACAACATACACTTAAACACTAACTAATACACTTAAGATCCTAAATAAACATCGAACTTATCATTTAAACCCAACCAAGACCCCCCCCCCCCCCATGTAAGTGGACGGTCACATATGTGACCCCACCATAATCTTCCATAATCTTGCTAGATATGAATAGATCTCATTGGATTTAGTAGAAGATATGGACATGTACTTAGGGAACACTTAAACCATTGGATAATAGCTAAACTTGGTTATAAGAAGGTCCATAGCTCATCATTCTTACACCACTTCACCACACTTCAACTCTCTCCCTCTCCTCCCTCTTCTCTAGGCCGAGAACCACACCCACACCACCACCACTTTTCATCCATCATCCATTCATTCCAAGTTGTACTCAAGGTGTAAGGAGCCATATAAGAAGGTTTGGTGGTCTTGGATCTTGAAGGACCTTCATCATTTGCTATTATCCTCCACTTTTGTCATCACCATCATCTTGTGTTCTTCCCTAGCCTTGTGCTAGTAGTAAGGCCCTCATAACCCTTTGTTACTACATATGTTGTTGGTTAAAAGATGATGTACATTGATAAACATGATGAACATTAAAATACATAATCTTAAATCTCTAACATAAGCTTATAAACATATGATTACTTGTTGATTTGTGTTTATTTGCTTCTTGTTGATTGATTACTAGTGTTAGTGATGTTAGACATCATATGGAACCTACTAGATTGTGATTAAACACATGATCTAGTAAGTTAATGTGATGATCTTGTGAAAGACCAAGATCATCATGCCTTATGTTTACATGAACTTGAATAATAAAAGTTGTTTTCATGTGATGATGATTTAAACAAGATACAAGTCTTGTGAGTGGATGATTTCTAAAATAGTTTTCCAAAAAAACCAAGCTAAATCACAAAGATTTACATGAACATTGTTTTTAAAAAGAACTAATCATGTTTCTAATGTTGAAACAAGTATAAGAACACTTTGTTTACAAGAAGAATTCAAAAGAATGATTTTTGGAAAAATCATCTAACAAGTTGTAAACATTCAAATCTTTCAAGAATGAGGTTTTTAAAGAAATAAACACACTTTCAAGGGTAACTAAACCTACTAAATACACTACCAAATTACTACAAGTTTTTATGAAAGTTCAAGTTCATGACTATTATGTAGATAACTTTGTTTTAGCACATGGTAAGTGTAGATTGATTGTTGATTGCTTATGATGATTTTTGAAAAGAAAATGATATGCTTAAATGGCATGGACACCTCTATTTTTAGGGGAAACTATGGCAAAATTTTCTAAAAATACAAACACTTAGAAAAATATTTTCTAAACAAATATTAACAAGTGAATTTTAACTATGGTTTTCAATATAAACTTTGCCATAGAATTTTGTTACAAAAATACAAGTATTGGAGGTTGGTTTTTGTAAATAAAAATGAGTAAATATGTATTTAGAATATATATTTACACATTGTGTGTGATTATTTGTATACTTGGTGTAATAGTTGTAGGACCGGTTTTTAATTTTTTTTTTTAAATTTTTAGGGTTTTTGAAAATATTGTTTATTTATGTACAGAAAAAACAAATAAACTTCCTGTTTCAACCAACACAGGATCCAGCAGCCTCCTCTCCTCGTTGTGACAGGCTGCTCCAACTTCCATTCTCACAATCTTCAGTTTTGGTGAGCACCTGCACATTCAAACTACTTGATTACTTGAACAATTTAGCCCAGGTCTGTTGAACCTTAGGCATTTCAACACAATATGTATCATGCAGTTTAGGAAACTCTTTGTCATCAAAAACTTTTCCATCTTTGACTTCAACTTTCTCATCTTTTACCGAAGTCATTTGTTTCTTAATAGACCATGTTTGACCTTTCGGCGTGCCTCTTTTATAAAAATGAGACTCTTTTTGAACATTTTGTTTTTGAACAACTTTTGGTTTCCAAAATTCTTGTGGTTTTGTCATATCAACAGTTGTTTTCCAACTTTGAGTTGTTCTGACTCTGGGTGTGTGAGAATTCCAGGTCTGTCTCGAATCAAACCTGTTAGAGTTTGATTTCCAATTTTGATTCGAAGCAAACTTGTTTGTGTTATACCTCCAAGTTTGTTTTGAGTCAAATCTGGTTGACCTTTGTCTCACATTCTCAGATTTTTGTTTCTCAGCATCAATCTTCTTTATGTCAACATCCACAGATTTCAGATTTGAACACTTGCGAGCAAGATGTCCTTTTTTATCACATTTAAAACATGTTCTCATGGAAACATCTTTGACCTGTGGTTGTTGCTTTTTCTTTTGAGCTAAGAACTCTTCAATAGACTGTTGTCCAATTTTAAGTTCTTTTTCTTCAGCTAAACTCTTTCCTTGAACAAAACTCATTTTTGTCTGAAAATTCGGAGTTTCATTTCTTTTCCAACTTTGTTTCTTCTTATAACCCAGCCCAGCCTTCATGTTTTTCTTCTTGAAACTAGGTTTGTTATACGAACCTCTATAACTCTTACCAGCAAACTTTGAAATCTCAGACTTCTCAATCTCAACCATTTTGAAAACTTTATCAACCTTTTCTGAAATCACATTCTGAATCGGGAATACAACATCGAAGAACAATTTATCTGATCCAATCATGGTATAAACCAATCCTTTTGAATCATCATTCAAATTTTTCTCGGATTTTGAGTTTTTCAGATATTCATCATGAAAATTACCTTCATTTTCATCTTGTGATTCAGATTTACCTGTATCAACCGACTCTTCTTTCAACACACTTTCAACGACTTTTCCTACCACCTCTGAATCATGAGAATCATCAGATTTTGAATAGGTTATTTCAATGTTGTCTGGCAATTGATCAACTATGTTGAAAGCTTTTTCGACCTTTTCCTCATCATAAAACACAAACTTTTCCGGTGGTGGAACTTGATGAAACTCTGAACCAATGCCTTTCGTGTTTTGCTCAGAATCTTTTCCATCCGGTTTTATGTTGAAAATACGTTCAAGAACATATGACGACGCGTGATAACTTTTTAATTTGTTGTTATCCTGTTCTAAATCAGCAATCTTACGCTTAAGTTTAGCAACATCTTCAATATAAGAATTCACAACTTGTTGTTTTATTTCATACATTCGTTTTAGTTCATTTGATGTTTCAGAACAGTACTTCAATCTTGATTGAACAAGTTTCATTTCACTTTTTACTTTTTCATACGATTCCTTTGTAATGTGATAAGCCAATTTTATTGAATCATATTCCTTTTTCATTTCTTGGCAAATAGTTTCTTTTTGTAAACATTCTTCTGTCATTTTAGAAACATTTTCTTTCAAAACTTCATTTTCTTTTTCTATCTTTTTACATTTTTCTGAAAGCGTTTCATTGTTTTCTTTTAAAACCTTTTCATTTTCAAACATTTCTTTGCACTTTCTTTTGAAAACTTCTTCAAGTTTTGCGAAATCAAGATTTCTTGTTCTGATCTTTTCGTCTTTTTAAGTACAAGCACTGCATGTTTCCATGCATTTCTTGCACTTTTCAACAGTTTCAGTCAAGATGTTAGAATCAGATTTTACCTCAGTGATTGGCACCTTGATGTTTGCTTCTGTTTCTGTCTGATCAGCTTCTTTCTGCTGCTTCTCTTCAACAACATCACCACTAGCATCTGTTGAACTTTCAACCTTCACTTCTATCGAACTTCCCTTCTCCTTCTTGGCCTCTTCAACTTGCTGTTCTTCAGTAACAACCTTTTCTTTCTCAACTACCTTCTCTTCAACTTTCTCAACTCCTTCTTTCACTTTTTCAATCTTGACTTCCTCAGCGACCTTCTTCAATTCATCAACCATATTCTCAATATTCTTCTTCATTCTTTCTTCATTTCTCTTTCTCAATTTGATTGTCATAGCATCCCTGATGATTTTATCCAGCCTTTTCACATATGTTTTGTCTTTTGCAACATTTGAGTAATATTCGCCGGATCGAGGAATAACAAGAAGAACATCATCATGAACTATGTCACTTATTGGAACAACCGGTTCACCTTGTTTGTTGACATAACATTCTTGTTTCTTATCCCATCTTTTGTTCGCAACAGCATTCTCATATTCTTCCTGCATTTTCTCCATTCTGCACCCCACAATGAATCTTTATCTGCTTGTTTTCTCCTTCAAAATCTCTTCTCTGGTTTTCTCTTTGATTTCAGCCATGATTTTATTTCCTTGATTACCTTGAATCAAACAAAACACAATTAGTTCAAACGTTTATCGAACAACTTGAATCGGACGGGTATCCGATCGAGTGAGTCAACAAAAATCAACAATATAACAAAGATAGGATGACAGTGAATCGGGTGAGGATCCGTTCGGGCAAGTATCCTATGCTTTGACCTGAATCACAACAATAAATGAAATGATTAGGATCGGGTGGTAATCCGTTCGGATTGCCACTCGATTTGTTGCACTTTAAACTTGAACAAACAAAATCCTTTGAAACAGATTGTGACCCGATCGAGTGGGTCAACTAAAAGTCAAACTTTAGCTTTTTGTCTGATCAGAAAGTATGGTACTAAACGACAAACACTTTTCAAATATACAACCTTCAATTATGATATCAGATGCAATACAATATAATGGCTGACAACACTATTCTTTATTGAAATCTCATTGGGCCGCTTAGTATTATGGATCTTGAGCCGAGAACATATGTAATCACATGGACTGTTGTATACTTGTGAATTAATAAATGGCCTGACAACAATTAATGATGACACAATCTTATTTGACCGTTACACTGTCATATGCAATCTTTAAATGTCTGACAATATCAATTTTTCTTTTTAATTTGAACTTTCTTTTTAAATGTGGTCGACAACTTTTTAAATGTTCAAAATATGATTGGGCCGCTAATTTTGATTTTAATGAATTGATTGGGCTGATAACACTAAATCTATTGGACCGAGAATTGTAGTTGACTGTTACTTATTTTTTATGTTCACATGCACATCAATTTCACAATTAAAACATCACATGGCAATGTATGAACAAGAGCCGACAACAGTTCAAAGCATTTTAATATCTGATTGGGCCTCAACAATAATGGCTGACTCTATATCTCGAGATTCTGCAAAAACAATTCACGTGAACAACTGAACCACTTTCAAACGGACATTGTGTTTCAAACGTGAAAGCTAGCTTCAAACGTAATCCCCAAACAGAATACATTCCTCAAACGGACACACCAATTTCAAACGGTCACACCCTCAAACTGTCACACCCTCAAACGGTCAGTCATTTTCAAACGGAAAGGTGCTTGCTTCAAACGGTTAACCCAACATTTTCAAACGGACACATGCATTTTCAAACGGTAAGGTGCAGATTTCAAACTGTCAGTCCAGTTTCAAACGGACAAGTCAGTTTTCAAACGGACAGGCAAGCCTCGTTCAAACGGTCACCAATTTTCAGAGGAAATCGGACCTAAAAACTCGAATATCTCCTAAACGGCTAGGAATTAGGATCTGAAACTTGGTAGGGTTATAGATCAGGTGTTTTCGCACAACATATCAAAAAATCAGACGATTTGGACCGAAAAAAACCCGTTCAATTTGACGAAAATCAGTGAAGAAGTGAAAAAATGAAAAATATGAAGAAGTAGATGAAATTCGGATCTGAATCTGATGATTTTCTGCGCGGAAATGTGTGATAGATCAATGCAATCGAGCTCCTGCTCTGAAACCACTTGTAGGACCGGTTTTGACTCCGAAACGATTGCGAAACGAACGTATAACGTGCGGAATCCTACACGAACGCGACCTAATACACACAATGTAATATAAACGTGATTCTATTAGAAATCTAACAAGAACAAGCACCTTGAATCACTTTCTCACTCTAGATTCTCTCTCTAGATCTAGAGTTCTTCTAAACACAAATGAGCCAAAAAGTCTCTAATCTAAACATAAAGCTCCTATTTATAGGCCTTGGCTTTTAATGAGATTTCTCATTAATTACAATATTGCCACCTTGCCTTTTTGTCTAGATATTACATTATAACGACTCGTTTTCTTCTGTTTCTCGCTACGGCTTGGATTGACGAAGGCGATAGACATAAATGCATTAACAATAGTTATATTATTTTAGGATTTAAAGTAATATAACTTAACAAAATACCAAGAATTTACAATCCAAAATAATACCAAAAATCACAAGGAATAAATATATAAGTTACACGCTTAATATCGTGAAACCGAACGCAAGAACGTAACTTACAAAATATTTCGGAAAATACCGTTACAAATATATTTTTAGTAAATATTATTTTGGATGCAAGAAATGAAAATATGATTTTTGTAAATATTACGAAAGTATATCATATTTTCCACAAGAAGAAAATATATTGTTTTTGGAAGTAAAAATATATTTTCTTGGAATATTTAGAAGATATATGATTTTTGCGAAAAATATATATTTTCTTGAAATACAATATTTTTTGACAAGTAAGTTTAAATATATTTTCTAAAAGTAAGATTTGAAAATATATTTTGAAACTACAAATACAAGAATACGAATATACAAGTATAAGATACCCCCATCCTTGGGAAGGAAATACGAAAATAAATACTTGGGAAGTATTGTTACCAAAATATTGTTTATCAAATTATTCCAAAATTAAATATAATTTAAGGTTAAAATAATTATTATTTTAACAAGAAAATTATAACCCTTGGGATAATATTAAAGGAAACGTAACTCAAAAACGTAAACACTAAGGCAAGGCACGGCCCGTTCGTCTAATAGACATTAGTACGCTGTAGGTAGTCGGGTTTGCTGAAGAGATTTGGGTTACGATTCTGAAGACGCAATACTGTGAGTTCATGTCCCCCTTTTCTTTTAACTGTTTTCAGTTTTATAACTTCGGGGGTGAAATACATGTTACAATTATTTACAAACGTTTTATACATGGTATGGTTAGCTAAGGAGGGTTACTGCTTGATCATGTGAAAGGTGGGTACAACACTTAAGGCCATTAATCCTCATCGTAGGACCGAGGGACATGAGTGATAGATCTATTTGGGTGTAGCGAGCCCACACCCATGAGGACCAGGGTGGCCCATGTGGTGACTATGTCCACATACTAATGCCGTGGCAAAATTCCGCTAGGTTTGAGTTTTCCTGCACCATTTCACACATACCTTTGGCCTTGCAAACCATTGGTGATATGTTTTTCCTTATTGCTACATACCAGGGACATACATACACACAAAATACTTTAAAGGTTTATTCATACACGAAACACATGAACTCGCTCAACTTTTGTTGATATTTTTAAACTACATGTATTTCAGGGAACTAAGTGGATCTGGCAGGTGTTGCATGTTTTCAAGCTGCGTTATAAATAAAAGATGTCATCCAAGTCTTTAGAGTTTAGGAGATGTATCTTACTCCTGGACGAGATACATGGTTCTAAGCTCGGGTTGGTTTAACTTATGTTGTCGAGTCTTCGTGAACTCATTAAATGATGTTATGGTTTGTAATTTGAATTCGGTGTCAACGTGTCAGACAATTTATGTTGTGCTATTTTCAAACTTAATTTATGGATGACATTGATCCCGAGCATGAGGTTGACTTCATCCCTGACGATCAGCTTTTTGATATACCCACTGATCTCGAGCCGATACCCGCTGATCTTGAGTTAGCTCCAGCCGACCCTGAGCCTTTGATTGCATCCGAGCCTATACCTGCTCATGATCCTCTACCTGAGCATGATCCTGCACCTGTTGACATACCAGTTGCTGCACCACTGTTACCTGACCCTCTACCTGCACCCGCAGACCATGCTCCTTTTGCAGACCATATAGATCCCCATTATGCATTCACCCGCAATGGGTGGATAGATGACGATGACCTGCCTCCTTTTGTTAGGCCTGTTACTCCCCCACCTGCACCTGTACATGTACCCGTTGATATCGCCCCGTTTCACCCACATGTGTCTGACATACACCGCACTGATCTACCAGTCACATTCCTACATGATATCCCTCCAACCCATCCAGGGGAAGGACCGTCTAGCCAGCCATCTGGTCATGTCTCACCTGTGTCAGCAGCCTTTCCTTTCATGCCACAGTTTACACATACTTCACCTTTTGCTTCTGCACCATCAGGCGAGCCACTGATTTGGTTTCCGCCCAACACGATGCCTGTTTCTGATCCATTACACTGGGTACACGAGGGATGAGTTACTCCTATCCTTACAGCTCCAGCAGGAGATGTTGTGTCGCAGAGTTATGGATCTTGGGAGGATTCCGCGTCCTCCGCCTTGTACTTGTCAGTCACCATTCGCGACTCCGCCCGCTCCTCTTTTACCATACCCAGATTTTGATGTTCGTTTCCTTACTATGGAGCATCAGATTAGCTATCTATTGCGTCGTGTACACGCTCTTGAGGAGGAGCTAGCGCATGTGCGCAGTTTGCTATTAGTTCCTCCACCATCAGCATAGCAGTTTTTGGTTTTATGCAGGTAGCATACTTTTGGTGAGAATGTAGCTATTGAGCCAGCTTGCACAACCTTTTGAGGACCACATTTTGATGTCATGATTGTTGTAGTTTGATGGATATTTTAGGCAAGGGTGATGTGACCCTGTAGTCCCTTTTGATGTATGGTACATTGTGAAACTTGTAAAACTCTAATTGTGGTCATTTGATATATGAAAGCTCAATCGCAACATTCTCATTATATACGTTTTTGAATTACTTGTTTACGTTATGTGTTTACTTGTGTTGATAAATGTTATTACGTGTGCATGCCATGTACTTACTATACTTATTATGACCTGACCGATGCGATCTTCTTATAGAAGATGCCTCCACGAAGAGAAACTCGACTGCCCACAACAGAGGCTGAGTTACAAGAACAGATTTCACGAGCGATAGCACAACACGAGGCCCTGCGCTCTACACATGGAGGGGGTACCTCTGGAAGCAACCCACCTCATGGTAATGTTTAAGTCTCTAAGGACACATTACGTTACATTTGCATATTCCATGTGCGATTGCTAATTCTTACCGTGAATGATGTTACTTGTACAGGATGTACCTATAAACAGTTCTTAGACTGTAAGCCTCTAAATTTCGACGGCACCGGGGGTGCTGTAGCTTTTGTCAGATGGACGGAGAAGACTGATTTTGTGATAAGGATGAGGAAATGTGCTCCTAAGCACCAGGTCACCTACATCTCTGGATTGTTCTTAGACGGAGCGTTATCCTGGTGGAATCTCTAAGTTCAAACCTTGGGAGAAGAGGCTGCTTATGCCATGACATGGGATGAAATGAAGGAACTCATGCGAAAGAAATACTGCTCCAGGGCTGAAATCCAAAAGCTGGAAACTGAATTCTGGAACCTCAAGATGGACGGCCCAAAGATTGTCGAATACGTGCAGAGATTTCACGACCTATCTCGCGTGGTACCATACATGGTTGATCCGGAATTCAAACGCATCGAGCGTTTCATTTGGGGGTTGGCACCTCAGATTATGAGTATGGTGACGACGTCAAAGCCTGCAACAATCACGGAGGCGATTGATCTGAGTGTAGAACTAACTGAAGAGGCAATTAGGTTGAATAAGTTCTCGACCTCTGACCAGAAGAAGAAGGAAACTCACGTTGAGTCATCCGGTGAGGACAAAAGGAAGTTCTCAAACTTTAAGAAGGGTACCAGCAGTACTAACAAGAAGAAGGATGTGAACCCACCAGCTGAAGTCAAGACTGGGGTTGAAAACAAAGGAAAAGGTTATATGGGCGCTCTGCCCAAATGTGATTTGTGTCAGTACCAACATGCCGGCCAATGCAGAGTTAGGAAATGTGAGTCTTGTAGAAAGGTTGGCCATTTGAAGGAGACATGCTGGGCTGGTACTGGTCGTGGTAGTGGTGGTCAGAGAGGTTATGGAAACAATAACCGTGGTGGAAATGGGTATGGAAACCGCCCTCAAGGAGGAAATGGCGGTAATGGTAATCGGGGTAATTTTGGGAATCAAGCTGGTAGTGGAAACCGTGGAGCAAATAACAATCAAGGTGGTAATGGAAATGGAAATGGTCGAGGACCAGGTTGTTTTAATTGTGGAGATGTGGGGAACTTCAAGCGAGAATGCCCAAAGCTCAATCAAGCTCAAGGAAGGGTTTTCAACATCGGAGCTAGGGAAGGTCGCCAAGATCCGAACGTAGTCATTGGTACGTTCCCTATCAACCAACACTTTGCATCTGTACTGTTTGATACTGGTGCCGATTATAGTTTTGTGTCCCTAGAATTTAAGAATATGCTTGGGTTAGTAGCTAGTAAGCTAGATATTCCGTACTCAATATAACTAGCCAATGGAAAGCTAGTAGAAGCAAATGAAGTCATAAGGGGTTGCGTGATAGAACTCGGGGAGCACGAGTTTACGCTTGATCTTCTGCCAGTCGATTTGGGAAGCTTTGACGTGGTAGTCAGAATGGATTGGTTGTCAAGCAACCGAGCAGAGATCGTATGTCACGAGAAGTTCATTCGCATTCCGATGGCGAATGGAGAGACAATTGTAGTGCATGGAGAAAAGGACGATACGCCTCTAAGGATCATCAGTTTTTTGAAGGCTCGAAAGTGTTTGCAGAAAGGATGTGTCGCCTTCTTGGCACACGTCGTGGACAAGGAAGCCGCTGAGCCGAAGTTGGAAGATATCCCAGTTGTTAGGGAATATCCTGAAGTCTTCCCCGAAGACTTGCCAGGATTGCCGCCGCAAAGACAAGTCGAATTCCACATTGACTTAGTTCCAGGCGCCGCACCTGTAGCTAAGGCACCATACCGACTTGCACCTTCAGAAATGCAGGAGTTGTCGACGCAAATTCAGGAGCTATTAGGCAAGGGATTTATCAGACCAAGCTTCTCTCCTTGGGGAGCTCCAGTTTTGTTCGTTAAGAAGAAAGATGGTAGTTTCCTCATGTGTATCGACTACCTGGAGCTAAACAAGTTGACCATTAAGAATCGGTATCCTTTGCCGAGGATTGATGACCTGTTCGATCAACTACAAGGTTCGAGTTTCTACTCCAAGATTGATCTTCGATCAGGTTATCACCAGTTGAGAATTCAAGAGGAGAGTATTCCAAAGACGGCCTTTAGGACTTGATATGGGCACTACGAGTTCCTGGTTATGCCGTTTGGGATGACAAATGTGACACCTGTGTCTGTAATCATTGAAAATAGTTCAGTTATCAATGAAATAATGTTATTTGACCCCAATGTTTGTTTGTTTATGTTTGACATTTTTCATGTTTTGGTTTTTATTCAATTTCAAACTCTATATCGCTTTCTTGAGAGTTATACGCAAACTGGTGCGTAAACGTAATCAGTTTAACGTGAAAAATACTCCAGAATATCAATTTATGCTTAACATACCTTAAATAACCTTTACATAACTTAGAAACAAGTTTTAAAGGCTTTGGTATGGCAAAATCAAGTTTATTCGCTTACAGGGACTAAATTCGACGAACTACGAAAGTATGCCGATTTGAACTGTAACGAACATTCCGGAACATGATCATAAGTTAAACATACCCTAAATATCCTTCACATAGCTTAGAAATAGGCTTTGAGGTGTTCGGTATGCTAAAATAAACTTTATGCTCATTCAGGGACTAAAAGCGTCAAAAAGTGCACAAGTTTGCATTTTCGCGCATAACTTACGTTCTGAATACATCCAGACATCCAAAAATTTATGTAAGCATTAAAATATTTTATTTTAGTATTTGGCATAAGAAAAATCCATTCGTCGCGCAATTTGGATCGTTTTTCGCGTTTGTGCGCATTTCGTCGTAATTAAGCAAATATCGCGATCGTACGACCAAACGAACCGACATCTGGCATATTTTTGAGCATGTTTCATGTCCACAATGTTTAGGCATCATTTTAGGGCCTTAAAGTTGGCTTAACGGGCCTTAAACATGTCGGAAATGAGCTTAAACACCAACAGGGACTGAAACTGCAACTTTGGAAACTTATTGCTGAACTGTGACTCCCAAGCGGGCCGCGTAAGCCCTGCTTGTCTGCTACGCGGGCCGCGAGCGACCCCCAGGTCTGCACAACATGTTTTTTCCAGCTGTTCCAGCTGTTGGGCGCTCTTGTACATAGAATTTTCGAAACTATGGGCTCCCATGGGTTTGTAAATCAGTGGGCATGAGTTGTACAGTTGAGATTAAATCACGTTATTCGATGAACGATCCTAACGGTGGTCCATTTCCTATAAATACCCCCCACCCCTTTGCTCAAAACCCACACTTGATCCTGAAATTTCTCTAAGTTGGAGCTTAAGCACTCCATACCTGAGAATACTTGGGATCAAGACTCCTTTCTTGGACCCGTTGTAAGTCTTCTTTCGTTCTTTTATGCGTTTTTGGCATGAAAGTCAAACGCAGTTTGACTTTCTGCATTGACCAGTTTATGGTCAATGCGAAGTTCTTTTGAACTTCATAACGTGAGTGTAATCACGATGGTTATAGTCCCTAGTGACTATACCTACTGATTACCACGTTATCTAGGCTCAGTGACGAGTCGTAGTTTCGGCCAAAATGCGCATTCTTGCGTATTTTGTAACCAAACTACTTTTGGGGATCAAGACCCTTTGTCTTGATACCAAACTTGTTTTCTAACTTAGTTAAACATGTTTCAACATGTTTAACTCGTCACTATAGGTTTAGTGCTTATGTAGGGTCGTAAGGTAAGCGGTCTAAACAACCGCTTATACTTTCGAACCCGACCCATTTGGTCGATCATTAGGATCTGACCAAACACATTAGGTGACCATAGTTGCATAGGGAATAACCTTCCGAGGTTATACCTTATGGTCACTTCGTTTAAGTAGTTGTATGATAGGTAGTATATATGCCTTAGGAAAATTACCAAAATGCCCTTTTTACGCCAAAATTCATTTTAAGCATATGTAACATAATTTTTGACATCTAAACTGATTAGGAAACATAATTAGACATGTTAAGGCATATTTTACTTTTCATACGACTAGTTAGGCAGTCCGAACGCGTTTTACGCGAACGACGCGTTAAAGTAGCGTAAGCTACCTAAACGGGTCGTAATGAGTCAAAAGCACTTAGGATAGGTTCCATTTTAGCTTATAGGCTTTATTAAACCATATTACATGATTTCTTACACTCATTTGGTTTATGAACCCTCATGCTACCCGATCCTCCGATTAGGTCCGTTTATTAACATAGTTACCTATATTAGGTGCTGTTTGATTCCGTGATCTTCTAGCATCGCTTGGTGGTTATCCTAGGACTATTGAGCAATCTCAAGTGAGTACATAGTCCCCTCTTTTACTGTTTTTCAAACATTTTGGGGTGAAACACATGTGCCTTCTTGTTACTTTCATGCCTTCCATGTTTCCATATCATATACTTGTTATGTTCCCTAGTACACTTATAGTACATGATTTCATTATGTTTTTGCTATGTATGTCCTTTGTTGCATACCTAGTACATCGTTTTACATTCCATTTTATACTATGTATGTCCATTTAGTTCATACTTGGTACATTGTTTTACATCACATTTCACGTTATGTATGTCCATTTATTGCATACTTAGTGCATTGTTTTACATCACGTCACATGCTATGTATGTTCATTTGTTGCATACTTAGTACATTTTTTTTTCATCACATGCTTACGTTTTTGGTATGACATTTGGGTTGTTTAAATGGGACCAAAATACATTCATTAACATTGATCACGTAGTTCGTTAGTAGGTAGTGGTACCATAGGAATTGACAATTCCCGTTCCTGACATCCTAAGTATGTTTGGATGGAAGGAATGACCAAATTCGATAAACATAACTAAGATAAACCTTTAATTTGTTTAAGGGTTTATCGCCACAGTCACAAGGCTTGAATGTATGCATTTTCACAATACCGCATAGATGTTTGTATCAGTATAGCATGCAGTTATTTTACAAAACATAACCTTGATTTACTTCAATACCTTGTTTTGTACATTGTTACCTATGGTTTAGTTGATATATTTCACATGCCATACATGATAATTTGGATACACACTACATGATCTACATTAGACATAAACCTTTTGACATGGATATATACATTTCTTGAGTTACATTAGTCATAAATATTTTGATATGGTTTACATAATAACACTCGACAATTGATTTGTACATGAACAATTTACACTGGTGGTTTGTTTGGGTAAGTGATTTGAGTAACGAGGCGTGTGTAATATGATACAAGCATGGTGGATACGCCGCTGGTACTTCCTATATATAAATGCTTGTATGATATTACTTGACGTAGCGTTATTTAAATCATTTCAATATTGGACATATTTCATTTTACATAAACAACTTATTTTCACAAGATATTGTTTTACAAAACAATTTATTTCATTCAACTCATTTTACTTGGTTATTTAATTAACCATACACCTTTCTTTTATATAACCTGTTTTCTTATCAAATTTTCATATGATTTATAAAAGAAAACACTTAATAAGATTCATGACTAAATTTTATTAAACATTTCTTTAACTCAAGTCATGAATCCTATTTTCACAAAACCTATGTATCTCACAGGCATTTTTATGCTGACGTACCTATTTTCACATGTGTTTCAGGAGCTGTTGCATAGGATGATCGTGACACACTAGGGCGGACTTGTGCCTTAGTGACTTAAAAATGAAGCTAGAACTAGTTTTATTTTGTTATGTATTCTTGTTTCTCTTGTTTAAGACAATGTATTCAACTTTTGTTTATAAATAAAACATAACTTTAAATGCCATGGTTGTGAAACAATAATTCTGTTACAACACTCCCCGGCGTTTCCGCCACGTGTTTCTTGTTTTACGTGGTCGGGGTGTGACAGAAGAATTGGTATCAGAGCCAATGGTTATAGGGAATTAGGTTATTAGTAATGCTTTGACCTAGACTATAACCTTTCTAGGACCCCCAACACAAGTTATCTTGTGTTTAGATCTTAAAACATGCACTTCACCTATCCTTAGGTGATTGCCAAAACAAGAACCCAATTTTTCCAAAGCGGTTTTCGAAAATCAATCATCGGTTTTTTTAAATGATTTATTATATGGTTTTGAACCCTTCCAGTTTGACTCATATTTGGCCTTGTGCCTTCCGAGTTTTCAAAATCTCGTCAAAGTTTTGGGTTCTAAATAGTGTGAACACGTGCAAACTGGAAGAGTGAATGCCTGTACCTCGGGTTTTCTGTCTAAGGCTAGAGTGTTCGTACAAATCCACATAATCGGACCAGTCACTCTTACCTGGGAACTCTTGGGGTGAGTGTTCACTTATAGGCGAGCATATCTTCGCGATACATTATTTTTGACCCATTTACTTTGATTTGTCATTGTGTGTCGTTTGTTTGCTTTGTGATACGGACAAATGACCACCATCATTGCTTTTGTCAATTTTGTTTCATCTCATCCTTTTCATCTAATCATCTCACTCGTTTCCTCTCATGTTCCTCTTTTAGAATGCCTCCTCGACGTGAAAACCCACTATCTAATGCCGAAATGGCAGATATCATGGCGCAGCATATGGCTGCCGTACTCCCAAACATTATAGCTCAAGTGAACCAAGCCAACAATAACCATAATGCTCCATGCAATTTCAAAAGCTTCAATTCGGCTAAACCACTCAAGTTTAGTGGTTCTGAAGGAGCAACTGGCTCCTACAGTGGTTCAAGAGCATTGAGAGTACGTTCCGTCACGTTTAGTGTCCTGAAAATCGGAAAGTCGAGTTTGCTTCCAGTGTGTTTCAGAAGAGGGCTCTTACATGGTGGAACGGGGTTATGAGAGACCGTGGTGCTGAGGTTGCTTTAGCACAAACTTGGGCCGAGCTTAGGGCTCTTATGATGAGGGAGTTTTGTCCTCGTCATGAATTAAGGGCTTTAGAAGGGGAGTTTGATGATTTAAAACAGGATAGTGGTGAGCACCGGGTATACACTGACAGGTATGAGGAGTTGAGCTTACTTTGCCCTACCATGGTTACCCCACTCAAGAAGGCTATCGAAAGGTATATCGATGGCTTACCTGACTCCGTACAAGACATCGTTACTGGTAGTAACCCTACCACAGTTCGCCAGGAAATTGAGTTAGCAGCGACATTAACTGAGTCGCAAGTTTGAAAGGGTAAGCTGCACAGGAAGGGCGACAAGGGTAAGAAACAGTTATCTGACAAGGGTGCGAGCAAGAAGGATAAGAATAAGAATGGCAAGGATAATGGTTCCTCAAAGGGGTCTAGGAAGCAAAAGGCTTCCCAAAATTTTGCTATCACTGCCCAAGCAAATCAGGTAGCTCCCGATCAACCTGCAGCAAAGAAGCGGTATGCGGGGAATGCACCTTTGTGCAATAGATACAATAGTCACCATCAACCGCAACTTCCATGCCGTTTCTGTACTAACTGTGGGAAGTCAGGTCATCTTGCTAATATTTGTCGTTCTGCTCAGAATCAAGCTGCACGTAATCCAGCTCAGCAGGCTGCTCGACCGCCTGTTCAACAGCAAGCACAAGCTGCACGACCTCATTTTCCTCTTGGTTCGTGCTATAACTGTGGGGATCTGACCCACTACAGAAACTAGTGTCCAAGGCTGGTCAACGCCAATCAGAATCAGGCTCAGGCTCGAGGTCGAGTCTTCAATATGAATGCTGTTGAGGCGTAGGCAGACAACGAGGTGGTGAACGGTACGTTCTTAGTTAACAATCAGTCTGCTTCTGTTCTTTTTGATTCTGGTGCCGATAAGAGTTTTGTGTCATTATCTTTTGAGCCATGGCTTCGCGTGTCTAGAACGAAACTAGGTAAGCCTTTGACAGTAGAAGTTGCTAGTGGCGAACCCGTTGTTCTTGATTCTGTTCTTCGTAACTGCCAGTTGAACCTTAATAACCATCTTTTTCCTATTGACCTCACGCCTATGCAACTTGGAAGCTTCGACGTTATAGTGGGCATGGACTGGTTAGCTAAGCATCACACAGAGGTAGTTTGTTTCGAGAAGATTGTTCGAGTTACGCTCTCGACAGGTGAGATCCTACAAGTTCGTGGTGAGAAACCTGCTAGTAGTCTCAAGCTCATGTCTTGTACTCAGGCTCGGAAGTATCTGCGAAAGAACTATGTGGCCTTCTTGGCACATGTTGTAGTAGATAAAGGCAAAGGTAAGTCGATTGAAGATATCCCTGTTGTTCGAGATTATCCAGAAGTGTTTCCTGAAGAGTTACCTGGTTTACCTCCAGCACGCCAAGTCGAGTTTCAGATTGATCTTGTACCTGGTGCAAATCCTATTGCCAGATCTCCATATCGTCTTGCACCGTCTGAGATGCAAGAGTTGTTTAAACAGCTTCAGGAGCTTTCTGACAAAGGTTTTATCCGTCCTAGCTTTTCGCCTTGGGGTGCTCCCGTTCTTTTTGTCAAGAAGAAGGATGGATCTTTCAGAATGTGCATCGATTACCGTGAGCTTAACAAGCTTACCATCAAGAATCGATATCCCCTACCTCGCATTGATGATCTCTTTGATCAGTTACAGGGTGCTTCTTATTTTTCAAAGATTGATATGCGTTCTGGATATCATCAGCTTCGTGTACATGAAGAAGATATTCCCAAGACAGCTTTCCGTACTCGTTATGGGCATTATGAGTTCACAGTTATGCCATTCGGTTTAACTAATGCTCCTGCTATTTTCATGGACTTGATGAATAGGGTTTGTAAGCCTTATTTAGATAAGTTCATCATCGTTTTCATTGATGACATCTTGATATACTCTAAGACGCAAGCTGATCACGAGCAACATCTTCGTCTTACTCTGGAACTCCTAAAGAAAGGGAAACTTTTCGCCAAATTCCCCAAGTGCGAATTTTGGCTTAAGGAAGTTCAATTTTTGGGGCATATCGTCAACGAACAAGGTATTCATGTAGATCCCTCCAAGATCAGCGCGATTAAGGATTGGGATATGCCTACTACTCCTACTGAGGTTCGTTCTTTTCTTGGTCTCGCGGGTTATTACCGCCGCTTCATTGAAAACTTCTCGAAGATTGCAGTTCCCCTAACTGCTCTAACTCAGAAGAACAAACCCTTTGAATGGGGTTCTAAGCAGGAAGAAGCGTTTCAGACCTTGAAGCAGAAGCTTTGTGATGCGCCTATTCTATCTTTGCCTGAGGGCAATGATGATTTCGTCGTGTATTATGATGCATCAAACTTGGGTCTTGGCTGTGTTCTCATGCAAAGGAACAAAGTCATAGCATATGCATCGAGGCAGTTGAAGATACACGAGAAGAACTACACCACTCATGATCTTGAGTTAGGTGCAGTTGTCTTCGCTCTCAAAATCTGGAGACACTATTTGTATTGTACAAAATGCGTGGTTTTCACTGACCACAAGAGTCTTCAGCACATCTTCAATCAGAAAGAACTCAACATGAGGCAACGACGTTGGGTTGAACTTCTAAACGACTATGACTGCAAAATTCGTTACCATCCTGGTAAGGCGAATGTCGTGGCTGACGCTTTGAGTCGTAAAGAACGTGTCAAGCTTCATTGTGTTCGTGTTCAATCTGATATTCAAGCTCGATCTGATATCCAAACCCGCATTTCTCAGGCTCAACACACTTGTGTCTCGCAAGACTTAATGGGTAAGGAATTACCCTATCACATTAAGCCTGATCTTAAACTAAAGGACAATGGATCATATTATTTCATGGACCGTTTGTGGGTCCCAAGCCAAGATGATCTTAGCACCTTGCTTATGGATGAAGCTCATAAGTCTCGTTATTCTATTCATCCAGGTGCAGATAAAATGTATAAGGATCTTCGTACTCAGTATTGGTGGCCTGGTATGAAGAAAGATATTGCCTTATACGTTTCAAAATGCCTTACTTGTCTTAAGGTTAAGGCTGAGCATCAACATCCTTCTGGTTTATTGGAGCAACCAGAGATCCCAGTTTGGAAATGGGAAAACATCGCTATGGATCTTATTACCAAACTTCCGCGCACTAAGAGAGGTCATGATGCCATCTGGGTAGTTGTTGATCGTCTTACAAAGTCAACACATTTCTTGCCAATCCATGAGGATCTATCTGCTGACAAGCTTGCTAAAATCTATGTGGATGAAATTGTGTCTAGACATGGTGTTCCTTTGAACATTATTTCTGACAGAGATGCTCGATTCTCGTCTCGTTTTTGGAGAACCATGCAATCTGCTATGGGGACCTAACTTAATTTGAGCACAGCTTATCATCCGCAATCTGATGGCCAAACCGAAAGAACAATCCAGACTTTGGAGGATATGCTTAGAGCTTGTGTGATCGATTTTGGTGGTAGTTGTGTTGGTGCATACGTCTGTCGACTTCGTCCTGTATCGAGTCTTGTATTAGAATAGATAGATCAGGGCACGCAAAACGAGAAAAGTGTGTTAGTGGGTATTTCACACGAAATAACACATAGGTTATTTCGTACGAAATTAAGTGGTAATTTCGCACGAAATTAGATTTAGTATGAAACTAATTTTGCTTAGGCTATTCCGTGCGAAATTAGCTCTCCTATAAATACCTTTGATGCCTTGTCATTTGTAACTTTCCGGTTTCAGAGCCGAAGTGCTGCCGAAGTGTCTTTTCGCTGTAAAACGTTGTTAAATCAATCAAAAGACAGTTTAAAGTGATATTCTAGCTGAATTAACTCGATACGTTTGTTTCCACCTCTCGTATTGAGGAAAAACTCTTCTGAACGACTCGTTTGGTCGTGAAAACGATCCTACAAGTGGTATCAGAGCTCAGGAGGAAGAGTTCATACCAATTCAGCTGAAAATTCTGATTTCTACACCTTCTTTTTCAAAATTAACAAGTTTTCACGGTCAAAATGTCTTGAATTTCATATATTATACGCGCAATAGTGTTTTAACAAACCCTTGAAAGTTTCAGTTCTTAAAACGGCTTAAAACCTAATCAATTTTGGCAAAAACAGCTCGAGATGATGACATCAGCAGTATTTCGCACGAAATAAGCGTTATTTCGCACCAGATTGGAATTTCGTTTGAGTATTTCACACGAAATCACCTATTTTGTTTGAAAGGGTGTTATTTCGCATGAAAACAGTGATTTCGCACAGGATTGGTTATTTCGCTTGAAAGGGTATTTCGCACCAAAGGGTCATTTCGTTTGAAAGTGCTATTTCGCACCAAAGTGTATTTTGTTTTAAGTGTTCTATTTCGTTTGAAAGACAAATTTTGTGAAATTTTTGAAAACCGAATCATGGAAGAGGAATTTTACAACGCCAAAACATGCAAAAACCGCCAAAGCTCATGAATATCGAGGAGTATAAAGGATGGGAGGAACGATTTGAAAATTGGGTACAAGCAAATTACTTGGATGCTTGGGAATGTGTTGAAACGAAATATATTAGACCGATGAATGATGATGAGGAGGTTATTGCAATTAAAGATCTAAGTGCTGAAGATAAAAAGAAATACAAGGATGAAAAGATGATGATAAGTCTATTGCATCAAGCTGTGAAAGAAGATATCTTGGTTTTACTGCAACATAATGGAACTGCATACTCTATCTGGAAAGCATTAAAATCAAAGTTTGTTGGAAGTAAAGAGATGATTAAGAACAAAAAGTCACTTTTGAAAAAAGAATTTGATCTATTTCGTGGTTTGAGAACTGAGAGCACCAAGCAGATCATTGAAAGATACTGCAATTTGTTAGTTAACATGAAGAGAGTGAGCATCACAAAGGATAATGAAGAGTTGATTGAAAAATTGGCTGATGCGTTGCCATATGAAACTTGGGGCACATATCTCATGATGTTGAGAAATAAAAAGGATTTTGGAAACTTAACACTGAGTAAATTCATTGAAAAACTTGAAGCTCAAGAGATGGAACAAAGGAAGATCTCAAGAATGAAAGATTTTGATGGTGAACAAGATATTAGTCTTTATTACAAAGGAGGTATTAGTGATAAAACCAACATGTCACCAAAGGTTGAGACTGCATTCAATGCTAAGAGTTCATCTGGAGGATCATCTAAAGGATCAAACAGCAAAACGGGATATTCTTCATATTCATCATTTGATCCAAACTTATCAACAACAAAGAATGGCAAAGTTATTCAATGCAACATTGCATTGAACCTTGAAAATAATCAAGATTACTCAGAAGAAGTTGCAAAAAGTCACATGTCTTTGTTGGTGACTGTCTTAGAGTCATATGGGAGTTTAGTAGCAGGAAAGATCGGGAATCCAATGTTGACAAAAGAGGATTACGATCAGATTGATGCTGAAGAAATGGAATTAATGGATATAAAGTGGTGTATGGCGAGTGTGTTAAGAAGAGCTGAGAAATTCAAACAGATCACAGGAAGAGATGACTTCCGTGATGCAAATGTTTCTACTTTAGGATTTGATAAATCTAAAGTTACTTGTTTTCGGTGCAGGGAAAAAGGACATTTCAAGAGAGAATGCACAAATCAGGAAGCAAGTGGAACTCAAAATCCGTTCAACAACAATGATTACTATCGGAAAGTGATCTATCATCAAGTTGCTCAACAACCACATCAACAACAACCACAAACTGCTCATGCTAAGAAGATTGAAGAGTCAAAGAAAGCATATTTGATGAGCAAATTAATCGATCAAGATGATGAAAGATTACCAGAAGGTTTTAGCTGGGATGATTATTGTCCTGATAAAGAATTCTTGACTAAATCATTTATTGCTCGAGTTGCTGAAGACAGTGATAATGATGATGATTATTATGCAAAAAGAATGGAAGAGCATTTAAGATTGATGGAGGAGAGTGATAGTGATGATGAAAAAGTTCAAAAGAAAAAGAAGAAAGTTAAGAAACATGTTAGCAATGATGATGATGAAGTTCCTGTGATCAAAAGAAAAGTAAAAGAAGTTCCAGTTTTTAAAGTTGATACAGAAGCTGATCCACAAAAGATTCAGGTGAAATGTGAGAATTGTGAAGTAGTGAAAAAGCAAAACAGTACTTTGATTCACAACATGAACAAATTGAAAGAATCCTATGATGTTCTTAACAAGTCAATGAATTTGTACAATCAAACAAGCAGTGAACAAGCAATAGCAATGAAGACACTTCAAGGAGCTTTCATGACAAAGCAGAAAGTTGTCAACAATTACATTGAGAAATGTGTTGTGCTTGAACAGAAACTGAAAACCCAGAGGATTGAAACAGAGAGAGAAAATAGGTTGTTAAAAAGTTACTCATGTACTTCTTATGTTATTGACATGATTTATCCAACCGTTGAAGGCATGAAAGTGTTTGAAGAAGAGGAAACATCTGAAGAGAAGACTTTTGAAGAAAAGAAGAAGGATACTGAAGTGAATGATTCTGGTAAGAAAAAAGGTTTCAGTTATTCAAAGTGTCCGCCTCCGCTTGAAAGTCGATATTCTCCACGAAATCCAAATTCAGAAAGAGTCAAAAAGGCAACCAACTTACAGTGGGAGTCTGAGTCTTCAGAAAATTTGCCAGACAACATTGATGTCACTTTTACATCGTCTGACACTGATCATGAGTCTGAGTTAATAAAGAAAGTGGTCGATCAGGTGTTGGATAAAGATGAAACCGAGGAGTCAAAGTCAGAATCGAATTCAGAGTCAAAGTCTGAAACGTCAAGTCTAACAGTCAAAAAGGACAAACGGGTTTACAATAAAGAATTCTTGTTATCGAAATCTAATTTGAATGACGAACCAATCAAAGTGGTATATACTTTGAATGATTCTGACAAATTATATTCTGATGAAGAATTTCCAATAAGAGGTGTTAAACCAGAAATGATAAAAAAGGTTTTCAAACTAACAGAAATTAATATTTCTGAAATAAAAGATGTAAATCTTTCTGAAAAACCTAAAAAGTACACCTCAAGAGTACAACAAAAAGAAAACAAGAAAAAGGGTTACAGTTCTGGTTCTGGTTTTCAAAAGAAACCAAACCATAACGGTAATTTCAAAAGGAAGGGTTTTGGATTTATTCCACTGAAAAATCATAAAAATGAGAAAACTTATAAACCAAAAATTGTATTTGTTTCAGGGATATCATCTGAAGAAGAAAAGGAGCAATTGTTCAGAAAGCAAACAAACAAAGAATTCCTTGCAAAGAAGCAAGAAGGAATGAAGAATGAAGTTGCTCAGAAAAAGGAAACGAGAACCTGTTTTCAATGTAAAACATTTGGTCATATTGCCAGGAACTGTCCAAAGGCAATTCAACCAAAACAGGGAGTCTCTGTTAAACTGAAAGAAAAGATGGTTGAAAATGAACCACCAACCAAACCTTTTACAATTTTCAAAAACTCGAAATTTGAGGTTGGTGAATGTTCAAAAGGTTTTTATAAAAGAAAAGCAAATATTGACAACCAAAAGTGGGTTGTTAAGAAATCTGATGATAGTTCTAGCAATGATTCTGATTCGTCAAAATCAGAGGAGCTATTTTCTGGCGATGAATCTGATTCCACAAAGTCAGAGGAGCCACAAATTGAGCTAAAAATAGAAACTTCAGTACCACCAATGGATGATGTCAATTTTCCACCATTGAGGGCTGAAAATTTTAAACAAAAAGTTGGTAAAATTGAGATTTCAAATTAATTTTTCTCGGAAAAGAAAGATTTTGATATTGAAAAAGCCTTTAACTCCAAAGTTCAAAATATTTTTGGAAAAATGGTTGACAGAAAGGTCAAAGGGGTGAAGGAATTTTATGAGAAGAAGATGAAAGGAAAGAAACTGAGTGTTGATAACTCGGAATCTCCCAAGGCCTGTCAGGCTTGGGAGAACATCCTTAACTGAAAAACATGACTTGCCGGAGCTTCCAGGTTGGTAAGTGTGGAGCAGGTATCGGCATCTTTCTTGAGAAATTCACGAAAGTGATTTCGACCTAAAAGTGGTTATTGATTTGTTCTTACAAGTGGTAAATCAGGGACATTAAGTTGTACTTGATTTTCTACAAGTGATATTTGTTGATTGAATTTAAAATTGTTAAAATTTTCAAGTGGTTGAAAGAACTAGGTGATGAATTGATCCCCTAACCTACAAGAGGTAAAATCAACAAAACTAATTTTCCGGAAAAACCATTTGATTAAAACAAACTTAAGTGTTTTGAAATCATAATGGGAAAATAGTTTGTTGTCAGGGGGAGTTCTGATTGTTTATGCTAAGTGGATGACGAATTGAAGCGATTTGATATCAGTTGTCAATTTACTTATATAGTTTGTTTTAAAATTTCTTTAAATGTTTTTGAATTTTAGGGGGAGTAAGAATTTTAAGAAAATCCAAAAACATTGAAAAATTTGAAAAAGTCAAAAACATGATAAAATCAAAAACGAGTTTTGTTGTAAAAAGAGGAAATGATAGTACATCAGTGGACAATCACATCATGCTAAAGAATTGGAAAGTTAAAATGTGATAAACGGTCTCACTGATGATGTGCCAGTAGGTTTTTACACATTTAGTAGATTGTGACGAGATATAAACCTAAATTTCAAACTTGCTTATATCGTGGGGAACATTTCTAGGATATATGGGTAACCCCCGGAATCTTGTTTGAAAGATCCCTTTTTCTGAGATACTAGGTCTTTATACTCAGTGATATCTGGGGTATTATCCCGGGACTTCTGATTTTGCGGAAGCAATGGCCTAGTCCCCGTATAATATTTTTCGCTTGCTTGAAATATAGCATCACCCTCAGTACAAAAAAAAAATGATGAAACATTGAAAAATGCTAATCATGTGCTATTGAAGAAAAGATTCTCTAAAGGGAACACACCTAAAGTCGAAGCCATCATTTCTCTGATTTTGCGGAAGCAATAGCCTGAGCTCTCATGGCCCTCGCATTTAACCCTTTACAGATATCATCTAGGTATACTCACCTGTAAGACTGAATATTGGGATCTGGATACGGGAGTATATTCTGAGGTGGGACACGCGAATAAGTTTAAGTGCTTAAAACATTAATCTCGTATCTCGAAACAGTTGAACTTTGTGTGAAAATTTAAGTGAATCAGTATACTGACAATCTAAGTGAATCGTTTAGAGCTTAAAATGTTTAAAGCTTAACGGTGTTAGTGATTTGTCTCATAAACTGATATGATCCTCTTACACAAACTCAAAAAAAAATTGTATATAAATATTTCTTTACTGCATTTTCTTTCAAATTAAAAAAAATCCAAAAAGATTTTCGGAGTGTTTTAGCATAAATTTTGAAAAAATTAAAAAGATTTTAGACAACTGATGTTGAAGAGCTGATTTTCAAAATTCCAAGTGCTAGACATGATAGATAACTAGTGAGGGGGAGTCTGTTTGAAACAAGAAAAGAATTTAAAAAGAAAAATGTTTTTTCTACAAGTGGTTCATCAGAGATTAACATTGTAAAATCATTTATTGATTGATTATTACCTGCAAGTGATATATAAATTTGTCAAATTTTAAATTTGTGAAATTTATTGTGAGGTAGAGATGTGTGCAGGTTAGCCAGGTTCCTTATCCTGATGAGTATAGAGCCAGGTTACGATCTTGATACTGATGATGCTGATGAACTTAAGGAATCAAGAGATCTGATCAAGAGAATTAGAGTGAGATTAGAGAAAAGTTGAGATTCTGGAGATGAAGAGAAGAGAAAAATTGAGGATACTTTACATTGTTAGATACTTCGGAAGAGGTCAAGAAGACTGATAAAGACTGAAGATTGAAGACTCGACACTGAAGACTTCGTCAACATTCGAGGGGGAGTCTGTTGGTGCATACGTCTGTCGACTTTGTCTTGTATCGAGTCTTGTATTAGAATAGATAGATCAGGGCACGCAAAACGAGAAAAGTGTGTTTGTGGGTATTTCGCACGAAATAACACATAGGTTATTTCGTACGAAATTAAGTGGTAATTTCACACGAAATTAGATTTAGTATGAAACTAATTTCGCTTGGGCTATTCCGTGCGAAATTAGCTCTCCTATAAATACCTTTGATGCCTTGTCATTTGTAACTTTCCGGTTTCAGAGCCGAAGTGCTGCCGAAGTGTCTACTCGCTGTAAAACGTTGTCAAATCAATCAAAAGACAGTTTAAAGTGATATTCTAGCTGAATTAACTTGATACGTTTGTTTCCACCTCTCGTATTGAGGAAAAACTCTTCTGAACGACTCGTTTGGGTCATAAAACGATCCTACAAGTTGGGATTCGTATCTTCCATTGATTGAATTCTCCTACAACAACAGTTATCACTCTAGCATCAACATGGCTCCTTTCGAGGCTCTCTATGGTTGAAAATGTCATTCACTAGTCTGCTGGAATGAGATCGGTGAGGCTCAGCTTACTGGACCTGGCCTCATTCTAGAGACGACAGATAAGGTTAAGAAAGTTCATGATAACCTTCAGACAGCTCGAAGCCGTCAAAAGAGTTACGCGGACCGACGACGCAAGCCCTTGGAGTTTCAAGTCGGTGATCGCGTATTACTTAAGGTCTCACCTTGGAAAGGTGTGATTAGATTTGGAAAGACAGGAAAACTTGCACCTAGATATGTTGGACCATTCAAGATCGTCGAAAGAATCGGTAAGGTAGCCTACAGACTTGAGTTACCTCCTGAACTTGGAAACGTTCATCCAACCTTTCACGTGTCCAATCTCAAAAAAGTGTTTAGCTGATGAGAACCTCCACATTCCACTTGACGAAATTTGTGTTGATAACATGATGCATTTTGTTAAGAAACCAGTGGAAATCATGGACCGTATAGTCAAATGGCTTAAACGCAAGCGCATTCCATTGGTCAAAGTTCGCTGGGAATCTAAACGTGGACCAGAATTTACTTGGGAGCGTGAAGATCAAATGAAGGGGAAGTATCCACATCTTTTCTCACGAGTTTCCTCTAAATAAATTTCGGGACGAAATTTCCACAAGTAGGGGAGACTGTGACACCTGTGTCTGTAATCATTGAAAACAGTTCAGTTATCAATGAAATAATGTTATTTGACCCCAATGTTTGTTTGTTTATGTTTGACATTTTTCATGTTTTGGTTTTTATTCAATTTCAAACTCTATATCGCTTTCTGGAGAGTTATATGCAAACTGGTGCGTAAACGTAATCAGTTTAACGCGAAAAATACTCCGGAACATCAATTTATGCTCAAAATACCTTAAATAACCTTTACATAACTTAGAAATAAGTTTTAAAGGCTTTGGTATGGCAAAATCAAGTTTATTCGCTTACAGGGACTAAATTCGACAAACTGCGAAAGTATGCCGATTTGAACTGTAACGAATATTCTGGAACATGATCATAAGTTAAACATACCCTAAATATCCTTCACATAGCTTAGAAATAGGCTTTGAGGTGTTCGGTATGCTAAAATAAACTTTATGCTCATCCAGGGACTAAAAGCATCAAAAAGTGCACAAGTTTGCATTTTCGCGCATAACTTACGTTCTGAATACATCCGGACATCCAAAAATTTATGTAAGCATTAAAATATTTTATTTTAGTGTTTGCAATAAGAAAAATCCATTTGTCGCGCAATTTGGATCGTTTTTCGCGTTCGTGCGCATTTCGTCGTAATTAAGCGAATATCGCGATCGTACGACCAAACGAACCGACATCCGGCATATTTTTGAGCATGTTTCATGTCCACAATGTTTAGGCATCATATTAGGGCCTTAAAGTTGGCTTAACGGGCCTTAAACATGTCGGAAATGAGCTTAAACACCAACAGGGACTGAAACTGCAACTTTGGAAACTTATTGCTGAACTGTGACTCCCAGGCAGGGCGCGTAAGCCCTGCTTGTCTGATACGCAGGCCGCGAGCGACCCCCAGGTCTGCACAGCATGTTTTTTTCAGCTGTTTCCAGCTGTTCCAGCTGTTGGGCACTCTTGTACATAGAATTTTCAAAACTATGGGCTCCCATAGGTTTGTAAATCAGTGGGCATGAGTTGTACGGTTGAGATTAAAGCACGTTATTCGATGAACGATCCTAACGGTGGTCCATTTCCTATAAATACCCCCCACCCCTTTGCTCAAAACCCACACTTGATCCTGAAATTTCTCTAAGTTGGAGCTTAAGCACTCCATACTTGAGAATACTTGGGATCAAGACTCCTTTCCTTGGACCCGTTGTAAGTCCTCTTTCGTTCTTTTATGCGTTTTTAGCATGAAAGTCAAATTGCGTTTGACTTTCTACATTGACCAGTTTATGGTCAATGCGAAGTTCGTTTGAACTTCATAACGTGAGTGTAATCACGATTGTTATAGTCCCTAGTGACTATACCTACTGATTACCACGTTATCTAGGCTCAGTGACGAGTCGTAGTTTCGGCCAAAATGCGCATTCTTGCGTATTTTGTAACCAAACTACTTTTGGGTATCAAGACCCTTTGTCTTGATACCAAACTTTTTTTCTAACTTAGTTAAACATGTTTCAACATGTTTAACTTGTCACTATAGGTTTAGTGCTTATGTAGGGTCGTAAGGTAAGCGGTCTAAACAACCACTTATACTTTCGAACCCGACCCATTTGGTCGATCATTAGGATCCGACCAAACACATTAGGTGACCATAGTTGCATAGGGAATAACCTTCCGAGGTTATATGTCACGGCCCCCGACCCGGTTTGACCCGTTTCAGGAGCCGCGGGACAGAAAATCCCGTGGTATTTATTTAATTGAGTTTAACAGCGGAAGATTTCATCAGGATCTTTTTAAAACTGAAATTTCCCGATTATTTTATTTCACAATTCGGGACAAAAACCCGATAATTTACAATCATATGATTTCACTGAGAAATCTTTATTTTACAAAACATGTTTCTTTATTTTATATTGAGCCACTTCCTTTAAGCTTGTAGTGCTTCACGACACTTTTCTTGGATCACAACAGATCACCTGAAACATGTTTGAAAAAGGTTTTGTCAGCGGGAAATACTGGTGAATCATTCTATTTACTAAAATGACACGTTTGTTATAATTTACAGTATTAAGAGAGATTACAATGTTTCCTGATATCAACCAACTACCCACAGTATTTGTCACTCGACTCGTTTCTGTGACTATGGTCATATCACCCATTGGCTACCCCGTTGTCCAATGGTGAAGATTATCAAGTAATGTATACAAAACCCCACATACCGGCTGTAATTTGGTGATTACATAAACTTAATCCCTGTAATTATAACTTTGAAAATAAACATGCTTTTGTAAACAAATTTGATAAAAAGAGAATGACTCACATTGCAGATTTATTTGAGCAGGGCCTAGCCTACTGATTAGCCTTTTAACCTAAATTTAATAATATGCACACGAACTCGGTTAGTAACTAATACAGCATTTATGATAGCTCACGAGATTAACACCTTCACAACGAATGACAAAGTGCGATACTTAAACATCCATCGAATTAACGACGAATGACAAAGCATAAACCCTAATGTGGGCAGCACTTAAACATCCATTGGATAGTTTAATCGATCGGACATTGAATCGTAGCAGCGATCGAGTTAATACCTGGTATCGGAGCAGTGCCTCGCTAATATAATTGCTATTTTCGACTTCAGAGTACTAAAACTTTGTTTCGACACCAACAGACTGTGCATGCAACAAGCTATTTATAGCTGAAAAATAGGGCTCACGCGGCCCGCGTAAACCCAAGGTTAACACTTACGCAGCCCGCGAGGCCGCCTAGTCTACGAGTAGCCTTGACCAGTCACGAGTAGGTTAGCCATCTGGACACAACGTGGATTCGGAACACTTATCCGGTCAACCACGTCTTGACGCGGCCCGCGTAAGACATGTCTTGTCTTTTACGCGGCCCGCCTGAAACCCAGTATTTTGTTTTTCTTGATTTTTAATATGGTTTAAGGTTTGGTTTCAGGGGTCTGGGTTTTTACTTACGGGTATTTTTAGGATAATTTTGAGAGTCCTTACATTCTCCCCACCTTATTTAAAATCTCGTCCTCGATATTCATTGAAATAATTGAGGATACTTTCGCTTCATTTCCGATTCCAGCTCCCAGGTATATTCAGGTCCTCTTTTTGAATCCCACTTGACTTTGACAAGTACTAATCGTTTGTGTTTGAGAAATTTTACCTTTCTATCTTCGATTTGAAGAGGTTTCTCAACAAATTTTAACTTTTCGTTTACCTCTATATTTTGGAGAGGTACTACCAAAGATTCATCTGATAGGCATTTCTTGAGGTTGGATACATGAAATACATCATGTACTCCTACTAACTCTTCTGGTAGTTGTAAACGATAAGCAACTGGTCCTATACGTTGGATCACTGGGAATGGTCCTACGTATCTTGGACTTAGCTTTCCTTTCTTACCAAATCGAACTATTCCTTTCCAGGGTGAAACTTTCAATAGTACTTTGTCTCCAATTTGAAATTCAAGTGGCTTGAGTCGATTATCTGCACAACTCTTTTGACGATCTCGAGCCGTCTTCAGTCTTTCCTTGATTTGAATAATCTTGTCAGTGGTTTCTTGCACTATCTCGGGACCTGATAATTGACTTTCTCCTATTGCTGCCCAACAAACTGGAGTTCTGCACTTTCGTCCGTACAGAGCTTCAAATGGGGCAGCTTCAATGCTTGAATGATAACTATTGTTATAGGAGAATTCAATTAAAGGTAGGTGGTTATCCCAATTTCCCCCAAAATCTATCACACATGCCCTGAGCATGTCTTCCAGAGTTTGTATCGTCCTTTCACTTTGCTCGTCTGTTTGTGGATGATATGCCGTGCTGAAATTTAGTTGAGTTCCCATTGCTTCTTGGAAACTTTTCCAGAAATGGGAAGTGAAACGACTATCCCTATCTGATACAATGGAGAGTGGAACTCCATGTAAAGATACTACTTCGTCTACGTACAATTTGGCTAACCTTTCCATACTAAAGGTTTCCTTCATAGGTAGAAAGTGAGCTGATTTGGTTAATCGATCCACAATTACCCAAATCGCATCATTACCTTTTTCTGGTTTTGGGTAACTTAGTAACAAAATCCATTGTTATGAGTTCCCATTTCCATACAGGCATTTCTAATTGTTGAAGTAGACCTGAAGGTTTCTGGTGTTCTGCCTTAACTTGCGAACAAGTAAGACACTTAGAAACATATCTAGCTATGTCCTTTTTCATTCCTATCCACCAGAAATTATTTCTTAAATCTTGGTACATTTTATTGTTTCCAGGGTGCATAGTATACCTAGATTTATGGGCTTCTTCTAAAATCTTATTTCTTAATTCTCCCTGCTTAGGTACCCAAATTCTTCTTTGGTGGAATCTCCAAATTCCATCAGATCCTTGTTCTAATTCTTTTATTCGTCCCTTCATTCCTTCAGCAGCATCCTCTATTGCTGTCTTTTGAACATCTTCAGTTGTTCCATTAAATCTAATTGTAGATTTAATCTAAGAGCACGAACTCGTCTTTGCTTTTCATGATACTTACGACTTAAGGCATCTGCAACTACATTTGCCTTTCCTTCGTGATACTGAATATCACAGTCGTAGTCACTTAGGATTTCCATCCATCTTCTTTGCCTCATGTTTAACTCTTTTTGCTCAAATATGTACCTTAAACTTTTATGATCTATATAAACAGTAAATTTACTTCCGTACAGATAATGTCTCCAAATCTTAAGGGCAAAAATTATGGCTCCTAATTCTAAGTCATGAGTTGTATAGTTTTCCTCGTGCTTTTTCAATTGCCTTGAAGCATACGCAATTACCTTCTTGCGTTGCATAAGCACACATCCTAATCCTAATTTTGAAGCATCACAGTAAACTTCAAAATCTTCAGTTCCTTCTGGTAAGGCTAGGATTGGAGCATTTGTTAATTTCTGCTTTAAGATCCTAAAGGCTTCTTCTTGTTTAGGTCCCCATTCAAACTTAACTTTTTTACAGGTTAGCTTAGTTAATGGTACAGCTATCTTGGAAAAATCCTTAATAAACCGTCTATAATATCCAGCTAAACCTATAAAACTTCTAATTTCCATTGCTGATTGGGGAATCTTCCATTTAGTAATTGCCTCTATTTTAGCAGGATCTACGTGAATACCTTCATGATTCACCATGTGACCTAGGAATTGCACTTCTTGTAGCCAAAATTCACACTTTGAGAATTTTGCGTAAAGCTTTTCTTTTCTTAACAAAGTTAAGAGTGCATGCAAGTGCTGACAATGCTCGTCCTGACTTTTGGAATAAATAAGTATATCGTCGATGAAGACAATTACAAATTTATCCAAATACGGTTTACAAATTCTATCCATCATGTCCATGAATGCGGCAGGAGCATTCGTTAACCCAAAGGGCATGACTGTAAACTCGTAATGACCATACCTAGTTCTGAAAGCAGTTTTAGGTATGTCTTCTTCTTGTACCTTTAATTGATGGTATCCGGAGCGTAAATCGATCTTAGAAAAGTATCTAGCTCCTTGAAGTTGATCGAAAATATCATCAATCCTAGGTAATGGGTATCGATTCTTAATTGTAACCTTATTCAATTCTCTATAATCAATACACATTCTCATCGAACCGTCCTTCTTCTTTACAAAAAACACTGGTGCTCCCCAAGGGGATGAACTAGGTTGTATGAAACCTTTACTTAGTAATTCATCTAATTGCTTTTTCAATTCTAACATTTCTGTAGGTGCTAACCGATAAGGTGCCTTAGCTATCGGTGTAGTTCCTGGGATTAGATGAATTCTAAATTCTACTTCCCTATCTGGAGGTAATCCTAGTAATTCTTCTGGGAATACATCTGGGTATTCTGAGACTACCGGAATCTCCTTAATTTCTTTATCCTTAGTACTTATGATTACTGAAATAATATATACTATTCCTTGCTTTCGTTCATAACTAGCAATTTTCATTACTGAAATGAACTTCATGGTTTTACGTGGCTTATCTCCTGTAATCATGATTACTTCTCCAGTAGGTGCCTGAATTTCTATAGAATTTCTATCACAAAGGATTCTAGCATGGTTGGCTACTAACCAATCCATTCCTAACACAACATCGAATTTAGCTAACACTACGCCAAAATAAGGATACAGCCACACACAAAAAGTGTGACTATATGTCTTTCGCCACACATATTTTTTTCATGTCAAGTGTGACTAAAGCTCGAGTCATCGTAGGTATTATACGGCCACACACACTTTTTTGTGGCTGTAGAACTTAAATGTGTGGCTAAAAGGTACCAACATTTTTTTGTTAAAATCTAGCATTTCCTCTATTAAGTGTGGCTAAAGGGTTGCAACAGCAACATGAATTTAATTTAAGTGTGACTGTTTCTATTATATAGTCACATATATTTACTAAAAAGTATGTTTTAGCCACATCAATTAATAAAAAGTGTGGCAAAAAGGGTTGTTGTAATCAAATATTTTGTCTATTAAGTATGGCTAAAAGGAAACAACGACCACATGAATTTACTATAAGTGTCACCAGTTCTATTATATAGTCACATGAAGTTATTGTAAATGTGGCTAAAAACTTGTATTGGACACACAAAACACTTTTGTAATTTTAAGTGTGTCTATTGTCTAACTTTTGGTCACACATATTTGTTTTTCTTGTGACATTTGTTATCAGTTCGTCACATAATAAAAACAAAGTGATGATGTGACTATTGTCTGACGTTTAGTCACACATATTTGTTTTTCCCATGGCATTTGCTATCATTCGGTCACACAAACAAAAAACAAAGTGACGAAAGTGTGGCTAATGATTACGTATAGCCACATAAAATTTTGTAATTATAAGTGTGGTTATTGTCTAACCTTTGGTCACATATAACTTTCTTTTCCCATGACGTTTGGTATCATCCCGTCACAGAACAAAAAACAAAGTAACTATGGTGTGGCTAGTGGTTATTTATAGCCACATGAAATTTTGTAATTTTAAGTGTGGCTATTGTCTAACCTTTGGTCACACATAATTTTTTTTCCCATGACGTTTGGTATCATTCTGTCACACAATAAAAAAACAAAGTAACTATGGCGTGGCTAATGGTCATTTATAGCCACACGAAAATTTGTATTTTTAAATGCGGCTATTATCTAACTTTTCGTCACACATATTTATTAAGGTTCTATGTGGCCATTTTTCGTGTAACTGTTCATTTTATTTTCATTTTTTTGTACAATAAAAAAATGCAGTAAACATGAGCTAAATTATAAAAAAAATGATATTAACAATAATAACCAAAAATCCATACATAAGTTTTCAATTTAAATACTAATGGAAGACATAAACTTCTAATCTAAACCTATCTACAATAGTTGCAAAGGGAAACAAATGTACACAAAAACTAAGAGCTATTTCTAGGTTGTTTTCTTCAAGTCCGTATATACTCACTGCTTTTGGACTTAAAAATGATGCAAATTTGCATCCATGGGCTGATGGCTACCTTGCTGCTGTTGTGATTATGAGTAAACTTGTAACTGGTGGCAAATTCGGATGTCTCTTAGCCCATCAATGAAACCATCACCTCAATATATATATATATATATTGTATTCATGTCATAAACCTACACATAATGTCAACTGGTCAGTTTCTAGTGCAGCTTGGGTCGGGTTCAACACTTTGTGTGTCGGGTCAATTACTTCATTTTGAGAGAAAGAGGATGTTGGGTATAAATAAAAAAAACTAAGTGTACCACTGACCACATCATGATTATCATATAAACAACGCCTCTACAAAACAAATACGCATGGTTGCATTACAATACGATTCAAATAAGTTAATTACAAGGGACTCACGTCACTTAAATATCAGTAAAAGCAAAGAAAATTAATATCTAGTTGTTTGGCCCATTTGATTTGATTCATTTACGAATGATTTGTTTAAATTTTCCCATTTTAGATTAAACATAACCCGAATAGACCCATTTCTGAGTATATGGATAAGAATTAATATAGGAAATGCATTGCGTCAGTAGTACCTTATAGTATTCATCCTCCAGCCCTCGTAAAAAAAACTCCAGCAGCAATTACCGCCTGTAATTGGAAATATACTTTTAATTATACTTGAAATGACAATAACCAATTATTGACTCTCTATAAACACACACTGATCATTTGAAATAACCACCAATTCCTTTATGCGAGAAGGAAGCCTACAAATTAAAAATTAAAAAAAAAAACAAATAATAACAATAAATAAACAAAGAAGGAGAAGCCAACAGTTACGAAAGTGTTAGAAATAATAGCATACCTTGGGGGTCGCTTCTCAAGACTGTTGATGACGAAGGTTTGAAAAGATCAAGCCTGGCAGCTAAAGCTTCCTGAAAAGGGGCTGAACCACCCACTTCTCTACACGTGCAGAATTAATTTAATATAAAAATAAACTAAAAGTAGAAAACCATCTTAATACCAAGCACACCTTGCAGTCCACTCAGCAACAGCTTTTCCAGCAATGTCTTCATCCACACACACGATGTTATCCACATCAAAGCATACAACATCCGTAGCAGCAACAAGGCATGACCTGAATGTTAAGTTAGGAACAAGTGAACATGTAGGTCCAAATCCATGCTGGGTGGGTTTGAAGCTGCTACTTGAGCAGTGGCAACAACAAGACGCAACCTGAATGATAAAAAATGTAAAAACATTGACCATTAAAGTTCCACCCAAAGAGCCATTCATGACCAGATACAACAAGACACAACCTGAATGATGAAAAATGTAAAAACATTGACCATTAAAGTTCCACCCAAAGAGGCATTTGTGACCAGATATAACAACTTATTTCAAACAAATACAAGTTCATGTTTTAAGGATTACTACTTTTTCCGTAGGACTTACCATTGATCCACTGTCACCATAACCAACTTTGTCATGCCACTCATTTAAAGTATCAATAAGGTTAATAGTTTCAAGTGTTGCTACTTCTATTGTTATCCCAGCGCACGACCTTGCTGATTAAGCTGTTGTGGCCTACTCAATAGCCGGAGAAAAACATATATATTGGTATTATATTGTTACCAATTAAGATAGCTGAAAACTAAATAATACAACAATTAAAATCACATGCCAACATTTCAAACTAACTAGTAAGCTAAAAAAGAAATCTAGTAGACTAAAGGTGACAAACATGTAAGTTAGGAAATGGATCAAAAAAAGTCACTGGATTGGGCTCACCGAAAAATGTTTTTCGGTCTTTTTTAATTTCTAAATAACTAATATATTGAAAGTGATTACAAAACCAAATGATTAAAATAATATTACAGTTACTTCTGTACAAAACGACTTAGGATGCCATTAACATTGGAGTACATGTTTTGACGTTTAACCCATTTCCTTTAGTTAATCTTTTACATTTTATCTCATTTAACTCGTTATCAATCAAATACGACCAAACGTGACTCGTTTCCAATTTCCATACAGGGAATGAAATTTCCACTCCAGTACACTTATAAAAAAGTAAAGCTCATGCATCATACAAATGGTATATGCCACTGAGTTAACTCTCTCATCACTAATATTTTGTAGTTGTACCAATCTATGCTTTACTAAACAACTGATAAAATTATCAAACAATGGCACAATGATGTCAAATGGTTCAACATTATGGGTGTAAACAAGCCCAGAGGCTTGAGAGCTACTCGTGATCGATGATCGGCTTGGTTAAAAGCTCGAACGAGCCGAGCCTAAACGAGCCCAAACAAAATTTTAGTTTTATATAATAATAATAATAATAATAATAATAATAACAATAATGATGATGATAACATTGGCGAGCCGAGCACGAGACAAGCTTTGGCTCTTTTAAGCAATATTGAAGTGAACTCGAGCCAAGCTTTTAGCTTGTTTGAGGTTGTTCTTAAAAGCTCAAGCGGGTTGAGCCGAGCTCAAGCAGCTTGAGCTGAACTCGAGATTTAGGTTTAACTCGCGAGCCGAGCTCAAGCTCAAATAAGTAGGCTTGAAACGAGCCGAGCTCAAGCTTCACAAAAACATAACGACCCCGTTACACCCCTATTGAACATCAACAGCAAATCAATATACCCATTTAGGTCTGTCAAAGATATTTTTTTAAGATAAGTACAAGAGCTGTTACTATTTCTTAAGTGTTCAGCAATAGATTTTTACAACTGCATAAAAAACTAATTTTCTCTCCAACCCTACAAACATTCTTACCAATACTTACATTTCCACGTTATCGTCACTTTTTACATTTTATTTTTAATTACCTAAAATCTTTTTATAATTAATCTTTTTTTTATTTTCGTTGTGTTGAAAATATTATTACTGAATTAAGTTACTGTTTTATTTTAAATGAAACAAATTTTTTTTAACTTCGTTACTGGTTAACTTTTGGGAAAAAAAAAGAACAAAAATTATATTTGTTAGAGCATTCATTTAATAAATTTTGTTATGAAAAAAGAATAAACAAAATGTATTCTATAAAATGGCCCCCACCTAAGACCGTGGGGTATGGGGCGGGGGTTTGGGCGTGGGTTGGGGGAAAACGCCCAAGCCACCACCCCGGGTGGGCTTTGGTTGGGGCGTGGCCCTTGGGGCTTGGGTTTCAAGCCGGGCGTGGGGCGGTCTTGACATCCCAGCTGGCGGACTCCCATTTGCTCACCCCGCCATGTCATAGCGGTCCATATGAAAAGTTTGAATTTTAAATTCAAACCGTTGGCTTGGCCAAGCGGTCACCCCAACCCCAACATCCCCTATAAATAACCCCAAACCCCAACCGTGTGGTGCATCCCAAACCCCACCGTGGTCCATCCCAAACCGTCGCTATCCCCCGCTACCCCAACAGGTCACCCCAACCCCAACATCCCACGAACCCGCTATGGCATCCTGGACCCACGAAGAAGAACTTGCCCTAGTCACAAGCGTCGTTGACGCTATCAAGGGGCGGCCACCGGGCCAAACAAAATATTGGCCGGAAGCTTTCGCAGCCTACCGACATAACGTCGGTAACGACCGCCACAACGTCAACGCGTGCCAACATAAATGGCGCAAGCTACGGCCCAAGCTCGAGCGTTTCAAGGCGTACTACGAAGCCATTCCCGGGGGCGAGTTAAGCCACGAGGACCAGGTGCACCCAACCCAAGCCCAACCCATGCCCCGCGGTGCACCCAACAATTTTAATGAAGTTGTAGGTTTTTTTTATAAATGTTGTGTGATTTTTTATAAATTTTTTGTTATTATTATTTTTTTTTACATTCTGCCACGCGGTGCACCCAACCCAAGCCCAACCCATGCCCCGCCATACCCCGCGGACAGGTAACCAGACAGTGGGGGGGCTCCCATTCCACGTGTCAGCAAAAGCCCCAACCCAAGCCCCACCATACCCCACGGCCTCACTTCCTAAATACAGTGCATGTCCAGACATGCCTCACCTTTGCATTTTAACTCCAATGCAATTTTTAGTGTTTGGTGTGCCATGTCACCTAAATGCATCGCTAGATATTGTGCATTAGGTTAGGTCTTATACAAAGATATTGTGCAGATCGAAACACAACTAAAACAAAAGTTTGTCAAAGTTACAGCATTCTTGACTTTTCAACGTCAGCAGCATTCTACTAACTTTAATGCACATTCTTGACTTTTTAAAGTCAAATGTGCTATTATACCCCTTTTGAATTGATTAAGATCTTAACTTTGTGATGAAATACCAATGAAACCAACAAATTCTATAACAATCACTCTATATTTAACGATAATTATGCGTTTGAGGGTCACTAAAAGTCAAACATTGATCAACATTCAATTGTAAATATGGATCACATGGCAAGATAACGTAGTAACGTACATCATCACAAGCCCCGAATTCAGTATAGACCGACTATTTTCCCCAATTTTTGTAATTTTGATGTATTTTCTTTTTTATGTAACGGCGCTTGAATCTTTGATTTGAGTAATTCACGCACTTATTTAGGAAGTCAATTTCATACTTAGGCGGACTAGTTCAGTTTTCTTTGATTTTGGTTCGACCTGGAGTCACCCTATAAAAAGGAGCTTGACGTAATGGTTTGAGCATTCAAAAAATTATCAATTTTTTCTTTGAGATTATTTTCTCTTTTCATAGCACATAAACTGAACATATGTGGCTTTTTCTCCAGTTTCTTAGCTAGAATCATACACTTGTTGCTCCAATGAGCATGTGCTTTAGAGATCCATCAATATGAAAGGAAATGATACATTCAGCTAAGCCTTTATATATATTTACTGCTTATGAACACTGCGGAAATAGCAGGATTACATCCTACAAAAGGCAACTGTTTCAAGTAATTTACTTACGAATGTAACTATTTGGGCTATGTTTTATCAGAAAAAGGTAATATCAATGTAACTATTTGGGCTATGTTTTATCAGAAAAAGGTAATATCAGAAAACCATCATAGAAGATAAAGGAAATGTGAGGAAGTGGCTAAAAGTGTATGTTCAATGGATACAACCTCCAAAACAATTTTATTATTTATTAAAGGTAAATTAGATGTTTGGGAGAGGTGTTTCAGGTTAGTTACCCACCATGACCAGTTTGGATCTATTGATACAACATACTATTTTTGACATGTCACCTGGTCTGCCTACTCATCTTAAGGTATTCCCAAAATTTGCATCCTGTTAGAGCATGCAGACTTGCAGAGGGACCGAAACAAACTATAAACGCGAACCGTTTCGACCCGTGCTGTTTTGACGGAACCGTTTATAACCGAACTCCTTTGACGGGAATCTTTTCGACCCGAATTGTTTCGACGCGAACCGTTTCAAACCGTACTGTTCCCACCCGAACTACTTTAACGGGTCAAAATAATCAATCAAACTTCTACATAACCTAAAATTCAACTTGAAATTTTCACCTAATCAACTAACTAGAACAAAAATTAACAACAAACGAGCATTATGAATCACTACAAATCTGAAACTAACTACAAATTTTCACCTAATTAGCCAACTAGAACTAAAATTAACAAAAACCGATCATAACGAATCACTACAAATCAACAATCAAACACATAAACTTTGGGACGAATGTCATAGTTTTCACGAATCTGTGGAGTTTTATCAACAAAGTTTAAATCTTGAAGCATTTTCAGTTTATTATATCCACAAAAAACATGAACTTGCAGATTACTGCTTACATGGTCTGATTAAACAACCACAAACGCTTTTTGAATAAATGCGAAGAAAATAGGGTTCTTGCACTTACCTTAATCACGTCAGTCCTTAATTGGTTTTCAGAGCTCCGATTAAGGTCTAGAATCGGATGGCTTCCGATTTATGTTCCTCTTCCTTCGGTTCGCGTTCAATCAGAGGAGAGATTAGATGGATTCAATGGAGATGCTTCGTGTCTGTTTTCTTTCTCTCTTTATCGTAATGCCAAAACAACAAGTTGATTAAACAAAAAGAGAAGAGGGGGTATCAGTACGAGATCTGGGTATGAGTTTTAGGAGGGGAATCCATTTAGGGTTAAAGGAAAATAGGGGGAAAACTAAAAATGAACATGTTTTAGAGGGAGACACAAGAAAAAGGAGAGGGAAATTAGAATTTTTTTGGGGAAGTGGTAGGAAATGAAAATTAAAGTTATATTTTTTCATATACTACACAAAATAACAATAAAAAATTATATTTATGTTACGTTTGAAAGATTTGTGTTGTGTATGAAAAATATGTTATAAATATGAACTCGAACACGACCCGACCGAATTTAAGTTATACAATCTTATGTTAATTTCTCTTTTAAGTTATAATTATAGCATAAAAGACACACCTAAATTATTTTATAATATAAAATATATTGTAAAAATATATAATATAATATAAATGGGTTAAACGAGTCAACCTGACCGGTTTGACCTGAATCCGACCTGTTGAGTTGAATGGGTCCACGGGTTCGGGTTCAACCTGAAACTGACCCAAACCCGTTTAGACTAAATTCAAACCCGTGAATTCCGTGTTAGGTTCGTGTTATTTTTCGGGCCGTGTTAGAATTCACACTCTACTCACTAAAGCATTCTAACAACTAATTCACCTTTATTGGCTCTGATTAATCGTCATTTAGGTCAACAACCCTAACTCACCTTCATTGGGCCTAATTGACCATCATTGAGCTTAACAACCCTAACTAGCCTTCCTTAGGCCTAATTGACCTTTATTAAGCCCAACTAACTATCATTGAAGCTAGCTGACAATCATCAGGCCTAGTTGACCTTCAGTGGGCCTAATTGACCATCATTGAGCTCAAAAATCGTAATTAACCATCATTTGGCCTAAATGACCATCATTGGGTCTATTTGATCACCACTAGCCTTAATTGGCCATCACTGAGCCTCAACAACTCTAATTGACCTTCATTGAACCTAGTTTACCATCATTGGGTCTAATTAACCGTCATTGGGCCAAATTGACCATCATTGAGCTTAACAACCCTAACTAGACTTCATTAGGCCTAATTGACCTTCATTAAGCTAAACTAACTATCATTGAAGCTAACTGACAATCATTAAACCCAGTTGACTTTCATTGGGCCTAATGGGCCATCATTGAGCTCAAAAACCGTAATTAACCATCATTTGGCCTAAATGAGCATCATTGGGTCTATTTGATCACCACCGGGCTTAATTGGCCATCACTGAACCTCAACAACTCTAACTGACCTTCATTGAACCTAGTTTACCATCGTTGGTTCTAATTGACCGTTATTGGGCCTAATTGACAATCATTGAGCTCAACGACCCTAACTGACTTTCATTAGGCCTAATTGACCTTTAAGAACCCAAATAACCATCATTGGGCTTAAATGACTGGTTCTAATTGGCCGGTTATACTGATTAACCAAACCGATTATTGAAATTAACCGATTTATGCAACTCTATGACATACTAGTGTCCATTGTGATCCAATAAGGCCCAATATCGTTCATTAAGCCATATATGACGTTTTGTTGTAAGATTTTTGTATCATCATCATACTCAGTAAATCCCACCAATAGGAAAGCCAAGGTAGGAAATCTGTCACACCCCCACCCGCAGCGGACAAGTTAATCGGGGCATGATTGGTCGATACAAAGCTCACGACATACTATTTAATAGTCCAATATTTATTAATTTCCCATTTAAAAGAAAATCCAAGTAACACATAATTCAATTAAACAATACATAAATCAAAATGTTTATAAATTAGTTATTTATATGTAATAATTTTTCTTAATAATTTGTTATTTATCTATGATTAGATTTAAAATTTTAATTATATAAAAAAAGAAAAAAGAATTCATTGTTATAGATTATATAAAAAAGAAAAAGATATATGTATATATTTATATGAATTAATCTTTTTGGTGTGTTTTTTAGGCTTTTTTTAGTTAGTTTTTGAGTTTTCACAATAAAAGTGGTTTTCATTTGAACCATCCCCTATATATATATATATATATATATATATATATGAATTAACCTTTCAAAAAAAATCGCCCAAAACCGGGAATAAACAAAGATGAAACCCATAACCTCAAGTTTGTATGCACCCGTTCCATCCGCTAGAACAAATTTCTAACCCAATAGAATATTGGATTTTAATTCCTTTTATACTGAATTTTGTGAAATTCATTAACTAACTGACCTCTTACTTCATCTCTTAGGTGCTGTTTGTTTTTGAAGAGGTAAAAGGTCTGCAGTCTGCGGACCACATCTGCAGACATCTGCAGGAGAAGAGGTGGACCAAAGGACTGCAGTCTGCAAGGAGAAGAGTGTTTGTTTAAGACCCATCTCTCCTCTTTTCACTTCTCAGAACCACCACTCTCCTCTTTTCACTTCTCCTCAACTTCTTCTCTGAACCCTAATCTGAAGACCACCGTCACCACTACACCACCGTCACCACTACACCACAGCCACCACCACCAGTACACTCTCTCTTTCTCTCTCCCTTCATCTACCACCACCACCACCACAAAACTAAGCCTGACCGGAACAACCCAAACTTGAACCAAAAACCCGACACCACCGTGCCATCGGGTTCCGGTCGCCAGTAAACGGCTTGTCGACCATCCGCCGCTGCTCGAGTCACAACCACCACTGAACCACCATCACTGCTGCATCTGCTACCTCCGTGAACCACCACCTGCAACACGTGTTCGACGGAGAAATGAACAGATCTACTTAGATCTAGAAGAAGATGAGGGGTGAGAGATGCTTACCGGACTAAAACATCAAGAATCGCGGCTGCCGTACATCAGAACCACCACTACCGCACTTCAATCGGAGAAACCGACTTTAAATTCATGCTCGGAAGGGGTGTTTTAGGGGGGGTATACCCTGGTTCCGCCGGAAAAAACGCGTCGGAATTCCACTGTCACCGCCGTGAGCGGCGGCGCCGTCGCCGGAGCTGTCACCGTCCTCCCCTACTTCTGCCGTGCCTTTGATGAAGATGAAAGAATGTGCAGATGGTTGAGAAGAGGTTTGAAGAGATTTGAAGTGGCTGGTCCATGTCTTCTCCAAGAAGAGGACGCGCAGACATTTTTTAGTAAAATGTCTTCCGAAAAACAAACGCACTGCAGACCTTTATGTCTGCCCTTGGTCTTCTTGGCGCAGACAGAAGTGGTCAGGAAGAGCTTCTCACAAAAAACAAACACAACCTTAGACTATCCGCATAAGTGAAAGGCTATCCTTTCTACAAACAGCCTAATCAGCATGCCACATCAGCTTTTCACTTATTCTTCCCACAAACACTTTTTACCCACAACAATAACATATATATCCTTCCCACAAACAACCTTATAAAAAAAAGGACCCACCATTAGCCCATTCTTCACCATTCTTCCCCAAGAATTGTGAAGAATGAACACCCTCCATGTCATCCTCTACAACACCCACTAATCCATCCCTCTCACAAATGCCCTCCACATAGGAATGAACACCCTCCATGTCACCTACAAACATCCTTGATGTGGATAGTCTTATTACTTCTATTCACACAAGAGAATTTGGGAAATTAGAATGAGTTTCAATGGGACTCCAACACCTCACTATCATCCTACGTCTGGAGTTTTGGCTCTGCCCTAGTTTGAAGGAATTGTCCCATCCCCAACCCCACACCTCCCTCCAAAAAATTCACCATAATCCAAAAAATTCGCTAACAATTTCCAGAAATTTGATTCGTTCGAAGAGTTTACACACATTATTGGTGATGTGTTTTGCTGGAAATTACTTCAGAATTCGATCGTCGATCGAGGCTTTTTACGTGGCTTGCGAAGCGTTTTCTGAACAGTACGAACTCTAGGGTTTGGTTGCGGTGTTCGTTCGATCGGAAGCTCTGTTGCTGTTGCTGAATTCTGCGTGTTTTTGGATCTGTTGTAATTGGTGGTGCTTATGGCGTCTGAAGAGGATCCTGATGTTGTTGAAAGATGCCCGAAAAATCGCTACGTTCGGGTATGATTTGGTTTGGGTTTCGGTTTCTGTTTGTAATTGTATTGTTGTTATGATTATGATTCTGTATTGTTGAAGTAGTGTTAAGTTGGTTTAAAATTGTATGGATCAAGGATTTTATATGTTATGAACTGCTACAGTTTTACTATATGGATATTTGCAGTGTTTTCCGACTGGCTGGCAACGGAACAAATAACCGGTTTGGTTGTGTTATTTGAGCTGCCGATTACCGGTCGGACCAGATTTCATTAAAATATCATATAATAATCAATTTACTAGTGTAAACTTGTAATTTTGTTTTTTTAATGCTTCATACTTTATTAATGGTAGTTTACACAAAAAAAATTATTGATATATTTTATTTCGAGTTTGTTATATGTATGAGTGCTTTATTTATAAATTATTTATTGAATCATCTGGTTAGTGCGAGCCTTCCGGCCAGTAGCCAGTTTGACGAGCGGTCTAGTGAGAATACTTACCAGATTCTTCATTGTTTTCTGTTTCAGTATATTGAATTGTTGGGGAGGGGCGCCTGGAAGACAGTGTAAGCCTTCCATCTTGTTTTCTTTTGTTTAAATTTGTATATTATATTGTTTGTAATGCATAATGATGCTTATAATTTTTTTGGTGTTTGCTGGGGAGGGGCGCCAGACAGATCCTTAAAGGCTTGGTTTATCTGCACGGTCATGAGCCGCCGATTATTCATCGAGATATAAAATGTGGCAACATATTTGTTAACGGAAACCATGGAAAAGTGAAGATTGGCGATCTTGGATTAGCAACGTTAATGCTATGCCCCACTGCTAAAAGTTTGATTGGTAAGTGATTTAGTCTGTGCATTTGACAGTGTGACAACTTTGATTTATAAAAACTAAAAAGTAACGTAAGTATTAATTGTTGACATATATTCTTTCGGGATGTGTATATTAGAGTTGATAACTTGTGAATATCTGTACAGTGAATGCAGAAATCCCGCACACATATATAAACAAGTTATTTATGTAAGTGTATATTTGTTCGGCTATCTTATATTATGAGGGTGTTTCGTTACGTGTTATTCATTTCGTCTTTCTGTTTTGCAGGGGATAAAGCCCGCTGCTCTTTCAAAAGTCAAATATCCACAAGTCAAGGAGTTCATAGAGAAGTGTTTGGTCCCGGCATCTCAAAGATTGCCCTCAAAAGAGCTTCTGAAAGATCCATTTCTCGCACCAGAAAGTACAAAAGAGCATGTACACAATCCGGTTGAAGTCAACTTGGTCAACATATCCGATGGACATTGACGATAACTTCGATATGGTTTCATCTACTAGCAACACTACCAGCACTGGTTTACCTTTGCTTGAACTTCAGTCTATCAATGCGAGAAATGAAATCCGATTAAAAGGCGAAAGGAATGAAGAAAGCACTGTCTATCAATGCGAGAAATGAAATCCGATTTAATATTTTTTAAGTTCTTAGGACTTTTATTTTTTAAGTTTATCTTTTTTTTAACTTATGTAATGTTTGGTTTTTTTAATATTAATGAATATTTTTTTTTAACTCATGTAATGTTTGGTTTTTTATGAGAACCGCCGTATGTCATGGTTTAAAGACTTTGTTTCCGAACCTACGGTTTAGGCGAACATAAATGTTATTGACATCTCTTTTAAATGCCATTCGTTGTATTTTTTTGCATTGTATTCTTGTGTTGGACGTGAACCGTTTCGGCGTGAATTGGTTGAGTAGCAGCAGCAACAGATTTTCGTTTGGTCATTTTGGCTTAACATTTTATATTTAAGTTGTAGTCTTCAATGCAGTGCCCCGAACCAAAACACCCTTTTTTGTAATTGACCCGTTTTGACCCTAACCCCTTTTGACACATAACCCGACCTGACCCGAACCGACCCGTTTGCCAGGTCTAGTATTGACCAACAAGAAAAAAAGATAATTTGAACAATTTAACTGCAAAATAAAAGAACTAAAATTTCAAAAAAATCGCCTAAAAGCCGGGCATAAACGAGGATCGAACCCGCGACCCCTTGATTGCTTCACACGCACCAAAAACACTCAACAACTTCAGCAGCTTATAAAGAAAGCAATTTTTAACCAACCCGACCCGACCCGACCCGACCCAAAACCCATTCTGACCCAGACCCGTTTCAACCCGAACCCGTCTCAACCCGAACCAAAACAACCCTTTTTTGTAATTGACCCGTTTTGACCCGAATCCGTTCCGACCCGAACCTTAGTTTCGTTTATCGAGCTCGAGTCGGATGTATGCAAGGTAACTGATCTATTTGTTTTCAATCATTGTGTATATATGTTTGGTTCTTATCTAGTCAGGGAACAAGCATCAGACCTATTTGCATTTGTGTCTGATAGAGCTGATTCAAGATGGTAGAGAGTTTTCGGATTAATTTCTCTATTATATAATTTAAATACACAATAAGACAGTTATCTACATCCTAACATCTACGAATTCATGCATGCAGTAACAAAAATCATGGAAAACATAGACTTGTTCTGTTCTACAGACCAACTTTGACATATGATCTTGACTGGATGGACAACCCTTGTCACCAGACTTCCAGTGCTTTTGTCAATCCTCCAGCCTTGCGAGCCCACTGGTGGTAGGTGGCTCAGAGACGGTATTATGTTGGGCTGCATCAATGTCCCAGGTACATATTAGTGAAAGATATAGTAGCAGTGGTTATTATTATATATGTGTGTTGCTCAATTCCATCATACTAATTTTAAAAATGAAGAGAGAACTAACCAGACTCGTCACCAATCAAGCAATCATGTGGGAAGTACCACTTTTTGTTAAACATGTTCTGCTTTTCTTATTTATTCCGTTGGATCTTGTAGGCTATAAAGCCATGTTCTTTTCTCAATAGTAAATATCCCTTTTCTTTTATCAAATACGGTAACCTCTGCAACTTTACATTCATATAATTATACATATAAGGGGGTGTTTTGTGAGTGTGTCTTGTGTGAGTGTAGAGTTTGGGGCCTGAACCAACAAATATGGGGCCGATTACCACAAGAACCCACCCGGACATTGATGGTGAAAAGACAAGAATGCCCCTGATATGTTTTGGAATAGAATGCACATAAAAGGGGAATCCTCAGAAACAAAGTTCTTTTCTTGTGAAGGGATTCACAAGCCAAAAATCACAGGTTCTTGTCTCGAAAAAAATCAAGTAACCACAAGTTATCCCTACACAAATCATGTCATAGTTAGAATCAGGAATGGTGGTTTTCAGTTTTCTCCTTCCGTAGTCCTCTAAGTAAAACTATTTCTCATTCAAAAGAAGAGATGGACAAACAAATGGCTTGTTTAGCCAACATAAACTTATTCCAGTTAGAGACCACAAGTGATCTCCATGACTTGCAGACACCTCCAAAAGCAATAAAATCAACTAATCCCAAGTGCTTCATAATTAAAAACCAGAGATCAAGATCAAGGTTTGACCATACTAGACCATCTTTCTTTAGTTTTTTAGCATTTGAAATTCCTGCAGTTGCAAAAGAACAATTATAATATGCAAAAAATGTCAACCAGGAACAAGTACATAAAGAAACTACACTCCGCAAATCTAATCAATCTTACAAAAGGCATCAAGCCTATATTTGTAATTTTCTTTTGAGGGATGGGCGTTGATTTCTAACCAACTCCAAAACAGAAAACTCGAGAAAAACTGCCATCCTACAGAGAATCCAAGTGTTAAATGAGTTGATTCATCCTACAGATCACAACATCTCATTTTGTAAATTAAATAACAGCTTCAGTATCTAAATTAAGAGATCGTTACACGTAGATTCAACTAAGTGTAAAAATTCAAATCATGTCAGATTAGGTCACAAAAAAAAGTCAAGGCAAAAAAATTGACAAAAAGAACAGATTTCTACACTAAATTTAACAAAAAAAAAAAAAAAAAAAAAAAATCAAATTTGGTAACAATTAAAGTAGCCATGTTATACCTGCAAATCTAAAATCACAAAGCACGACACCGGCGTTGAGAGGGGAGTTGGGGTAGGCGATGTACTCGAGACAATTGTGACTAGCTGGAAACTCACGAGCGATTTTGTGGAGAGCGTGAGGGGACAATGCGACCGATTGTTGTAATTCTTGTGACGATGGTTGTGTTGAGTACAGGAGAGGCAATGGAAAAGGGTGGTTGTGGAAGATTTGCAGGGTTTAAGAAGACAATGAAGGTATTGTTTCAGAGTGGTGTCTTCGTTGTAGATTGAAATGATTTCAGAATTAGGATAAAGTACACTGTCTTCCTCCACAAACCAATGGTTCTTAATTTCAGAATTAGGAGAGAGTTACCTGGTTGCTGGATGCAAACGAATGCACTAGAGCGGATGATAGAGTAGGGAATTGAAATATGGCCACATGAAACAATTAAAGTGTGACAATAGATCACTTGCAGTAATATGTTTTTTTTTTGTTTTGCTATCACCAATCATAACTTTTAGCCACACTTATAAAAACTTATAAGTGACTAATAAAACCTTCACATCATTATAAAACAAATATCATAGATTATATTTGGCCACATTTTTTAGTATGACTACTGAATGTCACTATATGTTTTTTGTCACACGAATCAAATATTGTGGCATTTGATCACATTTGGTCACATTTTTGTAATGTGGCTACTAAATGCCACACTATATACTTAAAGTGTGACTAAAGGTTTTGAAGATATGTGTTTTGGTCACATGTATCAAAAATTAAACAAATACTGTGACCGTATGTTACATTTAGCCACACTTTTTTAGTGTTGCTGGTAAATGCCACACTTTTGCTCATAAAGCGTGGCAAAAAGTTTTGAGTTGTAATACAATGGTCACATAAATAAATAAAACGTGTGACTAAAAGTAAGCTAGAAGGTTTTGAAATTTTATTAATGACCTTTAGCCACACATTTATCCGAAAGTGTGGCAGAGTGGTTTTAGAAAAAGTGTGGCTAAAGGTCTATTTTGACGTAGTGTAATTTCATAGGTAACAGTTTTGCAAAGAATTTATGACCTAAAAGTTCTATATTTCCTTCCCGCAAAACCTTATCTATTTTAACAGAATTCCCATCTGCTGTTTCGACTGTAAAAATCTACCTAAGGTTATCTAAGGGTAAATTAAGAGCTTGGCAGAATGAAGTATTTATAAAACTTTGGTTTGCACCAGAGTCAAATAATACTTTTGCGTAAATGTTGTGGACTAAGAATGTACCGGCTATCACATCTGGAATAAGTTCTGCTTCCTCAGTGGTTAGCTGGAATGCTCTGACATTCTTTTTAGTAGCTCCGTCGACCGCCTTGGTTTTATTGTCTGCTGGTTTGATCAATTTAGGACATTCTGTTTTGAAATGCCCAGCTTCTCCACAGTTAAAGCAGATTATGGTTTTCTTTCTGCAGTTTTCTTCACGATGTCCTACAGCTTTACAAAAGTTGCAGGTTATATTACATTTTCCAAAATGTTTCTTTCTGCAATTCCTGCAGAACTGAGGAGTTGAAGATTGCCCTGTTCCTCTTCTCTTGAAGCTGTTATTATTACCCGTACGAAATCCTTGGGTAATTTTCTGAGCCAGTTCCTTTTTCCTGTTTTCATCTCTTGTGCGTACCAGTTCATCAGTTAGGGTGTTAGCTAATTCTACCGCATCGTCAATAGTGCGAGGTCTCGCAGCTTTAACAATATTACGGATTTCGCTAATTAATCCCCAAATATAGCGTGAAATGAGTACCGTTTCTGGCGAAGCCAGCGTTGGTACCACTCTAGCATATTCGAAGAATGTCGAAGTATAACCGCGACAATCTACACCCATCATTCGATGATTTAGGAATTTATTTGCCATTTGATCTTTTTCATATTTGGGACATAATTTTCTTTCTATTAAATGCTTAAATTCTTCCCAATTCATGGCGTAGGCCATATTTCTTCCTTTGGCTTGAAGTACCGTGTTTCACCATTCTAGCGCCCCTTCTTTGAAAAGATTTGACGCGTACATAACTTTGTCGTTTTCGGTACATTTACTGATTACAATCACTGCTTCGGTTTTCTCGAACCAACGCAGTGCCGCAGTCGCTCCTTCATTGCCTGCAAATTCAGCGGGTTTACAGGCAAGAAATTCTTTGAAAGTGCAATCAGGCGTTGCAGCTTTCATTTTCTTAGGGGGCGGAGCTTGCCGTGGTTTATTATCATGATTAGTATGATTACCGCCTCCATTTACGCTATTACTGAAATTATCTTCAGAAATACGTTTGCTGGGAATTATTTGCTGAGGTTCAACAGGTTTTTGTGCAGCAGCAAGTATTGCTGGAATAGCATTGGCTATTCTTTGAGCAACGATATTTTCTATATCTTGCCTAGTCATAAAGTGATCCTCCTGATGTTGCTCAGATTGATTTACTTCATTTACTGGTTTATTACCAATGTTTGCCATCTGATAATTAATTTATATAATTTATTAGTATCAAATAAATAACAATCATACACAAATAATCATATAAATTTCACAACATACATATAGCCAAAACTATCGATCTCTCGATTCCATTTTTATATATATTTTATAATATGCTTCAATACACATCATTTATCTTACAAAGTTTTTTTTGTAGTTAATTTACAGACTGATTTTATTACTACTTATTATACAACCATAGTCTCATAACCCTGCTATCCCTCGTCAGTTGGGATTTCAGTAACGATGTTCCCTTTCGTCGTACTTCCAGGAGATCTGTTCTCCCACTTCTCGGATCCTATTCCCTGCATCCATCAGCTCTTTACCAAAGTGGCGGAGTTCAGCTAGATTTTCATTGCTCATTGGCGGATTTGGTATTGGTTCTGGGTCGAACTGAGGAAGAAAGGAATAAGGACTGTTGAGCAGGTTTTGGAACTGCCAATCATTAGTCCACCACTCGTCCATTCCTAGAGGTTGGGTGTGGATTATAGGTTCTGGAATTACTGGTTCTAAGTTTATTGGGAGTTGATTTTCAGCAGGATAAGGATAAAAATTATTGACCGGCCTGACTATATCACAGCTTGCCAATGCGCAATCTAATTCTTCCTGAAATGGTAACTCCTTAATTTGTCTAGAGCTTTCCCCAATTTCTAGCTGGGTTTGCCTAGAACCTTCCCCAAACTCCATTTCCATTTGCCTAGAAATTTCTCCGAACTCCATTTCCATTTTCCTAGAATCTTCCCTGACTTCAATACCCTTTCCTTTATCTAAGGGATTTTCTATTTTAGGAAGTCTCTTGGTTGGCTTTCTCCTACGTACACGCCTCCCCCATACAAATCTCTTTCTTTTCTTAGGTTTTGGCTTTTCCAGAGGTGGAGCGTTGAATTCCATAGGTTCTTCTATGTCGGGTATATACCTATTGAAATCTCTGGAAACCTCTATTTTCACCGGATAGAGATTTAGATTTTGAAGGGCTTCAGACTGGTCATTCATGCTGTTTAGCATATATGCAAAATACACAAAATAACTAAGTTAAAATTTCATAACAAAATTTCAGAGATATCCTTTAAATATTATTGCATACCATGTGACTTATTTAATACAAAGGACAACTGACAATTAAAACATATTAGGGTTTATGGTAACTTATTTATTTACTGGATAAAATTTCTGGTTTGTAGGTGATAAAGGTGCTAAAACTGAAACAGGTATTTAAAGATTTGCATTTACTGCTACAGTGGCTAGCATATAAAGATCTGCCCATTTTTCATCTAACTTATCTTCCCACGGCGTTTTATTACCTATTTTCTGGGTTTTCTGTAACTTTTCCATTTTCTCTTGACTTTTCCTAATAATAAAACTTCTTTTATTAGGAGAAAGTGGTTCTTCATAATGTGCCTTTCGAACAAATATTCCTTCATCAATATCTGTTGGGTATTTTGAGGATTTTGTTTGGGATGAACTTCCCTTCTCTTTTGATGACCTATCTAATTTAAGATAGATGTTCGAAAGCTTTTTCTTACCCATACTGTAATTAACAATTAATCAGTTAATAAAACACATAATCACAAAAATGAAAATCAAGAAAATTAAGTATTTCTAAATACTTAATAGGCTTAAATCAGTGGCTTTGATACCACCTTTTTCTGTCACGGCCCCCAACCCGGTTTGACCCGTTTCAGGAGCCGCGGGACAGAAAATCCCGTGGTATTTATTTAATTGAGTTTAACAGCGGAAGATTTCATCAGGATCTTTTTAAAACTGAAATTTCCCGATTATTTTATTTCACAATTCGGGATAAAAACCCGATAATTTACAATCATATGATTTCACTGAGAAATCTTTATTTTACAAAACATGTTTCTTTATTTTATATTGAGTCACTTCCTTTAAGCTTGTAGTGCTTCACGACACTTTTCTTGGATCACAACAGATCACCTGAAACATGTTTGAAAAAGGTTGTGTCAGCGGGAAATACTGGTGAATCATTCTATTTACTAAAATGACACGTTTGTTATAATTTACAGTATTAAGAGAGATTACAATGTTTCCTGATATCAACCAACTACCCACATTATTTGTCACTCGACTCATTTCTGTGACTATGGTCATATCACCCATTGGCTACCCCGTTGTCCAATGGTGAAGATTATCAAGTAGTGTATACAAAACCCCACATACCGGCTGTAATTTGGTGATTACATAAACTTAATCCCTATAATTATAACTTTGAAAATAAACATGCTTTTGTAAACAAATTTGATAAAAAGAGAATGACTCACATTGCAGATTTATTTGAGCAGGGCCTAGCCTACTGATTAGCCTTTTAACCTAAATTTAATAATATGCACACGAACTCGGTTAGTAACTAATACAGCATTTACGATAGCTCACGAGATTAACACCTTCACAACGAATAACAAAGTGTGATACTTAAACATCCATCGAATTAACGACGAATGACAAAGCATAAACCCTAATGTGGGCAGCACTTAAACATCCATTGGATAGTTTAATCGATCGGACATTGAATCGTAGCAGCGATCGAGTTAATACCCGGTATCGGAGCAGTGCCTCGCTAATATAATTGCTATTTTCGACTTCAGAGTACTAAAACTTCGTTTTTAAAACTTTGTTTCGACACCAACAGACTGTGCATGCAACAAGCTATTTATAGCTGAAAAATAGGGCTCACGCGGCCCGCGTAAACCCAAGGTTAACACTTACGCGGCCCGCGAGGCCACCTAGTCTACGAGTAGCCTTGACCAGTCACGAGTAGGTTAGCCATCTGGACACAACGTGGATTCGGAACACTTATCCGGTCAACCACGTCTTGACGCGGCCCGCGTAAGACATGTCTTGTCTTTTACGCGGCCCGCCTGAAACCCAGTATTTTGTTTTTCTTGATTTTTAATATGGTTTAAGGTTTCAGGGGTCTGGGTTTTTACTTACGGGTATTTTTAGGATAATTTTGAGAGTCCTTACATTATACCTTATGGTCACTTCGTTTAAGTAGCTGTATGATAGGTAGTATATATGCCTTAGGAAAATTACCAAAATGCCCTTTTTACGCCAAAATTCATTTTAAGCATATGTAACATAATTTTTGACATCTAAACTGATTAGGCAACATAATTAGACATGTTAAGGCATATTTTACTTGTCATAGGACTAGTTAGGCAGTCCGAACGCGTTTTACGCGAACGACCCGTTAAAGTAGCATAAGCTACCTAAACGGGTCGTAATGAGTCAAAAGCACTTAGGATAGGTTCTGTTTTAGCTTGTAGGCTTTATTAAACCATATTACATGAATTCTTACACTCATTTGCTTTATGAACCCTCATGCTACCCGATCCTCCGATTAGGTCCATTTATTAACATAGTTACCTATATTAGGTGCTGTTTGATTCCGTGATCTTCTAGCATTGCTTGGTGGTTATCCTAGGACTATTGAGCAATCTCAAGTGAGTACATAGTCCCCTCTTTTACTGTTTTTCAAACATTTTGGGGTGAAACACATGTGCCTTCTTGTTACTTTCATGCTTTCCATGTTTCCATATCATATACTTGTTATGTTCCCTAGTACACTTATAGTACATGATTTCATTATGTTTTTTGCTATGTATGTCCTTTGTTGCATACCTAGTACATCGTTTTACATTCCATTTTATACTATGTATGTCCATTTAGTTCATACTTAGTACATTGTTTTACATCACATTTCACGCTATGTATGTCCATTTATTGCATACTTAGTGCATTGTGTTTACATCACGTCACATGCTATGTATGTTCATTTGTTGCATACTTAGTACATTTGTTTTTCATCACATGCTTACATTTTTGGTATGACATTTGGGTTGTTTAAATGGAACCAAAATACATTCATTAACATTGATCACGCCGTTCGTTAGTAGGTAGTGGTACCATAGGAATTGACAATTCCCGTTCCTGACATCCTAGGTATGTTTGGATGGAAGGAATGACCGAATTCGATAAACATAACTCAGATAAACCTTTAATTTGTTTAAGGGTTTATCGCCACAGTCACAAGGCTTGAATGTATGCATTTTCACAATACCGCATAGATGTTTGTATCAGTATAGCATGCAGTTATTTTACAAAACATAACCTTGATTTACTTCAATACCTTGTTTTGTATATTGTTACCTATGGTTTAGTTGATATATTTCACATGCCATACATGATATTTTGGATACACACTACATGATCTACATTAGACATAAACCTTTTGACATGGATATATACATTTCTTGAGTTAAATTAGTCATAAATATTTTGATATGGTTTACACAATAACACTCGACAATTGATTTGTACATGAACAATTTACACTGGTGGTTTGTTTGGGTAAGTGATTTGAGTAACGAGGCGTGTGTAATATGATACAAGCATGGTGGATACGCCGCTGGTACTTCCTATATATAAATGCTTGTATGATATTACATGACATAGCGTTATTTAAATCATTTCAATATTGGACATATTTCATTTTACATAAACAACTTATTTTCACAAGATATTGTTTTACAAAACAATTTATTTCATTCAACTCATTTTACTTGGTTATTTAATTAACAATACACCTTTCTTTTATTTAACCTGTTTTCTTATCAAATTTTCATATGATTTATAAAAGAAAACACTTAATAAGATCATGACTAAATTTTATTAAACATTTCTTTAACTCAAGTCATGAATCCTATTTTCACAAAACCTATGTACCTCACAGGCATTTTTATGCTGACTTACCTATTTTCACATGTGTTTCAGGAGTTGTTGCATAGGATGATCATGACACACTAGGGCGGACCTGTGCCTTAGTGACTTAAAAATGAAGCTAGAACTAGTTTAATTTTGTTATGTACTCTTGTTTAAGACAATGTATTCAACTTTTGTTTATAAATAAAACATAACTTTAAATGCCATGGTTGTGAAACAATAATTTTGTTACAACACTCCCCGACGTTTCCGCCACGTGTTTCTTGTTTTACGTGGTCGGGGTGTGACAACAAACGCGCCAGCAGTTTTCATGGATTTGATGAATAGAGTTTGCAAGCCATACCTCGATAAGTCTGTGATTGTGTTTATTGATGATATTTTGATCTACTCGAAGACGAAGGGAGAACATGAGCAGCATCTAAGAGCTATCTTAGAGCTGCTCAAGGAAAAGAAATTATACGCTAAGTTCTCAAAGTGCGAGTTCTGGCTGCGTGAGGTTCAGTTCCTTGGTCACGTGGTTAACGGAGATGGAATCCATGTGGATCCTACAAATATTGAAGCGATAAAGAATTGGGAGACTTCAAAGACGCCAATGGAGATCCGACAGCTCCTAGGTTTGGCAGGATATTATCGCAGATTCATTGAGGATTTTTCGAAAATCGCACAACCGTTGACCTCCCTTACACAGAAAGACAAGAAGTATGAATGGGGAGACAAGCAAGAAGAAGCATTTCAATTGTTGAAAAACAAGCTTTGCGATGCACCCATCTTATCCCTACCCGAAGGCACCGATGACTTCGTGGTATATTGTGACGCCTAGTGTCAGGGATTGGGATGTGTATTGATGGAGATACAGAAAGTTATAGCATACGCTTCGCGCCAATTGAAGGTTCACGAGAAAAATTACACCACGCATGATTTGGAATTAGGCGCAGTGGTGTTTGCATTAAAGATCTGGCGACATTACTTGTATGGCACGCGATGCACAATCTTTACTGATCACAAGAGCTTACAGCATATATTCGATCAGAAAGAGCTTAACATGAGACAGAGATGATGGGTCGAGTTGTTAAACGACTATGATTGTGAAATCAAGTATCACCCAGGGAAAGCGAATGTAGTCGCAGACGCCTTGAGTCGGAAAGAAAGAATCAAGCCCATAAGGGTTCGAGCTTTGGAAATGATTATTCAAACGGATCTCTCGTTGCGCATTCGTGCCGCGCAGAGAGAAGCTCTTAAGGAGAAGAATCTTGAAGGTGAATATCTCCGTGGGATGGAGAAACAGTTAGTACCGAATGAGGAAGGAACGTTGTGTTTCATGGGAGAAATTGGGGTTCCTCTCTTGGGTGGTCTGAGAGAAGTAATCTTTGATGAAGCACATAAATCAAGGTACTCGATCCATCCAGGATCGGACAAGATGTACCAAAATTTAAAGGATTTTTATTGCTGGCCGAGATTGAAAGGCGATGTCGCAACGTATGTTGGCAAATGTTTGACTTGTGCCAAGGTAAAGGACGAATATCAGAAGCCTTCAGGCCTTCTGCAACAACCTGAAATACCCATGTGGAAATGGGATCAGATTTCAATGGATTTTGTAACGAAGTTACCAAAGACACCCAGAGGTCATCATACGATTTGGGTAATCGTAGACCGTCTGACGAAATCCGCGCACTTTTTGCCAATCTAGGAGAAAGATAATACTAGCAAGCTTGTTGAGCTATACCTCAGAGAGATAGTTGCACGACATGGAGTGCCTCTCTCGATTATTTCTGATAGAGATGGAAGATTCGTGTCAAGGATTTGGCAATCCTTCCAAGAAGCCTTTGGTTCTCAGTTAAATCTGAGTACTGCTTTTCACCCGCAGACTGATGGCCAGAGCGAACGAACGATTCAGACGCTAGAAGATATGTTGCGAGCTTGCGTAATGGATTTGGGTGGTAGTTGGGACACCCATCTACCGTTGGTAGAATTTTCGTACAACAACAGTTACCATGCGAGCATACAAGCTGCACCATTTGAAGCTCTCTATGGACGCAAGTGTCGATCACCGTTATGCTGGGCAGACGCGGGTGATAGACAGCTTGTTGGTCCTGAATTGGTTCAAGAGGCGACATACAAGATTATACAGATCCGAGAGCGCATCAAGGCAGCTCGTGATCGACAAAAGAGTTATGCGGACCAAAGGAGGAAACCTTTGGAGTTTGAGGTAGGAGATATGATTTTGTTAAAGGTCTCACCCTGGAAGGGTGTAGCACGCTTTGGGAAGCGTGGAAAGTTGAACCCGCGATACATTTGACCATTCAAAATCCTAGAGAGGATTGGTCTTGTAGCTTACAAGTTGGATCTACCCGCAGAACTGAATGGCGTTCATGATACATTTCATGTATCTAATCTGAAAAAGAGTCCAACTCAAGAAACACTTGTCATTCCTGCCGATGAAGTCCACGTTGATGACACACTCCACTTTACTGAAGAACCTGTTGAGGTTACTAATTGGAAGGTTAACAAGGCGCGACGGAGTAGTGTTAAACTCGTCAAAGTTCGTTGGAATGCGCGTCACGGCCCAGAATTCACTTGGGAACGTGAGGATCGCATGAAAGCGAAATACCCACATTTGTTCCCCAATTCCCCTGCAACTAGTAGCAGAACTAAAATTTCGGGACGAAATTTTATTAACAGGGGGAGAATGTGACAACCGTAAAAAATTCAGGTATCCGTAATGAATGTGCTAAATTACAAATGACTGCTTTCTGATTTCTGTATCATACTTACATGTGCATCACATTTCATTCTGTCACATTATTTTACATACAAACTCTTAGTGACATAAACGATGCACAAAGCACAGCTAACACAGTTAGCGGATAACTCAGAAAATGTTAACGATGTTCAGTACATAGGGAAACAGTGTTTTGAGACCCCGTATGGGCCACAGACCAAGTTTCACACTAGTATAGTGTGTAGGAAAGTGAGGACCATAAAAATGCTTCACTAGGTGATAGTTTAAGTGCCGGAAAGTGCCTAAAACCCACTTTAAGTGCCGAATTCAGCACATTTCAGCAAAATTCAGCATTTTAACAAGCTAGTAACATGCAAAAATATGGCAAAATGGTCCTGAATGATTTCCTAAGTGTCGGGAATTAAAATTGTCACTAAAGGGTACTCAAAGATCACTAAACGGAATAGTTTGACACTTTAACGAACCGGTATCTAACCAAACAACCGGACACTACCCGAAACACCAAAATTATACTAGAAGCATTGTTTTAATGTTTCTGAGCTAGTTATGATCCCCGAACACCCTAACACACTATATAACACAACATACACTTAAACACTAACTAATACACTTAAGATCCTAACTAAACATCTAACTTATCATTTAAACCCAACCAAGACGCCCCCCCCCCCCCATGTAAGTGGACGGTCACATATGTGACCCCACCATAATCTTGCTAGATATGAATAGATATCATTGGATATAGTAGAAGATATGGACATGTACTTAGGGAACACTTAAACCATTGGATAATAGATAAACTTGGTTATAAGAAGGTCCATAGCTCATCATTCTTACACCACTTCACCACACTTTAACTCTCTCCCCCTCCTCCCGCTTCTCTCGGCCGAGAACCACACCCACACCACCATCACTTTTCATCCATCATCCATTCATACCAAGTTGTACTCAAGGTGTAAGGAGCCATATAAGAAGGTTTGGTGGTCTTGGATCTTGAAGGACCTTCATCATTTACTATTATCCTCCACTTTTGTCATCACCATCATCTTGTGTTCTTCCCTAGCCTTGTGCTAGTAGTAAGGCCCTCATAACCCTTTGTTACTTCATATGTTGTTGGTTAAAAGATGATGTACATTGATAAACATGATGAACATTAAAAGACATAATCATAAATCTCTAACATAAGCTTATAAACATATGAATACTTGTTGATTTGTGTTTATTTGCTTCTTGTTGATTGATTACTAGTGTTAGTGATGTTAGACATCATATGGAACCTACTAGATTGTGATTAAACACATGATCTAGTAAGTTAATGTGATGATCTTGTGAAAGACCAAGATCATCATGCCTTATGTTTACAAGAACTTGAATAATAAAACTTGTTTTTCATGTGATGATGATTTAAACAAGATACAAGTCTTGTGAGTGGATGATTTCTAAAATAGTTTTCCAAAGAAACCAAGCTAAATCACAAAGATTTACATGAACATTGTTTTTAAAAAGAACTAATCATGTTTCTAGTGTTGAAACAAGTATAAGAACACTTTGTTTACAAGAAGAATTCAAAAGAATGATTTTTGGAAAAATCATCTAACAAGTTGTAAACACTCAAATCTTTCAATAATGAGGTTTTTAAAGAAATAAACACACTTTAAAGGGTAACTAAACCTACTAAATACACTACCAAATTACTACAAGTTTTTATGAAAGTTCAAGTTCATGACTATTATGTAGATAGCTTTGTTTTAGCACATGGTAAGTGTAGATTGATTGTTGATTGCTTATGATGATTTTTGAAAAGAAAATGATATGCTTAAATAGCATGGACACCTCCATTTTTAGGGGAAACTATGGCAAAATTTTCTAAAAATACAAACACTTAGAAAAATATTTTCTAAACAAATATTAACAAGTGAGTTTTAACTATGGTTTTCAATATAAACTTTGCCATAGAATTTTGTTACAAAAATACAAGTATTGGAGGTTGGTTTTTGTAAATAAAAATGAGTAAATATGTATTTAGTGTCATAAAACAGATATACAAAACACCCCTTGTAACTGCCTTGGCAGTTAACCTCTCATAACTGTTTTGACAGTTAACACACGTACGTTATATATACTATTGTATGTTGTTATTTAGAGGTATCACCTTTGTATCATATGATATAATAGATTGAAGATTCAATACAGATTTCCCAGTGGTTTTATATCACGTTATCAGCACGATTTGCTCTATTCACTGTAGATTTCAATCCTCTCTTTTCATCATTCACAAAAAGAAGAAGAAGAAAAATTGGCAGTTGTTTCACGCCGCTAACCACATTATCCGATTCATCCGCACTTGTATTGCGCTTCAGAAATTGATCTGTTCATCACATCCTGGTACACATTATCACAATCTTTACTAGGTGTTAAATATGTTTCCATGTTATTTTTATTACGGTATCGATTTGTGTCTCCAAAGGATAAATCCCAATTTTTTTTTTTCAAAACCCTTCTGCTGTGGGCATTTTTTTCATAGAAAAAAAATAAATAAATAAAAAAAGGGCACATTCTTCAAACGATTCTTAAAATGGGATTTCGGATTTAGTCTTTTGGAACAACAGAATTATGTTTTTCCATCTAGTTCAAAATACCCATAATAGATTTGTCCATATGGGATCTTAGTTAGAACAAATAGGATTTCCTTTTGATTTGTTCTTACTGAAACAAATTTTACCCGAAAACTAATAAATGAATCGATCGATGATAACCTACGCGATCACTGCCGCCACAAACAACCGAACAAAACACATACAACAACCCATAATACATATGATTTCTTACCCGAAAACCTTCCTCCTGCGATTCAACTCACCGGTTAACCGCCACAATCATCCTCATCAATGATTCACCGGCAGCGACGATGCGGTTCCTCTGATCTCCGGCTGTTTAACCGTCACCGGAGATGATGGGTTTTTTTTTGGAGATCCGGTGGGTTGGAATGGTGAGCAATGAACACCGTCTTCTTCGAAGAAGATGAGAAGGATCTCGAAATTAGGATAACAGCAGAAGGTGTTTGCACGTACAACCGGTAAAAGGGAAATTCTGCACGCAACCTAAACAATAATCTTCAACAGGGTTACGATTCTGTAAGCAATACGGCCACAGTTTGTGAAATCGGCAACTCTTATTGCTCCGATTCCTTTCACTATTATTATTGTTTTCCCATTATTTGAGAAAGTCATAAAAAATTGGGGAGGTTAGTGAGTTTTAATAAAGGGTTTTTGGGGATTGTGAAATACCAGGGGATGGTTTTGTTTTCCAGTGGGCCAATTTATATTTTGTTATATATATTTATAAATAAAGCAATTGAGTCCAAGCTAAACAAATATATACGCTCCGCGTTAAGCTGAAATGATTTTGTAAACTCAAGCTTGAACTCTTAAATGATTGGTTGTTCACAGGTTACCCTTTGAAAATGATGACCAAATTTTACTATAAGGGTTTTTTTTTTTTTTTTTTGTTAACCGAAAGTTTCAGATAATATAATAGTAACATTACAAATTATAAGTAACTATTACTTTAAGAGATGATTTGTGAATATATATAAAAAGTAATCTGTTTAATTATTTTGAAACAAGAAAGGGTACAAAGATATTACAACCTTTTATTAGTAGACCAGACATTTTTATAAGAAACGAGATTTATACAAACATTTTTAAATCTCTTTTCGATTATATAGCCCACTCTTTATGCTATAGAACCCGCACTTCTCACTAACGAGAACCTGAAGTTCTCATACAATATACATTTTATACACAATCTGAATAAAATGTCGAACTCGTCAAAGCTTGAATTCGTAGCACTTGAAGAGGGAATATCTTACTGTCGAGGACCCTCTCGAGTTATGGAAAAACATTCAAAAACGATTTAACCACCTGAAGTTGGTCTTACTCTCTAAAACTCATTGTGAATGGGTTCATTTAAGGCTACGAGATCATAAAACTGTTAGTGAATACAACTCTGCCCCTTTTCGCATCACCTTTAAGTTTAAATTATGCGGTGAACAAATCACCGATGAAGACATGTTAGAGAAAACTTTCTCAACGTTCCATTCATCAAACATGCTCCTGGCGCAGTATTACAGAGAACGTAAATTTACAAAATATACTGATCTAATACCATGTTTGTTGGTCGCGGAGCAAAATAACAAGCTCCATCTACAAAATCAGTAAATGCGACCCGTTATTTAATGTTTTTCTAGACTATGTTTTTTTTTTCTTTTCCATGTTTTGATTTTGTTTCATTTGTTTGCGGTATTTTTGTTGAAACTAATATTATGTTTCATTTAAAACCTAGTGATGTTTGATTCATAGTTATATGATGTTTTTTATTATACTCAAACATAAATTTCTTATATTTAATGTGTTTTATTATTTCCAGAAGACATATGTATACCAGCTCCAGCAGAGCTATTATTGGTGATGAATGTCTGGTAGATAGCGGTAGTACTAACACTATTCTCAAAGATATGAAATTTTTCTCTGAGTTGTCAACATTATCTTCGGGTACCCAACTCATTATTGATAATGCATTATATTCTAGTAAATCCAGAAGAAATTTACTTAGCTTTAAAGATATTCGAAAAAAAACGGTTACCACCTAAAAACAATATCTGAAAGTAATATTGAATATCTTCAAATTACTTCAAACAAAAATGGTCAAGAAACCATTGTTGAACAATTAGAAGCCTTATGCTCTGGATTATATTGTACTAATATCAATCCTATCGAATCATACATGGTGAGTAACCAAAAGTTGTTAGATAAAGACACATTCAATATATGGCATGACCGTTTAGGTCACCTTGGTAGCATAATGATGAGATGACCCTCTTAAAAACTTAAAAGTTTTGCTACCACAAGACTTATCATCTGCAGCATGCTCTCTGGGAAAACTTATAACTCGGCCCTCACAAGCTAAATTGATACATGAAACCCCTTCATTTTTAGAAATAATCCAAGGGGATATTTGTGGGCCTATTCATCCTCCGTGTGGACCATTCTGCTATTTCTTGGTCTTAATTGACGCATCCTCAAGGTGGTCACATGTGAGTCTTTTAGCTACTCGAAATGTAGCATTTGCCCAACTTTTAGCTTAAATCATACAATTGAGAACCAATTTCCCAGACAATCAAATTAGAAACATCCGGATGGATAATGCGGGAGAGTTCACATCTCAAGCTTTTAATGACTATTGTATGTCAATTGGGATCAATATTGAACATTCTGTACCTCATGTTCACACACAAAACGGTTTAGCTGAATCTCTGATTAAACGATTACAAATAATTGCTAGACCACTCTTAATGAGATGTAAACTACCATCTTCTGCATGGGGTCATGATATTTTACATGCCGCTGCACTGATTAGATTGAGACCAACTGCTGATCATGAATACTCCCCATTGCAACTGGTCTCCGGACGAGAACCAAGTTTGTCCCACCTTAGAATTTTTGGTTGGCGGTATATGTACCAATACCGCCACCACAACATACTACAATGGGACCCCAAAGAAGACTGGGTATCTATATTGGTTTTAACTCCCCGTCCATAATTAAATATTTAGAACCAATGACGGGAGACATGTTTACAGCATGGTATGCTGACTGTCATTTTGATGAAACAATGTTCCCAGTCTTAGGGGGAGATAAGGACAAAGAAAGACTGGTAACACAAGAAATAACGTGTAATGCATCATCGCTATCAAATCTTGACCCCCGAAGTGGTCAATGTGAATATGAAGTCCAAAAGATTATACATTTGCAAAGAATAGCGAATGAACTACCAGATGCATTCACAGACACGAATAGAGTGACAAAGTCACATGTACCAGCATCAAATGCACCTGTTCGAATTGAAGTAATCCCAAAAGCGATTACTATACTACGAAAGTGTGGGAGGCCAATCGGTTCCAAAGACAAAAACCCACGGAAACGAAAAGAGCAAAGTAACGCAGTTGGTGAAAACTCACAAAAGATTATAAGTGAAACCCCGGTAGAGGTAAATATCCCAGAAGAGACAACTATGAATCCATAGGAAAATGAAGTTTCAGAAGAAACACCGGTACCGAACGAAAATGAGATCTCTATTAATTATGTACAAGATAGTACAATGTGGAACCGGAATAAAACACGCGTTGATGATATATTCGCATATGCTATAGCAACGGATGTAATCAATGAAAATGATTACGTACCAAAAAACTTTAGAAGAGTGCATGCACAGAAATGATTGGCCAAGATGGCAAGAATCCATAAACGCCGAATTCAATTCGCTCGAAAAGCGACATGTTTTCGGACCTGTAGTCCGAACACCCATAGACGTCAAACCAGTAGGTTATAAATGGGTGTTTGCAATAAAAAGAAATGAAAAGAATGAGATTGTACGATATAAGGCTCGACTTGTAGCACAAGGGTTTTCCCAAATCCCAGGAGTTGATTATGAGGAAACGTATTTTTGTAGTGGATGCGATAACCCTTAGGTTCCTAATCGGCCTCACAATCTCTGAAGGACTTCATATGAGACTAATGGATGTCATCACCGCATACTTATACGGGACACTTGAAAATGACATCTACATGAAAATCCCTAAAGGATTAAAATTGCCCGAAGCATTAAAATCAACACCTCGAGATATGTGTTCTATAAAGCTCCAGAGATCTTTATATGGTCTCAAACGATCTGGTCGTATGTGGTACAATCGACTTAGTGATTATCTCGAAAAAGAAGGATACAAGTCTGATGTAATCAGTCCATGTGTTTTTATAAAAAGAACACTCTCAAATTTCACTATAATAGTAGTCTATGTTGATATCAACATCATCGGATCTCCTGAAGAGATAGAGAAAGCTACTCAGTTTTTAAAGAAGGAATTTGAAATGAAAGATCTTGGTATGACAAAATTATGCATCGGACTACAATTTGAGTATCTGTGCAATGGCACATTTATCCATCAATCAAACTACATCTAGAAGATGTTAGTATGTTTCAATATGGATAAAGCACATCCGTTTAGCGTACCTATGGTTGTCCGACCGCTAGATCCACACAAGGATCCTTATCGCCCTCAAGAAGAAGGCGAAGAAGTACTTGGTCCAGAAGTACCGTACTTAAGCGCGATCAGTGCCCTTATGTACCTCGCAAATAACACAAGTCCCGACATTGCATTTGCAGTTCATGTACTAGCGAGATACAGTTCGAATCCAACACGTAGACACTGAAATGGTGTAAAACATATATTCCGGTATATTTGTGGGACACAAGACTTAGGTTTTTTCTATCAGAAAGATCAAAAGTCCCAGCTTGTTGGGTTTGCTGATGCCGTATATCTATCAGATCCTCACAAAGCAAAATCTCAGACATGTTTTGTATTCACATACGGTGGCACAACAATTTCTTGGAAATCGACTAAGCGAACACTTACAGCAACATCATCAAATCATGCTGAATTAATAGAACTATATGATGCTGGTCGAGAATGTGTGTGGTTGAGATCAATGACTAATCACATACAAGAAGCATGCTGGACTAGAACAGATCAAGAAGGAGCCAACAATTACTTATGAAGACAATGCTGCTTGCATAGCTCAGATCAGAAAAGGTTACATCAAGGGTGATCGAACAAAGCACATCTCACCAAAGTTCTTCTCAACATATGACTTGCAGAAAGAAGGGGAAATTGATGTTCGCCAGATCAAGTCAAGTGAAAATTTAGCTGAACTGTTCATAAAATCTTTACCTAGAAGCAGTTTCGAACAGTTATCAGATCGGGCTTCGTAGATTAAAAGACGTTAGTTAAATTGAGGGGGAGCATTATACACGCTGTACTCTTTTCCTTGACTAAGTTTTGTCCCATTGGGTTTTTCTTAGCAAGGTTTTTAACGAGGCAGCATAACTGGTCCTGTAGTATCAGTTTATCATATAGGTCCTGAAGTATCGATTTAACATCATCCTGAAGAATGTTGTTAATAGTGTATAATGAACAGTATGTATATCTGAGGGGGAGTGTCATAAAACAGATATACAAAACACCCCTTGTAGTTAACCTCTCATAACTGTTTTGACAGTTAACACACGTACGTTATATATACTATTGTATGTTGTTATTTAGAGGTATCACATTTGTATCATATGATATAATAGATTGAAGATTCAATACAGATTTCCCAGTGGTTTTATATCATTTAGAATATATATTTACACATTGTGTGTGATTATTTGTATACTTGGTGTAATAGTTATATTATTTTAGGATTTAAAGTAATATAACTTAACAAAATACCAAGAATTTACAATCCAAAATAATACCAAAAATCACAAGGAATAAATATATAAGTTACACGCTTAATATCGTTAAACCGAACGTAAGAACGTAACTTACAAAATATTCCGGAAAATACCGTTACAAATATATTTTTAGTAAATATTATTTTGGATGCAAGAAATGAAAATATGATTTTTGTAAATATTACGAAAGTATATCATATTTTCGACAAGAAGAAAATATATTGTTTTTGGAAGTAAAAATATATTTTCTTGGAATATTTAGAAGATATATGATTTTTGGAAAAAATATATATTTTCTTGAAATACAATATTTTTTGACAAGTAAGTTTAAATATATTTTCTAAAAGTAAGATTTGAAAATATATTTTGAAACTACAAATACAAGAATACGAATATACAAGTATAAGATACCCCCATCCTTGGGAAGGAAATACGAAAATAAATACTTGGGAAGTATTGTTACCAAAATATTGTTTATCAAATTATTCCAAAATTAAATATAATTTAAGGTTAAAATAATTATTATTTTAACAAGAAAATTATAACTTGGGATAATATTAAAGGAAACGTAACTAAAAAACGTAAACACTAAGGCAGGCACGGCCCGTTCGTCTAATAGACATTAGTACGCTGTAGGTAGTCGGGTTTGCTGAAGAGATTTGGGTTACGATTCTGAAGACGCAATACTGTGAGTTCATGTCCCCCTTTTCTTTTAACTGTTTTCAGTTTTATAACTTCGGGGGTGAAATACATGTTACAATTATTTACAAACGTTTTATACATGGTATGGTTAGCTAAGGAGGGTTACTGCTTGATCATGTGAAAGGTGGGTACAACACTTAAGGCCATTAATCCTCGTCGTAGGACCGAGGGACATGAATGATAGATCTATTTGGGTGTAGCGAGCCCACACCCATGAGGACCAGGGTGGCCCATGTGGTGACTATGTCCACATACTAATGCCGTGGCAAAATTCCACTAGGTTTGAGTTTTCCTGCACCATTTCACACATACCTTTGGCCTTGTAAACCATTGGTGATATGTTTTTCCTTATTGCTACATACCAGGGACATACATACACACAAAATACTTTAAAGGTTTATTCATACACGAAACACATGAACTCGCTCAACTTTTGTTGATATTTTTAAACTACATGTATTTCAGGGAACTAAGTGGATCTGGCAGGTGTTGCATGTTTTCAAGCTGCGTTATAAATAAAAGATGTCATCCAAGTCTTTAGAGTTTAGGAGATGTATCTTACTCCTGGACGAGATACATGGTTCTAAGCTCGGGTTGGTTTAAGTTATGTTGTCAAGTCTTCGTGAACTCATTAAAACATGTTATGGTTTGTAATTTGAATTCGGTGTCAACGTTTCAGACAATTTATGTTGTGCTATTTTCAAACTTAATTTATGGATGAACATCTAATGGTTTTATCATATAGCATTGTTATGATTGAATGCTATGGTATTAAGTAAGTTACACCAATAACCACGCTTCCGCAAAAGTCAGGGTGTAACATTGATGGCGCACTTTGCACTTCGGCCGCTTGAGAGCCGCCTTTGTATTTTTGACCACGTGCGTGTGGTGGATCACAGGGGCTGCAGGGACCAAGTGGTTGTAGTGGCGTGCGGGTTCGAGGCGCATGACGTGGCAGTCTGCGCGCGAGTACACGAAGGCGCGCGGTTGCGCATGGTGCATGGGTCCTGATGTGACGTGCGCGGCGCACCAAAGTGGCCAAAACGGCGCGACTGTGTGGCGTGCTCGTAGAGGCTCACAGGTGACGTGGCGCACGCACGCATGGACCTGAGTCAGTGTGGCGCACGCGCGCAGAAGCTTCTGGCACTGAATGACAGTGCAGTTACAGTTCAACTTCGAAACTGACGAGTCAAACGGTTTTAACAGCGAATTAAATGACGTATTAAATTGCATTGAAGATGTTTAATGCAATTTAAACCTCTCCTTAATTCTTTTTGACTGTTTCGACTTAGGAGCTGTATAAATACAGCTCCATACTCACTGCAGAAGTACACCAGCAACACAACAGCAATTTCACTTTCTCTCTACAATTTTCTGATCTCTTTCTTGCAGTTTCAAGTAGGGGTGTTCAAGATCGGATTATCCGCTTTTCGAATATCCGAAAATCGGATATCCGAAATTTTCGGATAGTGAATATTGATATCCAAACCCGAATCCGAAATATCGGATTATCCGGTTTCGGATTCGGATATCAAAATGGATATCCGAATATAACAAAAAAAACTGTTTCTTTCATAACAATACATAACAATAAATCTAAACTTGTTTCAAATAGCATTCAAACTTAAACAATTAAACTTTTCAAACAACCACAAACATTCAAAACAATTTGAAGTGTCAAACGGAATAGACCACGACGGAATAGACAAGAATCTACATACAATTAAAGGGAGCAAATTAACACTTAGATCATCACGACAGTTTCTGTTTCTTCACCTTCATTGTAGATCACTGTGCGAGGGATTAGATAAGAAAAATGGATGGAAATTAAAGACCACATAAATTTATTCACGTAGGAGATTGGTGGTTCGTTGACCGGAGACAGGGAAGGGAGTAATGTCGCTGGCGATGGAGGGTGAGATCCTGGAAGATGGATGACGGCGTTGTTATACAGAAGAAATAGAAACCCTAGATTTTGTATTTTGAATTGTGAGTGATACTGATGAAACATGAAAATGGCACATTACTGTATTAAGGATTTAGGGTAAATGCTGAATGGGCTGGGACTTGGGCTATTGTAATGGGTTTATGGTATATGGGTATAATATAGTAATAAATATATATTATCTTTTTTTAAGTTTTCGGATTCGGATAATCCGATTATCCGAAAATTTTGAGAATTCACATCCGAATCCGAATCCGAAATTTCGGATTATCCGATTTTCGGATATCCGAAATTTCGGATATTTCTGATACGGGTTTTCGGATATTTCGGATTCGAATTCGGATTCGGTTTTATTTGAACACCCCTAGTTTCAAGGTAACCTTCGGGTTGTAGGCGAGCTCCGGCAGTACCGCTGCTTCGGCTGTTGTACCCTGGGAAATAAAACGAGTACTCTTGGGAGACTCGGAATTTGTTTTAAGGGAAGCGTGTTGAACACGTGCCTCAGTCATAGAATTTTCTGCTTCTACTCCATTCTTGTATTTGTTTATTTCAGTTGTAATTGTATTTTTATTTTCCAGCTTTCTTTGTATTGTAATTAGTAATAAAAATTTGTTTTATTTTATTTATTTACGCGAACGGTTCCTACATTTTTATCGGTAGTTTGGTGATGTTTTTCTATTTTTTGTAAGTATTGGGTGGTTGGCTTAGTTGCTTACTAACCATCTAGTCTATATCAAACTATTTTGGTGATGAATGAGATTATCTTTTGCGGTTAAAAAAAAATGAACTACAAGCATCTAAAAGGAACAAATAGTCGATCTCGCAAGGTTGGGCAATTCCTGACCTGTTTAAGACACGTGAAGCCTAAAAGGAGCTCAAAGGAATTATTGTTAAAACATTGAAAGCCGGCAATTTGAGTTCTGGGGTGTTGCTTTGCAAGGAGATTATTTTCTATCATGATGTTTTACATTTTCATTTTTTTTGTGCGTTTTGGCGTTATTAGCCAAAACAACTCTATATTCGAGATGAAGCTGATATGAAAGATCAAAGCTCATATGGTTATTATCTATCTCAAACAAATTAGAATATCAATTAGAGAACTTCACCAAACACATCAAATGATTTATGGTTAACTTCATTTGTTACAACATCCTAAATTGTTACAACATTAACTGTAACAATATAATTTTGTTACCATAGCTGACACATTAATTACTTACAGGAATATTAGACAAAGAACTGATTGCGTTGCAACTAGAGGTGCACAAAAAACCCATACTCGGAGTTGGGCCCGAGAAAAAAAGCCCAAAACCGGTTATTTTTGTACCCGGATACTTTATTCCCGTAACCGAATCTGACCCTACCCGTAGAGTCGGATAGGATATACATTTTAAGCTCAATACTCGTACTTGAGACCGTACCTGCTTTTTACCCGGAACCAGTTGTACCCTATACCCGAACCTGGTGTATCATAGATACTGGGTTTTTTTAAATCCCTAAATTTTTAAAGACTCTACAACTTTCATATTTAAGTTTTTTTTTTTTTAAATACATGTTATAAAGCAAATAATTTGTACTTGACTGAATGAATTTATCTTATTGTAATTTATTTTAATTACTTTTACAAATTATAAATCAAATTTAAGTTTAAACGGATTGATTTGTGTAAAACAAGAAAAAAAACTTTACAGACCCATGCCCAGTTTCAATACCCGGTTATACTCGAACCCGATCAAACCCTACCGGATCTACCCGGTTTCTCTCAATACCCAATCATACCCGGAACCAGTTCCATACTCGGAACCGGGTATTAAAAAACCTGATCTGTGCGCCTCTAGGTGCAACTTGACCCAACCTGTTTTGACGCACTGAAAAAACATCCATTTGGCCAAAAAAATGTTTGGAATCCATCTGACGTGCTTATGCTCCCGCCACCACATTAGAATACATAGAAATAGAAACTGTAAATTCAAGAACACATCTCATACAAAACCAATTTCTTACAAGACCAGTTCTAGAACAAGAAACAACAACCAGTGTTTTCAACGACATTAATGGTTAGTTTCCTGAGGTTGGGCGCTAGCATTTGGACTTTCGAAACCACCAGGTGCTGATGCTGTCGGGTTGGCTTGATACATGGTTGGAGTAAACATTGGAGGTGGTGCACCTGAAGTAGGGGTTCCTGAGCTTCCCGGGGCCATCATTGGAGCACTAATGGTTAGGGGCCTTGGGATACCGTTGTTGACCTGACCGGGTATGGATGGGTTGACCTGACCAGGCATGGATGGGTTGACCTGACCGGGTATGGATGGCGCACCAGGTGGTGCGACCATTGGCGGCATGCCAGGATATCCTGGTAGAGCAAAAAGAAGAAAAAAAATAAACATGATTAAAAGCAGTTTAACAAGAATGAATTATTATGTAGGGTTCATTGTTATAGATGGCGTGGCTTGAACAAAAGTTTGTTTTGAATATTTATAGATAAAATTTCACCCTATTTCCATATTGTTTTCTAGTCAACATTCAACACCTTTATTTTAAAAAAGTGAACAACGAACACGAACAAGACCTTGTTCGTGTTCATTTGTTAAGGAACGAACTGTTCATGAACACTTACCGAACGAGACTTTTTGTTCATGTTCGTTCGTTAAATGAACGTGTTCGTGTTCGTTTGTTAATTTTAGGTAACGAATGCAAAAACGTTCATGAACACCAATGAAAACAAACGAACACAAACAAGCATTCGTAAACAAAATATATAATACATTGATACTTATTAAATATTTTAGTTGTCGAAAATTTGAAGTATTTAAATAAAATATAAAAATTAAAAACACTAATGAACTATTGAACACAACAACACTTTACCGAACGTTCACGAATATAAACAAACGAAAACGTTCATTTAACTAAACGAACGAAACTTTTTGTTTGTGTTTGTTCATTTATTAAACATACGAACAAAAACGAACTTCCCGTCGAACAGTTCACGAACTGTTCGCTGAACGTTCGGTTCGTTTGTGCTAGTTCATTCAATTTCAAATTTGAATTTACTAATACAATAGGAATAATACAAGTATGCAATCAACAAATATTCAATTCCAGTATGTAAAAACGTGTTAATGTACAGTGATATTAAGGTCTAGTTTCCCGACATTTAACACAACAAATTATAAGTTGCATAACTAGATACATTACCAGGAATAGGTCTTGGCAAAGGGGCGAGTGGCCTCATTCCCGGTATAGACATCATCGGATTCCCGGGCATTGGCATCATTGGAGTAGGTAAAACCGGAAGACGGGGCCTCAGTTGGTTGTACGCAGCACCAACTTGAAACGCAGCAGCTTGCCCAAGATGCTCCTTAACCTTTAGGTCAATTAAATATTGATTTTGTTGTGCCTCGTATTGCTGATAGTAGATTCGAACATTTGCCTGTAAATGATATACATATGTGAGAGATTTTAAGTTTGTGGTATGTTGTATTTGAATTAAATGGAACGGTACCTTGTGTTTGTACCCTGCATTGTGCTGCTTCCTTACAGAAGGCTGGAGAAAAGAAACAATTTGTCAATTACATGCTAGACGATGAATGTAAGTTGCAACATATTAAATTTGATTACAACAACTATTATTAAAACTGATCCATATTTTTTATAAACACCTTAGGAGATTGCAAATGCATGGTATGCTTTGGGATGCACTTTTGATCTGTTAACGATTTAGTTAAATTTATGGTTTTTAAAATTTGAACCCACAGCAACAAAAGATGACCAAATTGGCCAGTGTTCACATAAATGGGTTTGAAATGTTATCTTCAAGAAATGGTTGTGACTTGCTTCAACTCCTAAACCTGTCTACCAAGATACCTTTACCATAACTACGCGTCCATCCATTGTTTATATCATTTTTGTTAAAAGCCATCGCCTCTTGCGCCTTAAGTCAAGACAATTGCGCTTTAATTCTCCGGGTGATGGTTCATGCGCTTATTCCAACGGGATTCCTAGATTCTGGAGAGTTTCCAGCCAAATTCTCTAAATTCTGGCAAGATTCTAGCTAGATTTCTACTTTTATCTAACGAAAGCTATTTTTCTACACTAATAAACTAGCATTTTATAACTTTTGGTACTAAATAAACGATATTAAATGTTATATGATAGCTTTAGTTTTATTTTATTTGAAGAATAGTATTAATTTTGTAATATATAAAAATATTTTAAGTTTTTTTGTTGTGCGCTTTCTCAGTCCCGCGCTTTTTTTGCGCCTTGCGCCTAGGCCCCAGGCGATACCTATACGCCTTGAATGCGCCTAACGCCTTTAATAACTATGGTTTATATATTCCGCTCTGTTAAAAGAAAAGACACCCCAACCAAGATACAAGGTAAACACAATTTCTACTTATCACTACGTTTACCATTCTCTAGTGAATTATGTTAGCAATGCACTATAGTGGTGTAGTAAGGAACACTCTGAATTAGAGTAACTACTATGTTCTGAAAAGCCTTTCGTGCATGTGCCACAGTATGAGTAATTATGAATTTAGGATGACACTACTGGTTGGGCATAACCCATTAGGCCATTAATCAATGTGTTCAGTTAAACAGTGACTAAGACTATAATAGCATATCAAGCCGTACTAGCTTTTAAAAAGCGTGCCTAGGCGCAGGCCTCAGCGCCTTATGTCACCTGAGGCGCAGTGAAAACAGAAAGCACAGAAAAGGCTACTTTTTTGGAGTTTTTTTTAGGCTGAGGGGCCCGCCTCTTGTACCTAGGCTGTTTTTATGCAGCAAACTGTTGTGCCTTAGGTTTTTTGGTTTGTACATGCAAGTAAAATCATATAAAAACCTTGAGGAAAGTTACTGTACAAATAAACTTAAGGTACTAAACATACGAATTGCATGAAAAGGACAAAAGGAGGCGGTGGCATTTTTGTAATTATCTGCTTGTAGAGTAATTATCAAAATTACTCTACAAATGATACTGTAGAGTAATTTTGATCTTTTGTAGAGTAGTTTTGTAAAATGTTCATGCAGAGTAATTTTGGTCTTGTAGGGTAATTATCAAAATTAAATGATATATAAAAAAAATTAAATGATAGCCCGCCGCTTTTGCGCATTGGTTTTAGATCCCCTCGCTTTTGTGCGCTTCGTGCTTTTTAAAACCAAGATCACGTGTAAATAAAAATCTCATTGCGGCGATCTTTCGTCCATAACAATAAGAATACTCAACTACTCCATGATAAATACCATGTAAAAGTAGATTCACAAAGTTGCAATAAAACCAAATCAAACAATAACATTATTCAAACAATTAGCTAGACGGAGGATAACTTACAGAATCATGTGTCAAGTATGTATCGCAGTAATCACAGTAATACCTGTAAAATTCAATTCAACAATAAGATTAGAAAACAAAAAAGATTATAAAAAACAAAAAGAAAATAAATAAATAAGATCTCACCTCGGCATTGTGGAGTCCAATCTGTGTGTATGATCTGTTGACATAAAGCAGCCAAATTATCAGTACGTTGAAATTTGAGACATCATATAAAATGAATTAAAGATATGAACCCTAAAATACAGTTTGCTGCTAATAAATTGGAAAACGAATATAAATTTGGTGTTCAAAGTTAGGATAAAAAAATGAAAAACTTACGGGAATAACTGTAGATGAGAGAGGGTACGCTAAAACCCTAGCTCGCTCACTCGCGCTTGAGGGGGACGATGAAGGAAAGAAGGCTTTTAGACACATTTCAACCATTTATATCGTGAGTTGCTTGTTATGGTTAATGGAGCCCTTTGAGTTTCAGAATTTGACACTTTACAGTTTACACCCACGTTTATGTTAATGGAGCCCTTTGAGTTTTTCATAATTTGACACTTTACATTTCAGAATGTAAGAGGTAAACTGTCTGCAGTCTGTGGACCATATCTGCAGACATCTGTAGAAAAAAAGATGGACAAAACTTCTGCAGTTTACAAGAAGAAAGTTGTTTGTTTTTTAACGTATGCAGACTTCTAAAACAAACTGGTAGTGGTGTACGAACGGTGGTGGTGGGTGGTGTTAGTGTTGGACGGTGATGGTGGTAGACGGCGGTGGTGGGTGGTGGACGATGGTGGTGGACAGTGGTGATGGACGGTAGTGGGTGGTGGACAGTGGTGGTGGTGGTGGTGATGGGCGGTGGTATTTAACTCTCTGTAGACCTTAGAATATCTTAGAAGTGGCTGGACCAAGTCTGCACCAAGAAGAGCTCGCATAGACGTTTTTTAATGAAACGTCTTTGGAAAAACAAACAGTTTGCGCATGGCAATGTGTGACACCTTGCTATTTCGAGCCTGTACCGTACAAATGTGACACGTGTTATGAATGAATAGCGTTGGTATCTTATTAAGAGTGGTGTTATTATAAGGAGTTCATTTTGTGGAAAAAAATCCAAACTTTGTTAAAAATTAAGTTGGCAATAATAAGATAAACGCTTATTGCGAAACGAATGTCGGTGACCGCCCGGTTAATGTTAAAGTCCTAAAAAATATTCTGTTATGATTAAAATTCTATTTTAATCATATTCGTGAAGAAAAATTACTTTAAACGCTTAAATCTCTATTTTTGCGAATTTAAGCGCATACTGCGCACGCGCGTATACTGCAAAATACAGATAACGCAGCCAGTCAAGACGAATAAAATATTGTTCAGCAATATTATGGTGAGTTAATTTTTATAGAACGGTAAAAATTATTTTAAACGCCTAAAAACACGACTAAAACGCATGATAAAATACCCGATAGCCAGTTCAATACCTATATTTAACACGAAATATTACATATATATGTATGCATGGGATTTTGTGTGTATGTGGGGACATAGGTGGCGGCTCAAGAGCCCACCTTTTCCTTCATTTGCCAAGTGTTGAGCTAGTGTTAGCATGCAATGATTAGAAAGACTTCAACACTCTATCAAATATCTAATTTCAAAATCAAAAATCCTAAAACCCTTCTCTCTTCCCCATCGCGGCCGAACACTACCACTATCATCTCCATTTGCATTTTTGTTCAAGTCTTGAAGAACCAAGTTCAATCCAATCCAATCCAATCCAATCTAGTTTCAAGTTCATTTGAAGATCCAAGAAGGTTTTCAAGGTGAATTCCAAGAAGAACAAGCCCCGTCTCATCAAAATCTTATCAAACCCCATCAAAATCTTGAAAGATATAAATTACTTCTAAAAAATATTGTTCTTGATTCTTGGTGATGATGATGATGGAAGGTTTCTCGTAAACTTGGAGTTCTTCACCAACTTGAAAATTTATAACAAATGGATTTTTAAACAAAATAAAAATAGAACCTTAGGTGTGTGTATAGTTGGCCGAAAATGTGTGTATATGTGGGTTAGAGATTGTGTTTTGTTGATTTTAATTGAGATGATTCTTGAAACATTGATGCATGCATGATCAAGAAGGGTTTTTGTATGACTTTTACTTAATTTATACGATTTACATATAAATGTAAACTATGATTGTGTATTTACGAACAACATACCGTTAAAATACAAGTTTGTTAAAACATTTTATGAAATAAAACATTTCATCACTTTATATCGTCGTTTAAACGTAACGACGAAACATAACGCGGAAGCTTGAATCTTGTTCAATGTTCGGTTCTTCGTTGAGCTTGATCGCCCTCCGGTGCTGTACATAATACCTATATTTCATAAAAAATGAAACGAGTTAGTCATATGGCGTTTAAAACAAGTTTAAACGAGTTCGCAATGCAAAACCATTCAGCAGCAACAAAATGCAGGGTATTTACCCTGTCGCATGCCGCGATGGGAGATATGATTTGGAGTCGCGTGACGCCACAATGGTCGCGGGCCGTGACAGAGATGGGAGTTATCGTCGCGTGACGCGACAAGGGCATTTCGACAGAGAGTTTGTTACGCAGACCTGCATATTTCCAGCCGAATCAATTTCCACGGAAATGGACATAACTTTCTCGTTTTTGATCTGTTTCGCGTCACGTTTCTTCCTACGTGATCGTAATTCAATTCTCCATCCCATGGAGTTAAAATCCGACACTCGGATTAATAAATTAGAGGTTTTTAAGCCTTCAGCTTAATATATATTTACAAAACTTTTGACCCTTTCATGATTTTATTGACCAAACTTGTTTGTTGCCTTTAAATTATCATGAACATCATGTTATATCTGTTTCCTATTATTCAAGGTTCAAATTACGGGTTTCTTATGTATTCTTAAGCTGTTTTGCTTATATACTTATTTTGGCCCGTCAAGGGTATTTAAGTACTTTAAGCATAAATCACTTTCATTTATTTCTAGCATCGTATTTCCACATTACTTATCAAATGGTCTTCCACCACAACTATAATTGTGGTGGATTTAATGTGGTATATTATTTATTCCGAGTTCTATCCCTCGGTTTGTGTTTTTATGACAAGACGCATTTTAAGGCATTTGACTCACAAGGATCACGCCTTTCGCTTTTATACTTATTCTAAGGATTTACTTGATCGAAATGCTTATTTCTAAACAACCCGTAAGGGTCGTTTGCTTGATTTATCAATCAAGGGCGTTTTGGTCCATTTTAGCCTTTCATTTACGATGAAGGACTTTTAAAGGCATGTTTGACCAAATCCCACTTTTTAACTATGATCTAGTTTGAAAAGTCATTATGTTTTCAAAACACAATAGCTATAATTTGAATCATTCGGTTTACCTATTAAAGTAACCAAATGTCTATTTTTGACTTTGTCTGACTCTCATAGAACCTCAAGTTCTACATGAGGAGTTGACCTATTATAAATACCTGGCTCGGATCAACATATCTTTTTTTTTTTTTACGAGATCAATAATTTCTTGTTGGTATTCATTCCAATCATCAGGGCAAATTACATAAGAATAGCAGGTAGACGAGCAACAAACTGCGCCGCCATCCCTTTCTGAATAGAAAACCCTAATCTACTAAAAACAAAGCCTCGCCCCTGAGGGGTCGAAAAGTTGCTGTGGACTACACGCTGAACTCTGGACAAGAAACGATCAACATATTGACCCGTTTAGTATTTCCTCAATTAAGTTGCTAGTTAATAGCAACGCGTATTCCACACGCTATTTATTCCTGTAATCATTATACTTGACAAACAATGATTAGTTGTTATCGTCAAATGGTGACATCTTCACCTTTTGACCCGTTTGGTCTAAATGACCATTTTATCCTTGTGAGAAGATATTAGTTGTCATCTCATCTATGTAACCCGTTCCGGTTTACACCGTACGGTCACATTACTTATAACTCGTTTCTTAATTCTTTTGACCTATCATGGTTTACGTCGTGAAGTGTCTTTCGAAAATTAACGTTTATCGTCAATGCGTGACCAAATCACTGTTTTGCCCTTATTATTCGTTTTGGTTTACCCTAAAAGGTAACCATTAAAATTCATTTTTCAATTCGTCATAGTATGACCGAATAATCAATTTACTCATTTTCAACCATCGATATGGTTTCTTATCATTTTCGCTTATCTTGTTCCGTACGACTACACGTCGGAATATCACTTTTCAAATGTTTAATTATCTTTTTCGTAATCAATACGATAAAGGAATATTTAACAAATTTAAAAGGAGTGTAAGCTTTACTTACCTTTCATCCAAATTATGCTTTTTCCTTCATACTCGATTTGTTTGACCCGCTTCCTTCCCAAGCTTCCACCTAGCTTGTCAAGCGTCAAACTATCATTGTAATTTGTAAGATGGTTAAATTAGTCATAATCAATCACGACTATTCCATCCTACGATTTTTATGTCAAAACTATTATTCGATCACATCAATGGTTAGTTTGACTTTTAAAGTCAAACAGCCTATTGACATAAGTATTTACACGATGTAGCTCAACTACTCGTTTAAGTACTTTGTCAAATATCCGTAAGCGTCATTCTTATGCTACCGTTTTAACCACTTATTAACCAAGTTCTTGTAGTCTTAATTCATTCAATTAACACATGATGATATCAAACATCATTTTAACATGAATATATCATCATTTTCATTTTATCATACAAAACTCATTTCATGGCGAGTATGATTTATGTACTCAAACACCTAATTGTCCAAGTATCTTCTTATTATCAATTTCATCATATGATTAAAACCCACTTATCCTAGTGTGGTAAATCATCTAAACATTCAACTCATAGCATCATATGTATAATTTTCACTTAGGGTTTTGTTACTAAGCAAGTATACATCACTAATTCAGCCATAGCTTTTATAATCCATGCATAATTCGCGATTATGATGTTTCTTCAAATTTCACAACTTCACAAATCATCAAAATTTTACATACCTTATGATCCCCTAGCTTGGGTGATCATTAATTCACGCTTAATTATGAATTTGAGCTTCGTTTAAGCTTTCAATTTGATGATTTTGTTGAGATTAGAGTTGTGAGCTCCTAGGGGTATCTTCTGGTCGAACAGAACATACATATGTGTGTGTTTTGTTTTAAACCTTCTTTTATTAAATAATCTTTCAAGTTATCCAAATTTGCTCCCTCATGTTTGGTTAGTTTATTAAGTAGGCCACAACCCACTTAACCAATAACATTCCCTCTAATTAACTAGGTTAAACATTCCTAGTTAACTTAGTGGGTTCAGGGAGATTACAACTCATTTTGTTTTAAGTCCCATCAACTCGGGCCTTTTATAAACTTTATTTCCTCAAAAGCTTTTGTTTAACTTTTATTTAATATTAGGTTTATTTATTTAAATCCTAATATTCACCGGGTTAATTTTTACCACTAACGGTACTTTACCCGTCATTTAGTATTAACGTGGTTTGATTACCAAACCCGTTTTCGGGGTGTTACAAGTCTACCCCCCTTAAAGAGGTTTCGTCCCCGAAACCTTTTTTACATAGTTCATTGAGTTTAAACTCAATGCACTTAGTCTCGGTAATCATTTGAGCATTGCTCATACCTTAACCATTTGTTAATATTACCAGAAAAGTATGGTAATATCCTTTTGGTTACAAAGCATATATGTATTTCATGCGAAATAATGCAACTCAAAATAACGTAATTTCATTATTTCAACCAGTTTGGTTAACTTAGCGAAATCCATCACTTTTATACTTTGGAACTGTCACACCCCGACTGCGTAAAACAACAAACCACGGCGGAAACGTCGGGGAGTGGAGCAACAGAATTATTGTTTCACAACCATGGTATTTAAAGTTTTGTTTTATTTAGAAATTAAGAGATTACATTGTCATAAAACAAGGAAACATAACAAAAGCTAAACTATTCTTGCATCTTTTATTGTCACTAAGGCCCGAGTCCAGCCTAAGTGTATCACGATCAACCCTATGCATCAGCTCCTGAAAACACATGTGAAAATAGGTACGTCAGCATAAAAATGCATGTGAGATACATATGTTTATTGATTTAGGATTCATGACTTGTAGTTGAAAGAAATGTTTAATAAAAAGTTAGTCATGAATCTTAGGAAAATGTTTTCTTTTATGAATCATACAAAAAGTGATGAGAAAATCAGATGATATATAAAAGAATACTGCTTGGTTAAGTAAATAGCCAAGTAATAACGAATTTGTATAAGTTATGTCATTTGTAAAACAATATCTTGTGAAGGTATGTCGTTTGAATAAAATATATCATGTCTCTGTTGAAATGATTTAAATAACGCTACGATATGTAATATCATAAAAGCACTTATATATAGGAAGTACCAGCGGCGTATCCACCATGCTTTTATCATATTACGCGTTGTAAATCACTTATCAAATAACCACCAAATTATCTAGTTTAAACAAATGTCAAAATGTTTATGTGTAAGCAATGTCTAATGTCAAATGTAAATCATGTCTTGTATAATCAAATGTTATGTATGGTAAGTAAAAAGTAACTACTCGAACCATATGTAAAATGTTTATGTGTAACCAATTGTAATGTATGGTGAATAACATCATTTACTCAACCCCATAGGTAAAAATGTACAAAACATTTTATTTGATATAAATCATAGTTTAAGTCAAAAGTTATGTTTTGCAATATCCATGCTTTACTGATACAAACACTTATGTGGTAATGTTGAATGCATACATTGTCACACCCCCAAAATACCACTTGCGGAAACATCGCAGGGCTTGTGACGTACCAGGATCTAGCCACCAATCACATTGAACTCATAACTATATTTGAATAAAAACTTTCATTCATTCATTCATAAAGTGTTATAAAACGTTAAATGTAATTCATCGTATACAGCGGAAGCATAAATCATTTGTTAGGTGTTTCATAAACCATATGTACAAAACCATTAGACTCGTCTTGCGATTCCATGTATCACGGCCCATGACCACTCCAGCCTCCCAGACAGCAAGTTCCAATGATATAAACCTATAAACCTGCAAGCATGCAGACAAGTGTGTCAGACGACGCTGGTGAGTTCAAAGTTTTGTTAACGTGTTTAGATACCAGTTACCAGATTAAAACGTTTCACAGATTTGATTTGATGTTGTTATTAACTCGATTACCGCAGATGGCAGCTAGATTTATTTGCCCAACCCCAATGTCTCTATCAAAACATTGGTCAAGTGGTTAAGGTAATTAGTTCACGCCCATCCTCTCCGGTACGGTGTGAGGGTGCCAAACCTAATAGCGCTATCAACTAATAACCTCGTTGCCTCCCCGGCAACTAATCGGTAGATGTAAGGGGTCTTAATGATAGAAATGAGTGTAATAACCAACATCCCAATAACCCGACGTTCCTCCCCGGAACAATTACCAGATATCCCTCCCCGGGATGCATGCTTGGAAAAAGAGCAGTGAACTCACCTTAGATTTGCTCGGTATGTTTTGTTACATTACCCGTTCCCAGTTGGTCAATCAAACCCTACTGTGGTTACCAAAAGTAATCAGTTTCACAATCACGTATCCAAATCATGTATCATATAGCAAGCATTTAGATTTCATACACGTTTACCACACAGGTTCATGTTTCTAACAATGGTTACCAACAACGTCAGTTTTATAATCATTCATCAGTTATTTAACTCATACAGTTTGCATCCTGTCACATGATCACAGTATAACATGTAGCACATATCCAACTATCATTATAGCATGTAGCACATATCCAACTATCATACAAGTTCGCGTCTCATGTGTATGTCACATTACAATAGTTAACAGGTGGTTTGCTATTTACAAGAACCCAAATCAAGTTTCTTATTCTCAGTTAATATTATCAACATGCGTCAAAAGTATTCTACTAACATACACATCATGAATTACTATTGTGTACGTTAGCCAACAGTGTCTTCACGAAACACCCTATGGCGAAACTCCCTATGGCGAAATACCCTATGTTTCGTCGATACCACAAGTGACGAAATATTAATGTTTCGTCGAATCCCATTTGTGATGAAACATCACTATTTCATCGTGGAGAACTCAGCCTGCAACCCTAATCTTTAACATGACATCATTGCACAGAAACAATCGAAGAACATTTGGTGAATATCGTACAAGTCCTATCGATCAGACACTAAACCATAATTATATATTTTCACAAATCAACAGTGACCCCCTACCGACTTAGATCTAACAATCTGTTAACACAAGATTCATTACACTCTTCTCATCAGATACACAGATACGATCCTAGTTGGTAACATAACATTCAATCATTCAAACAACCTCAAAACATGCTTCTACATAACCCGAGATCGTGATCATTTAAAACACATTATTCAAAAATTGCATAGAACCAAGAACAATCCACAAGAATTATAACAAGCATGACGATACTAATCGAGAGATAGTGGTGGATGAGAAAGATGGTGCTTGCAAATCAGAGGGGTTGTGGAGAGAAGAGCTGCCGTCGACGTGAAGAAGAAGAATAATGAGAATTAGGGTTAGATTTACGTTTAATAGACTGAACAGTGTGACTGGGCTACACCTGGGCCAAAATCCCATCTCGGCGACGACGAAACATCAATGGGGAGACGAAACTCCCTAAGTTTCGTCGAGTAGAGGTGATGACGAAACACTACTGTTTCGTCGAGTTCGGGTTTGCAACGGGGGGTCCAATGAAAATCAAATACAATCAATCATTTAACAATCATGTATAGGTTACCACTCAAAACAAATTACGAGACAAGATCGGCCCATCATGTCTCAGTGACAAGTTTAACATTGACAGTGAATCACGTGACCATCTCAGTCCATTTATTACATCATATATGCTGTGACACCTGTGTCACTGTGACCACCAAACAAACACCAAACCAATGAAATATTTTATTTCATACTTGGGATTTGTATAAATATGCGTATCCTTTGCACATATCAATTCTTGTTCGATTTCAAGCTTTAAATCGCTTTCTGGAAGGTTATACGTGCACTGATGCGTAAATATAACCAGTTTAATGCAAGGAACACTCCGGAATAGTGAAATAGGCTTAACATACCTTAAATAACCTTTACATAACTTAGAAATAAGTTTTGAAGGCTTTGGTATGGCAAAATCAAGTTAAATCGCTTACAGGGACTAAAGTTGACAAACTGCGAAAGTATGCCAATTTGAACTGTAACAGACATTCCGGAACATGAACATAAGTTAAACATACCATAAATATCCTTTACATAGCTTATAAATAGGCTTTGAGGGGTTCGGTGTGCTAAATTAAACTTTTGGGTCATTTAGGGACTAAAAGCGTCAAAAAGTGCACAAGTTTGCATTTTCGCGCATAACTTACGTTCTGAATACATCCGGACATCCAAAAATTTATGTAAGCACTAAAATATTTTATTTTAGTGTTTGGCATGAGAAAAATCCATTCGTCGCGCAATTTGAATCGTTTTTCACGCTTATGCGCATTCCGTCGTAATTAAGCGAACATCGCGATCGTACGACCAAACGAACCGAAACTCGGCATATTTTTGAGCATGTTTCATGTCCAAAATGTTTAGGCATCATTTTAGGGCCTTAAAGTTGGCTTGACGGGCCTTAGAAGTGTCGGAAATGAGCTTAAACACCATCAGGGACTGAAACTGTCAATATGGCAAAGTTGTTTTCTGATCAGAAGAGCCAGGCGACCCGCGTAAGCCCTGGGTGATTCCTTATGTGGCCCGTGTCAGCCTCCCAGATCAGTTAATTCAGTTTTAACAGCTGTTAACAGCTGTTATGCACTCCAAACTCACCCACACTTGCCCTTTCCTGGTCATGAGGGGCCATTTTGAGTTACAACAAGGTTGCAACAAGTGTAGGGGCAAGATCAAAGCACGTTATTCGATAAACGATCCTAACGGTTCCAAGAATCCTATAAATACCCATCAAGTTCACTTGCAAAACCCACTTGAATTCTGAGTTTGTTCTCTAAGTTGGGGTGTTTTATCACTTCATACCTGAGAATACTTGGAAGTTCAATCTTGCGGGGACCCTTTGTAAGTGTTCTTTCGTTCTTTTCATTCATTTTAGTGTTAAAGTCAAACTTTGTTTGACTTTCTGCGTTGACCAGTTTATGGTCAATGCGAAGTTCGTTTGAACTTCATAACGTGAGCGTAATCACGATGGTTATAGTCCCTAATGACTATACCTACTGATTACCACGTTATCTAGGCTCAGTGACGAGTCGTAGTTTTGGCCAAAATGCGTGTTATTACGTATTTTGTAACCAAACTACTTATAGGTATCAAAACCGTTTGTTTTGATACCAAACCTGTTTTCTAAACTTAGTTAAGCATGTTTTAACATGCTTAGCTCGTCACTTTTAGTTTAGTGCTTATATAGGGTCGTAAGGTAAGCGATCTAAACAATCGCTTATACTTTCAAACCCGACCCGTTTGGTCGATCATTAGGATCCGACCAAACACATTAGGTGACCATAGTATATAGGGAATAACCTTCTGAGGTTATACCTTATGGTCGCTACGTTAAGTAGTTGTATGATAGGTAGTTTATATGCCTTAGGTAAATTACCAAAATACCCTTTTCATGTGTAATTGGTAATTAAGCATATGTAACCTAAACTTTCGTAACTTAACTGATTATGTAACATAGTTAAACATGTTAGGCATATAATACTTGTCATAGGACTAGTTAGGCGAACGCGTTTTACGCGTTAAAGTAGCATAAGCTACCTAGACGGGTCGTAATGGGTCGTAAGCACTTAGGCTAGGTTTCATTGTAGTATGTAGGCTTTGTTAAACCATATTACATGAGTTCCCATACTCATTTGGTTTACGAGCCCTCATTCTATCCGATCCTCCGATTTAGGTCCGGTTTATTAATGTAGTTACCTATATTAAGGTACCGTTTGATTCCGTGATCTTCTAGCATTGCTTGGTGGTTATCCTAGGACTATTGAACAATCTCAAGTGAGTACATAGACCCCTCTTTTACCGTTTTCAAACTGTTTTGGGGTGAAACACATGTGCCTACTTGTTACTTTCATGCTTTCCTGTTTTCATATCATATGCTTGTTATGTTCAATAGTACACTTATAGTACATGATTTCATTGTGTTTTTGCTATGTATGTCCTTTGTTGCATACTTAGTACATCGTTTTACATTACATTTTATGCTATGTATGTCCATTGTGTGCATACTTAGTACATTTTTTTCATCACATGCTTACATTTTGGTATGACATTTGGTTTGTTTAAATGGGACAATATACATTCATTAACACCGATCACGCCGTTCATTAGTAGGTAGTGGTACCATAGGACTTGACAACTCCCATTCCTGAACCCTAGGTTTGTTTGGGTGGAAGGAATGACCGAATTCGATAAACATAACACAGATAGACCTTTAAATTCGTTTAGGGGTCTATCACCACACTCACAAGGCTTGGATGTATGCATTTTACTATACCGCATAGATGTTTATATTAGTATAGCATGCATTTGTTCCACAAAACATAACTTTGATTTAAACCATGTTTTACTTCAATACCTTGTTTTTGTGCATTTTTACATATGGTTTAGTTGATATATTTCACTTACCATACATGACATTCATATACACAATTCATGATTTACATTAGACATAAACATTTTGACATTGATATACACAATTCATGATTTACATTAGACATAAACATTTTGATGTTGATATAAACAATTCATGATTTACATTAGACATAAACATTTTGACATTGATATACACAATTCATGATTTACATTAGACATAAACATTTTGACATTGATATACACAAAACATTTTGACATTTGATTATACATAAACATTTTACTTTGGTGGTTTGGTTTGAGTAAGTGATTTAAGTAACGAGGCGTGTGTAATATGATACAAGCATGGTGGATACGCCGCTGGTACTTCCTATATATAAGTGCTTGTATGGTATCACATATCGTAGCGTTATTTGAATCATTTCAATTTAGACATATAACATTTTATACAAATAACATACTTTTTACAATACATTGTTTTACAAACAACTTATCTAATACAAATTCATTTTACTTGGTTATTTACTTAACCATGTATTATTCTTTTATACATATATATCATTTGGTTTATTTATCACTTTTCCAATGATTTACAAGACAAAGCAAATTACAAGGTTCATGACTAAACATTTTCTTAAACATAAGTCATGAATTCTATTTTCACAAAACCTATGTATCTCACAGGCATTTTTATGCTGACGTACCTATTTTCACATGTGTTTCAGGATATGATGCATAGGATTTATCAAGATACACTTAGGCGGACTTGGGCCTTAGCGACAATAAAAGATGCAAGACTAGTTATTTATGTTATGTTTCTGTGATTGTCAAGACATTGTAACTCATTTAATTAATAAAACAATATTTCAATTTCCATGTGTTATGAAACAATGATTCTGTTACAACACTCCCCGACGTTTCCGCCACGTTTTGTTGTTTTACGTGGTCGGGGTGTGACATCTGCGGCCCAATAAGGATTAAGCTTTGTTATAGTTTGTCGGCCATGTTATAAAGTTTCATCAGATTGCATTTAATGACTGAAAGGTTGGTCCAATAGAGTGATTTGCATGAGATAACTGTTGTCGACCATATGTGTTAATTCAATATTGATTGGCCCAATCATATGGATACACTCCACTGAAGTCACGTGCTTTGGATACACTAAAATTGCATACAAAAGTCAATAGTTATCGACTATATTAATAGTAATCGGCCCAATTATATTCGTTCATTGCCAGTCCATTAATTACAAATTTCAGAAACTTGCATGTGAATGATGTTGGATCTCGGCCCAAGAAACTGATCATACTCACTTGAACAGCAATCCGTGTGAATAAGTGAGACGTAGAGGAAAGACCTTGGAAATCTCGGGTTGTCACATCATCCCCAACTTGAAAGAAATTTCGTCCCGAAATTTGATTAGTAATCCAAAACAGCACAGTATTAGGTCAGGATGACTGTGGATTTTCCTAGGTGTCACATCATCCCCACCTAGAAAGGGAATTTCATCCTGAAATTCACCAATGATATCAGAAATTGATTCGATCGCTCGCACAACTGAGGATACTAGAGCTTTTCTCCGATCATTGCGTCCCCACATAAACTCCATTCCACGACTTGAGTTCCTACAAACTCTCACAATTTGAAATTTAACTAGGTCAATGAACCTTGACTTCCAGGTCCATGATTTCAGTAGGTTTCTCAGCAACTGCAACTTATCATTAACCTCAGACTTCCAATAAGGGTATCCCAAGCGTTTCATCGGACATACACTGCCTTAGATTCGAGGCATAAATGTCATCGCGAACGTTATCCAATTCGTCAGCTAACCCGAGTTTATGAGCCATGTCACTAATTCGTTCCAGAATTCCTAATGTCCAACGTATTATAATTTAAGCTTGCCACGTTTCCCATAGCATACCGCACCCTCCCAGGGTGAGGCTTTCGATTATGATACGTTCGCCCACCACGGACTCCCAGTGTTTCCTAAGCTTATCAGCTTCCCTGACGATCACGTATTGCCGCCAAGTGATTTTCGATCCAAGAAATCTTCCCAAGAGTTTTGAATACCAGTCCTGGACCTGTGATTAGGTTGTCACCCACCTTAGTCCAACAAGGAGTTCGGCATTATCATCCACACAATGCCTCAAATAGAGCTGTCTGATTACTAGAATGGTAACTGATGCGGTAGAACTTAACCAAAGGTAAGTATCCTTCCAATTCTCACTAAAGTCAATCACACACATGCTCGCAGCATGTCCTTGAGTGTCTGGATGGTTCGTTTACTCTGGCCATCCGTCCTATTGTGATATGTAATGCTCGTGTCTAGCCGTGAGCCAAGAGTGTCGTGTATTGCCTGACATAAATCAAGTATAGATCAAAATCAAAGGTATCAGGAGTTGGCACCTCGTGCCTAAAAACCGCCTCTCTCAGAGGAATATTCACAAACTGTGAAGACTCGTCACTTTCCTTGGTTGCAAGAAAGTGTGCTGGTAACGTGAGACAATCAACGATCACCCAGGTGATATTGTTTCCATTCTGAGTTGTAAGTAGACTAGTGACAAAATCCATGGCAGTCTGTTCTCATTTCCATATGGGTGTTTCTGGTTGTTGATATTTCCCCTTGACTTTCCCGCAAGTCAAACCTCATTCACAGACGTGGCTAGGTAGGCCTTCATGCCCGATCACCAGTGCAAAACTCATAGATCCTAATATCCCTTATCAAAATCCGGACGACTAGAATAACGATGCTGGTGTGCTTGCTCAATACAAGTCCCATACAGTTGCCATATAGTGGGTTCCCCATTCGTTCCATGAAGTAGCGAATATCATCTGCCTTGCCAAAAGTTGCTCCTCCATGCCCCGCATGAACCCATCTTGAAAGTTCTCTCTTTTCAAGGTTTCGATTTGGACAGGGCAAATCTGATCGTGCAGGCTAGAGTCGATGGTTTGCTGCGAGGCTCGTACATGTCTAGTTTTCACAGTCGAAATCATTCAAAGGTTCCATCCAGCGATGACATCACACGTTTAGCTCTCTAGAAACAAAGGTACACGGGAGGCCCTTGTGATCGGTCTAAATGGTGCAGACGGTACCGTCCAAGTAATGCCTCCACCTTAAATCCAAAGGCCATGGTTTCCATCGCAGGTTGTGACTCATGCCATTCTTCTTGTAACTCCACTATGTAAGCCATCATCATCTCGTGTTGCATCAGCGTGTAACTGGGACTCTGATTTGAACCATCAAAGTATACAACTAGATCACCCGAATCCTAGGGTAGAGACGATGCTCAACACATTGCAGAGTTGGGATTCGAAGCTGAAAAGTCATTCTCCTGTTTTGTCTTCCACAATCACAGCACCCTGCGGTGCTAAAGAGATTAAAGCTGCGCGATCTTCGAAAATTTTGTGGCGAATTTTGTGATAGTATCTACCGAGGCCAAGAAATTGTTGTATCCTCGAAGGGATCTTCGGTGTCGAACAATTTCTAACAAAATGGATCTTAGCAAGATCCACGTGTATTCCCACTTCGTTGGTTACATGCTCAAAATGTATCTCTCGAATCCAGATGTTACATTTAACAAGACTTCACACGGAATGGCTCCTCCCCCAGGAGCTCTAAAATATGATACAGATGTCGTCCATGATGTTCCTTTCTCCTGGAAATGATTCAACACGTCATCAATAAGCATAGTCGATTCATGTGATCCATACAGCTGCTGGTGTGATGATTAGCCCAAAGGTCTTGGAATACGACGTCATAATGGCCACACTGCGTTTGATATGCCGTTGTAGGAACATCCTCCCCTTAGACTTCTATCTGACAATAGTTCATTCGCTAGTCAACCCTCGAACAGGAGCTTGACCCTCGCAGCTGGTCAACAGGTTGTCGATACATGGTCGAGGCAAATGGTTCTTGACTGTCACCTTGTTGAGTTCTTGATAATCAGTACATACAAAAAGGCTTATCTTCACAGATATAACTGGGGCTCCCCAAAGCGAAAAACTAGGTCCGACAAAACTCCTGTCCCACGGTTCCTGTGGTTGATTTAACAGTTCTTGCAACCCTCCTGGCGCAAGACAGTAAGAAGTGCGAAGGATCAAGGCTGTCTCTGGTGTGAGATCGAACTGAGGTTCCGACTAACAGTTGTGAAGGTGAACCTAAGAGCACACCGAGAGGAATTACTAACAGTTGGTGGATCCCCGATCCTCTTTTCCTTGGTCTTAACATCAGTAATGGTTGCTATCGTAGTGAGATAATCCCTCCGTAGACACTTCTGGGCTTTCATTGCTGATATGATGCTAACCTTTACACCATTCTGACACTTTGAAGTACCAAGCGACGCAACATTTTCTTCCCACGGGGTATACCTACGTGATATCTAGCTAACCAACTTACACAACTACGGCACCGGAACCACCAAGGATAGCAGAAGATAGGTCGACGTCGAACGCTTGTCCCACACGACCGTGTTTACATCCCAACAAACATACGAGGCTTTAATTGTCTTGCCGTCAGCCGATTCCATACAACAGGTCTGGTTTCGAGATGCTTCAAGGTTATACAGAACAGAGACGAAGCGATTAGCTACCCATACTAGCTACCATGTTGCTGGCATGCCTGGCGTCGCTCACGCCAATCCTGTACGCCCTTCCACAAGCACCACTACCAGTGTTGTTACGGTCACGTGGGTTCCCAATACTGTCATCGTTCCCTTGGTTGTTGACATTTTGACTTAATAACAGTCAATCCTTGCCGAAGTTACCTTTGTTTCCATACGGTAGGCTACGATTACGAGTATCTTGATGTTACCATGACTGTTTCCCCTAGTGCCGTGGCTTGAAACGGAGCCCTACGATCTCTCACCAACAGGGTCCATCTAGTCACATTTCCGTGCCACGTCCTAAGGTACTGTTCATTGTGCTGGTAGTCACACATTCCACACTATAATCTGTTGTCATCATTTATGTCCCGATTGATTCGTAAGAGTTGACTCCCATAAGTCGTTGACTAGGGTTAAAGATTCGATTGGGGTCAAATTGCTGATGTTCGTTGCTATTAATCAAGGTTGTCCAAATACTGAAGTCGGTAAGGTACTACACTCATCCTCCTGTCCATCGATTTAGTAAGTCGATTGAGCAATACACGATATGTTGCGAGAGTGTTGCAGAGGTGATCGCACTCCGAAATCTATGGCCTCAATACTTTGAGTTCCAGCAAACGAAGAGGAGGGAGTAAGGTATCGACCAATCATTCGACGCTGTGACATCCAACTCAGGGAAGTTCGTGCAAGCGCCTAACATTCTATCCAGTTCGCTAGGCGTTCGGATGGGTGTTCGGGTAATACTCGATAGCATCGAGATTCGTAAGGATTAAGAGAGAAGTGAAAAGGTCACATTCGAGTAGGAGACAATAACTACTATGACTCCTATAGACTTGTTACGTTTCACACTGATCAAATAACAGAGCGGAGCCCCTTTTTCACTTGTTAAGCCTCACTGGGACTCACATGCACCCACATTATTATTATGTTAGCACCCACAATAATATTGTGATTTGCATGCTTATCTCAGTTCCTCCTAACTCATGTCAAATGGTTCCTCAAACTCAGATGTCATACAAAGAATATCACAAAACAAGGGTCACGAATCTCTAGGGTAACACCACACTATCAATCACTTAACACATGCAAGTAATACATGAATTTATATTGTTGTGCTAAACGTCCAATCACATGCAATATCATATGTAAGTGTTCACTAGTTATGCTGTGCAGTGAGTAAACGAGAGACGAACCTTCCTATCTGGAGCTGAGTGTCATGGTCGTATCTTGTTTTCAGAATTGTTCGGTTATAGTCCTGGTTTTATAAAAACGTTTTAAAACCAAGTTCACTATAACCAGTGGCTCTGATACCAAACTGTCACACCCCCAAAATACCACTTGCGGAAACATCGCAGGGCGTGTGACGTACCAGGATCTAGCCACCAATCACATTGAACTCATAACTATATTTGAATAAAAACTTTCATTCATTCATTCATAAAGTGTTACAAAACGTTAAATGTAATTCATCGTATACAGCGGAAGCATAAATCATTTGTTAGGTGTTTCATAAACCATATGTACAAAACCATTAGACTCGTCTTGCGATTCCATGTATCACGGCCCATGACCACTCCAGCCTCCTAGACAGCAAGTTCCAATGATATAAACCTATAAACCTGCAAGCATGCAGACAAGTGTGTCAGACGACGCTGGTGAGTTCAAAGTTTTGCTAACGTGTTTAGATACCAGTTACCAGATTAAAACGTTTCACAGATTTGATTTGATGTTGTTATTAACTCGATTACCGCAGATGGCAGCTAGATTTATTTGCCCAACCCCAATGTCTCTATCAAAACATTGGTCAAGTGGTTAAGGTAATTAGTTCATGCCCGTCCTCCCCGGTACGGTGTGAGGGTGCCAAACCTAATAGCGCTATCAACTAATAACCTCGTTGCCTCCCCGACAACTAATCGGTAGATGTAAGGGGTCTTAATGATAGAAATGAGTGTAATAACCAACATCCCAATAACCCGACGTTCCTCCCCGGAACAATTACCAGATATCCCTCCCCGGGATGCATGCTTGGAAAAAGAGCAGTGAACTCACCTTAGATTTGCTAAGGTATGTTTTGTTACATTACCCGTTCCCAGTTGGTCAACCAAACCCTACTGTGGTTACCAAAAGTAACCAGTTTCACAATCACGTATCCAAATCATGTATCACATAGCAAGCATTTAGATTTCATACACGTTTACCACACAGGTTCATGTTTCCAACAATGGTTACCAACAACGTCAGTTTTATAATCATTAATCTGTTATTTAACTCATACAGTTTGCATCCTGTCACATGATCACAGTATAACATGTAGCACATATCCAACTATCATTATAGCATGTAGCACATATCCAACTATCATACAAGTTCGCTTCTCATGTGTATGTCACATTACAACAGTTAACAGGTGGTTTGCTATTTACAAGAACCCAAATCAAGTTTCTTATTCTCAGTTAATATTATCAACATGCGTCAAAAGGATTCTGCTAACATACACATCATGAATTACTGTTGTGTACGTTAGCCAACAGTGTCTTCACGAAACACCCTATGGCGAAACACCCTATGTTTCGTCGATACCACAAGTGACGAAATATTAATGTTTCGTCGAATCCCATTTGTGATGAAACATCACTATTTCATCATGGAGAACTCAGCCTGCAACCCTAATCTTTAACATGACATCATTGCACAGAAACAATCGAAGAACATGTGGTGAATATCATACAAGTCCTATCGATCAGACACTAAACCATAATTATATATTTTCACAAATCAACAGTGACCCCCTACCGACTTAGATCTAACAATCTGTTAACACAAGATTCATTACACTCTTCTCATCAGATACACAGATACGACCCTAGTTGCTAACATAACATTCAATCATTCAAACAACCTCAAAACATGCTTCTACATAACCCGAGATCGTGATAAGTTAAAACACATTATTCGACAAATTGCATAGAACCAAGAACAATCCACGAGAATTATAACAAGCATGACGATACTAACCGAGAGATAGTGGTGGATGAGAAAGATGGTGCTTGCAAATCAGAGGGGTTGTGGAGAGAAGAGCTGTCGTCGACGTGAAAAAGAAGAATAAATAGAATTAGGGTTAGATTTACGTTTAATAGCCTGAACAGTGTGACTGGGCTGCACCTGGGCCAAAAGCCCATCTCGGCGATGACGAAACATCAATGGGGCGACGAAACTCCCTAAGTTTCGTCGAGTAGAGGTGATGACGAAACACTACTGTTTCGTCGAGTTCGGGTTTGCAACGGAGGGTCCAATGAAAATCAAATACAATTAATCATTTAGCAATCATGTATAGGTTACCACTCAAAACAAATTACGAGACAAGATCGGCCCATCATATCTCAGTGACAAGTTTAACATTGATAGTGAATCACGTGAACATCTCAGTCCATTTATTACATCATATCTGCGGCCCAATAAGGATTAAGCTTTGTTATAGTTTGTCGGCCATGTTATAAAGTTTCATCAGATTGCATTTATGTTGGTGCATGCGTCTGTCGACTTCGTCTTGTATCGAGTCTTGTATTGTACTAGATAGGTCAGAGCACGAAAAAAAGAGAATATGTGTTTATGGGTAATTTCGCTTGAAATGACACATGGTCATTTCAAACGAAATCAACTTGTTAATTCCGTTTGAAAGTGATTCCGTGCGGAATCTAATTTCGCTTGGGCAGTCTCAAACGAAATTACTCAGCCTATAAATACCTCATGTGTCTTGACATTTCTAACGATCTTGTTTCCAGTAGCGAAGCTCTGCCGAAGTGTCTACAGCATTGTAATCGATCTGTTATCAATATAAAGACAGTTTAAAGTGTATATCTTGCTGAATTGAACTCGATACGTCTGTTTCCGCCTTTCGTATTGACAAAAACTCTTCTGATCAACTCGTTCAGGTCTGAAAACGATCCTACAAGTAGTATCAGAGCTCAGGAGGAAGAGTTCTTATCAATTCAGCTGCAAATTCTGATATCTACACCTTCTTTTTCAAAATTAACAACTTTTCACGGTTACAATCGGCTAAATTTCTCACATATTGTGTAAAACAGTGTTTTAACGAATCTTTGAAAGTATTGGACCTTAATTCGATCTAAAATTGGTAAAATTTGTAATTTCTCTTGAGAAACAGATCGAGAATGATGACATCAGAGTAATTTCGCTTGAAGTTGATGTTAATTTCGCTTGAAATCAGTATTTCGCTTGAGTGATTCCGTTCGAAATCACTAATTTCGCTTCAAATTGTAATTCCGTTTGAAAGGGAGTTGTTTCACACGAAATTTGATAATTCCGTGTGAAGCTGGTATTTCGTTTGAGCAAGTAATTTCGTGTGAAAAAGTAATTTCATTTGAAAAGAGTAATTCCGCTCCAAAGGGTATTCCGCTTGAAAGTTAATTTCGTTTGAAACAGTCTGTTTGTGATTTCTTGAAAACCGAAACATGGAAGAGGAATTTTATAACGCATTTGCTACTACCCCTACTATTCTGGCTAGTGTTACTCAGAACTTGACCATGGAAAATGAAACGGGCACTATGCAAAAACCGCCTAAGCTCATGAATATCGAGGAGTATAAAGGATGGGAAGAACGTTTTGAGAATTGGGTACAAGCAAATTACTTGGATGCTTGGGAATGCGTGGAAACGAAATATGTTAGACCTTTGAATGACGAGGAAGAGGAGATTGCTATTAAAGATCTAAGTGTTGATGATAGAAAGAAATACAAAAATGAAAAAATGATGATTAGTCTATTGCATCAAGCAGTTAAAGAAGATATCTTGGTTTTACTACAACACACTGGAAGTGCATATTCAATTTGGAGAGCTTTAAAATCAAAGTTTGTTGGAAGTAAAGAAATGATCAAAAACAAAAAGTCACTTTTGAAGAAAGACTTCGATCTATTTCGTGGTTTGAGAACAGAGAGCACTAAACAGATTATTGAAAGGTACTACAATCTGTTAGTTCAAATGAAGAGAGTGAGCATAAATAAAGATAATGAAGAGTTGATAGAAAAGTTGGCTGATGCTTTGCCACATGAAACTTGGGGCACGTATCTCATGATGTTGAGGAACAAGAAAGATTTTAGTAATCTAACACTGAATAAGTTCATTGAAAAGCTTGAAGCTCAAGAGATGGAACAGAGAAAGATCTCGAGAATGAAAGATTTTGATGGTGAACAAGATATCGGTCTTTATTACAAAGGTGGTGTTAGTGATAAGTCCAACATGTCACCAAAAGTTGAGACTGCATTCAATGCTAAGAGTTCATCAGGAGGGTCATCAAAAGGATCAAACAGCAAAACTGAATTTTCTTCATATCTATCATATGATCCAAACTTTTCAACAACAAAGAATGGAAAGAAATTACAGTGCAACATGGTATTAGATCTTGAAAATGGTCAAAATTACACTGAGGAGGTTGCAAAAAGTCACATGTCTTTGTTGGTGATTGTGTTACAATCATATGAGAGTTTAGTAGCAGGTCGGATCGGGAATCCAATGTTGACAAAAGAGGATTACGATCAGATTGATGCTAAGGAGATGGAGTTGATGGATATAAAGTGGTGTTTGGCGAGTGTTTTGAGAAGTGCTGAAAAGTTTAAACAAATTACGGGAAGAGATGATTTCCGTGATGCAAATGTTTCTACTTTAGGATTTGATAAATCTAAAGTTACTTGTTTTCGTTGCAAGGAAAAAGGACACTTCAAAAGGGAGTGCACAAATCGCGAATCAAGTGGAGCTCAAAACCCGTTCAACAACAATGATTATTATCGGAAAGCAATTTATCATCAAGTTGCTCAACAACAACAAGAGCCACAAACTGCACATGCCAGGAAAGCAATTGAGGAATCATCAAAGAGAGCCTGCATGGTGAATCAAGATGGGAAAAAATCTACAAGTGATTTCAGTTGGGATAAATATGTTTCAGCTGACAGTAAAGCAAGTCTGATAAACCAAGATGATGAAAAATTACCAGAAGGGTTTAGCTGGGCAAATTTCAGTTGGGATGATTATGATCCTAACAAAACTTCAAGTCACAAAACTTTTGTTACTCGAGTTGCTGATGACAGTGATAATGATAATGATTATTATGCAAGGAGAATGGAAAAGCATTTAAAAATGATGGAAGAGAGTGATAGTGATGATGAAAAAGCTAAAAAGAAAAAGAAAAATTTAAAAAACCTGTTAGCAGTGATGATGAAGTAGTTCCTGTGATAAGGAAGAAAATGAAAGATATTCCAGTTTTCAAAGTTGATGCAGAAGCTGATGCACAAAAGATTCCGGTGAATTGTGAAAACTGTGAAGCAGTGAAGAAGCTAAACAGTACTCTGATTCATAACATGAACAGATTGAAGGAATCCTATGATGTTCTTAACAAAGCAATGAATCAGTACAATCAAACAAGTAATGAACAAGCAACAGCAATGATGACACTTCAAGGAGCTTTCATGACAAAGCAGAAAAGTGTTAACAGTTACATTGAAAAATGTGTTGTGCTTGAACAGAAACTAGAAACATAAAGGATTGAAACAGAAAGAGTTAATAGGTTATTAAAAAGTTACTCATGTACTTCTTATGTTATTGACAGGGTTTATCCAACTGTTGAAGGCATGAAGGCATTTGATGAAGATGAAGTATCTGAAGACAAGAGTTCTGAGAAGAAAAAGGATACTGAAGTGAAAATTTCTGGTAAGAAACAAAGTGCCAGTTATACAAAGTGTCCACCCCCGCTTGAAAATGGATATTCTCCATGAAATCCAAATTCAGAAAGAGTCAAAAAGGCAACCAATTTATAGTGGGAATCTGAGTCTTCAGAAAATTTGCCAGAAAACATTGATGTTACTTTCACATCATCTGACATTGATCATGAGTCTGAGTTAATAAAGAAAGTGGTTGATCAGGTGTTGGATAACGATGAAACCGAGGAGTCAAAGTTGGAGTCAAACTCAGAGTCAAAGTCTGACAAGTCAAGTCCAACAGTCAAAAAGGATAAACGGGTTTACAATAAAGAGTTTTTGTTATCAAAATCTAATTTGAATGATGAAACAGTCAAATTAGCATATACTTTGAATGATTCGGACAAATTATATTCTGATGAAGAGTTTCCAATAAGAGGTGTTAAACCAGAAATGATCAAAAAGGTTTTCAAACTAACAGAAATTATTATTTCTGAAATAAAAGATGTAAATATTTCTGAAAAACCAAGACCTTACACCTCAAGAGTTCAACAAAGGTTAAACAAGAAAAAGGGTTACAGTTTTGGTTCTGGTTTTCAAAAGAAACCAAACCATAATGGTAATTTCAAAAGAAAGGGATTAGGTTTTATTCCATCGAAAAATTATAAAAATGAGAAAACTTATAAAACAAAAACTTTGTTTGTTTCAGGAACATCAACTGAAGAAGAAAAGGAACAGTTGTTCAGGAATCAATCAAACAAAGAATTCCGTGCGAAGAAGCCAGAGGAAATAGAGAAAAATGTTGCTCAACAGAAAAGAGAGACAAGAACTTGTTTTCAATGTAAAACAATTGGTCATATTGCCAGGAATTGTTCAAAGGCAATCCAAACAAAACAGGGAGTTTCTGAAAAACTGAAAGGAAAGATTGTTGAGAATGAATCACCAACCAAATCTTTTAAAATTTTCAAAAACTCAAAATTTGAGGTTGGTGAATGTTCAAGAGGTTTTTACAAGAGAAAATCAAAACTTGACAATCAGAAATGGGTTGTTACGAAATCTGTTGATAGTTCTAGCAATGATTTTGATTCGTCAAAATCAGAGGAGCTATTTTCAGGCGATGAATCTGATTCCACAAAGTCAGAGGAGCCACGTGTTGAGTTGAAGTTGGAAACATCAGTACCTCCAATGGAAGATGTCAATTTTCCACCATTGAGGGCTGAAAATTTTAAATAAAAGGTTGGCAAAATTGAGATTTCAAATCAATTTTTCTCTGAAAAGAAAGAATTTGATATTGAAAAAGCTTTTAACCCCAAAGTGCACCATATTTTTGGTAAAATGGTTGATGGGAAGGTAAAAGGGGGTGAAGGAATTTTATGAGAAAAAATTGAAGAAACCAGGTAAAACTGTGACATCTCAGGTTTGTGACTGGGATGGAACATATTATGATGAGTGAAAAGTATGACTTGCCGGAGCTCCCAGGTTGGTAAGAGTGGAGCAGGAATCGGCATCTTTCTTGAGAAATTCACTCTGGTGATATTTCGATCTATAAGTGGTTGAAGAAGGGTTTTAACATACAAGTGGTAAATCAGGGACATTAAATGATTTTGATGTCAGTTGTCACGTTACTTGTACAGTTTTTTTTTCAATTTTTTTTAAATGATTTTGCATTTTAGGGGGAGTAAGTATTTTCAGAAAATCCAAAAACATTTAGAAAATTTAAAAAAGCCAAAAACATGATAAAAACAAAAAAATGAGTTTTGTTGTAAAAAGAGGAAATGATAGTACAGCAGTGGACAATCACAGCATGCTAAAGAATTGGAAAGTCAATATGTGATAAACGATCTCACTGATGATGTGCCAGTAGGTTTTTGCACATTTAGTAGATTGTGACGAGATATAAACCTAAATTTCAAACTTACTTATATCGTGGGGAACATCTCTCGGATATATGGGTAACCCCCGAAATCTTGTTTGAAAGGTCCCTTTTTCTGAGATACTAGGTCTTTATACTCAGTGATATCTGGGGTATTATCCCGGGACTTCTGATTTTGCGGAAGCAATGGCCTAGTCCCCGTATAATACTTTCTGCTTGCTTGAAATATAGTATCACCCTCAGTACAAAAAATGATGAAACATTGCAAAATGCTAATCATGTGCTGTTGAAGAAAAGATTCTCTAAAGGGAACACACCAAAAGTCGAAGCCGTCATCTCTCTGATTTTGCGGAAGCAATAGCCTGAGCTCTCACGGCCCTCACAATTTAACCCTTTACAGATATCATCTGTGGTATACTCACCTGTAAGACTGAATATTGGGATCTGGATACGGGAGTATATTCTGAGATGGGACACGTGAATAAGTTTAAGTCTCTAAAACACTAATCTCGTATCTCGAAACAGTTGAACTTTGTGTGAGAATTTAAGTGGATCAGTATACTGACAATCTAAGTGAATCGTTTAGAACTTAAAATGTATGAAGCTTAATGGTGTTGGTGATTTGTCTCAAAAACTGATATGATCCTCTTACACAAACTCACAAAAATATTGTCTGTAAATATTTCTTTATTGCATTTCATTCTACATTCAAAAATCCAAAAAGATTTTAGTGTGTTTTAGCATAAATTTTGAAAATTCAAAAAGATTTTCGACAACTGATGTTGAAAAGCTGATTTTCAAAATTCTGAGTGCTAAACATGATGAACAAAAGGTTTGGGAGAATTTGTTTGAGATGTTTGAAAGATGAAAAGATTTTGAAAGAAAAATGTTTTTTCAAATGGTTCATCAGTGATTAATATTGTAAAATCATTTATTGATTTGTGTTTACAAGTGATAAGCAGAGAATAAATTTGTAAAAGTTTAAAATTTGTGAAATTTATTTCTGGGTTAAGATTGTGCAGGATAGTCAGGTTTTGATACTGAGCAGGAGGATATGAGCCAGGTCACGACACTGAACCTGTAAAAGCCAGACTGCGATCCCAAGCACAGCTTAAGGGGGAGTCTGAAGATTGTAGAGTCAAGTTCAGATCCTGATGTTCACGCAAGCTAATGATGCTGATGAACTTAAGAAATCAAGAGATCTGATCAAGAGTGTGTAAGAGTCAGATACAGATTTTGGGATGATAGTGAGATAAGAGACAGGTTGAAATCCTGAAGAAGAAGAGAAGACAGAGATTGAGGATACCTTACATTGTTAGATATTTCAGAAGAGAAGTCTAGAAGACTGATAAAGACTGAAGATGTTGAAGACTCGACACTGAAGACTCGTCAACATTCGAGGGGGAGTCTGTTGGTGCATGCGTCTGTCGACTTCGTCTTGTATCGAGTCTTGTATTGTACTAGATAGGTCAGAGCACGAAAAACGAGAATATGTGTTTATGGGTAATTTCGCTTGAAATGACACATGGTCATTTCAAACGAAATCAACTTGTTAATTCCGTTTGAAAGTGATTCCGTACGGAATCTAATTTCACTTAGGCAGTCTCAAACGAAATTACTCAGCCTATAAATACCTCATGTGTCTTGACATTTGTAATGATCTTGTTTTCGGTAGCGAAGCTCTGCTGAAGTGTCTACAGCATTGTAATCGATCTGTAATCAATATAAAGACAGTTTAAAGTGTATATCTTGCTGAATTGAACTCGATACGTCTGTTTCCGCCTTTCGTATAGAGAAAAACTATTCTGATCGACTCGTTCAGGTCTGAAAATGATCCTACAATTTAATGACTGAAATGTTGGTCCAATAGAGTGATTTGCATGAGATAACTGTTGTCGACCATGTTAGTGCACTACGTCTATTGACTTCGTCTTGTATCATGTAATAGGATAGGATAGTGATGTGTGTAAAATGCAACATATAAATTACATCAAATGAGGCATAAAACTAACCCTTTTTTAGTACTAATATTGGAAAAAGAGTGTTTTTGTCTTCCTTTTGTATTTTCAGGATTAAATGAGCTCAAAAACGCAAAAGAAGCAAAAAGACAGCTAAATCCAACATAAATACAAGAAAAGGAATATTAGTGGACTGCCCGAACCCTCAACGGCACCTTCCAAAGCAAAATAAAGAAAACAGAAGACTGAACACGCCCCGTGCTCAGCCAGCACGGGGCCGTGCCCAAGAAGCAGCAGAAAAGACAAACCTATAGAAGCTTCTATTGCCCATCACGGGGCCGTGCTCAGCGGACACGGGGGCGTGTCGAAAGTACAGCAGGCGCATTTATTGTAATTGCGAATTACAATTAATGAGGAGAGAGAGTGTCAGACGGACACGGGGCCGTGCCCAGCGGACACGGGGCCGTGTCCAGCTCTCTGTTCAGCCTATAAATAGGAGTGCTTGGATTCATTTCATCTCATCCCTTGGCACACCACCTCTCTCACACTTCATCCACCACCCACCACCATCACAACACCATCATCCACCACCATCATCCATTGTCCATCATAGAGTGTGTGAGTCGTCTCGGGATCCAAGATTGATCGTAAGAGTTCTTGACAATCAAGGCCATGTTTTCCTAAGTCTCTAACATCACTTGGTGAAGACAAAGTGTCTAGTATAATACTTTTTATTTCTAATCTTTTGCACTTTTTATTTGGTTTTGTATTAATGACTTTAATAACTAGTTACTTATGTTGAAGGTGATCTTTCCTTATCGTTTGTCCGTGGTGTCTTGGCATTATTTTACTGTCTATATAAAATAAAGGATTTTCACCATTCATATCTCCACGGTCTATATGGAGATATGTTGGCTACCTGGTAGGGGGTTAAGGGAACGGTTTGGTAAAGGTCTTGCCATTGTTCAGCGTTTAGAGGTCCTGCAATGGACCTGGGTCAAATTTAGTAGGACCTCCTTCAATACTTCACGGTATTGGATGGCGGGGGTCCAAACTCTTTGACCCCCTCATAAGTTAACTACTATTAATACTATAACCCGGCTATTTAGGACTGTATCCCTGCTGACTCAGACTACTTAGCCGAGGGTAACGTCACCGCCAAAAGCGGGGCCTACCACAATACTGCATTAATAACTTAATTCATTATCTTCCAATAATCCACCCTTTTAGGATTGTATCCCTGCTGACTCAAACTACTGGGGTGAGGGTAACGTCGCCTTCAAAAGAGGGGCCTACTACAATAACTAAGATAATCTCTTAATTATGTGCAAAAGTGCGGAAATAATCAAAGGTTATACTAGATACGAGTCGGAACCAAGTGATTCATCTTGTCTATCTGTTTTTATTTTTATTTTATTTTCAGCATTTTAGTTAGTTTTATTTTTCTTAGTTTAAAACATTTTCTAAACTTTTATTTTGGTTAGACATTGAGGATAAACCGGTACTAAAAGCTCTTGTGTCCTTGGACGACCTCGGTATCTTACCAACGCTATACTACACTCAACGATGGGTGCACTTGCCCATATGTGTGTTTAGTGTTAGTGAAATATCGTGTTTTATAAATTTAAAACTTGGCTAAAATAAGTGTTAAAAAAAGGGCTTAAAATATACACCTAATATATACGACACTTTATCGCACATCAAGTTTTTGGCGCCGTTGCCGGGGACACAAGGATTTTGAGAAAGTTTAAAATCAATGGCCTAATCAGTTTTTCAAAACCTTTTTAAAACGCGCGCAATTTTTTTCTGCATTTTAGTTTAGTTTTGCCTTTACAGTAGGTTGAACACGGGCCGTGCTCGCTGAACACGGGGCCGTGCTGCATATTTTTCATAAAACACCCAGTAACAGAAACTGAACACGGGGCCGTGCTCACTGAACACGCCCCGTGCTCAACGAAATCAGTAAATTTAATCAAAACGCCCAGATACAGATCCTGAACACGGGGCCGTGTCCACTGAACACGGGGCCGTGTCCAGCCTCTGTTTCCGTTTTTATTTTGTTTTCTGATCTCGAGACTCGGTTGTGGTCTGCTGAGTGATTCTTATGGATCAATACTCAGGAGGCTACAACTACACCTATGAGGAGGATGATTATAGGGGTAATTATTGCACTAATTGTCGTAACGCACGCTCGGTTCAAAATAATCACTCATATCAACCATCCAATTCATACACCTACTATGAGGAGCCCAGGTACGAGCCATCAACTTCATACACATCCTATGAAGACCAAAGGTATGAACCTCCTCCCTCATACTCATATTTTGATGAACCAAGGTATGAGCCTTCATACTCATACTTTGAGGAACCAAGATATGAGCCACCACCTTCGTATGCTTACTATGAGGAACCTTGGCGTGAACAACCCACCTCATATGAGTATTATGAAGAACAAAATTATGAACCTTATCCATCATATGCTTACAATGAAGAACAATGGTGCGAACCATCGACTTCATATGGGTATTATGAGGAACAAAGGGTCGAACAACCGGATTCAAGCTTAGAAAACACCGATTCTTTTTCTATAACCGAAGTGACCGATAGGATATTAGAACACATACGAGTTATCGATCGATGTATAAAAGAAGCTCGCGCAAGGGAAGAGGAGTCCCGCGCAAGAGAAGAATTAAAAAAAAGAAGAGATAACCGAAAGTGTAAAAATGGAAGAACAAATAAGTGAAAAACCGACACATGAGTTAAACAACGAAAAAGGTGAGTCCGATAAAGTTAAAATTCAAGAAGAGTCTAATTTTGAAGAAATAAATCTCTTGTCACCTTCTTTTGAAAACCATTGTTTAGTACCCACTCATGCTAAGTTTTTAAAAGAGTTAAACACTAACACTAAAATTGACGAAACGGTAAGTGTTAAGTTAACTAATGATCAACCCTCGCTAATAAAAGAAGACCCATTTGAAATTAACATTACACCGGTTCCATGTTTCTTTCAAAATTCGTTTATTAGTAATGTCACAATTGATAAAGATCTTTGTGTTAACATAATGCCTAACTACATTTTCGAAAAATTAAGTATTAGTGATTTTTCTCCACTTCAAATACCCATTTTTCTATCTAATCGGAAAGTAATAAAATCAATCGGTATAGTTGAGGATGTATTGGTTCAAACAAATCAAATGGTAATCCCGACCGATTTTGTCATCCTCGATGACGCTCCTCTAGTGTTGGGACGACCATTTGTAAAAACTCACGAAGCCTTGAAAAACCGGAAGTTCAACAATCTACCTCTTCAATTAGGGGCATTCAAAAAAAGTGTCGACCTTGAGCGATCAATGAAATATCCATTCGGCAATGATGACCCCCTAATTGAAGATGAGCCAGAACCACCTGATAAGGTGGGTCTAGCCAAGGACCCTTATAAACGTGGCGCACCACGGAGGCATTCCGCGAAACTATCCATAGTTTAATTTAGATTAATTTTTATGTTTTCTAGTTTAGTTTTTATTTTTCAGGAATAAAACACACTCGGGATGGTGAAGGATGATAAGGGAAGCTTGAACACAACACCCCATGCACAAAAACAGAGCCTCCCGACAATTTTTCTTCATTACAGCAAGTTCAGCACGGGGCCGTGCTCACCCCAACACGCCCCGTGCCCAAGGTTCTGTAGAAAATGCCCAGTTCAGGTACCTGGACACGGGGCCGTGCTCACTGGACACGCCCCCGTGCCCAGCCTTCTGTTTACTTTTGGTACTGGCAGTCTGGACACTGGGCCGTGCTCAGCCAACACCACCCCGTGTTCAGCTACCCAGTACCATAAAATCTTGTTTTTAACCCACTTTTACACATTTTAATCAACTGAAAAACTTATTTTTGGGACACATTGAGGACAATGTGTAATTTAAGTGTGGGGGGGGGGGGGATGCTAAAACCTTGAATCTTGCAAGTCCTAATAACAAGCCTTACACAAAACTCTATTGGAACCGCTAATCACCCCAAATTTTTTCAAAAATTTTTCATTTTTTTACTTGTCTAGGTTTAACTCGGGAAATTCAAGTTCTTAAAAAGGTTATATTTTTACGAATTTACAACCGATAGCGTCGTGATAAAAAGAACCAACATAAGAAAATTATGAAAAGGCATGACAAGCTTAGTTAAAATTTGATTATATATACTTGATCACATAAAAAACCCATTCCCACAAAAGTGAGTTTTGAGCCTTTATTGAGCATACAATTACATATCATTAGAACTAATTGCTCATTTTTCGTTTCTTGTGTGAATAGCCGCTTGGTTCTTACGACTCTAGAACTTGCCATGACGATACATTCCCGGTCCTTACCAACTTAAACCTGAGTAAGTAAATGATGGAGGCATTAGGACTAACCCTTTTTATTTCTACACCATTATTTTTTCTTTTTTTTTACCACCTAAAAAAAAATCCCCCTAGTTAGCCCCTTTGAGCCTAAACCTTTTCATTTCTTAACCCAAAAACAAACACCCTTTCACCCACCAAAAACCTTTTTATTTTTAACCCTTTGTTTTAGTTAGCCCCTTTGAGCCTAAACCTTTTCATTTCTTAACCCAAAAACAAACACCCTTTCACTAACAAGCTCGGTTTTTCGAATGACTTTTCAAAAAAAAAAAAAAAAAAAAAAAAAAAGTGTTGATGATGAAGCAAAAGAAATAAACAAGCAAGTTCATCAATAATAACTTTGTTTGAATAATGGCTTCATAAAAAAAAAAAAAGGTTTTACGAAAACCGATGCTTTTTACGCTTTTCGCCCTTTTCCACTAACCACCAACCCAACCACCTACCTTTAACCCTAGCCTAACCCTTAACCCACAAAGTCCTCTTGATATCTACAAAGGTATAAAAGTTAAAAAGGAGGAGGATTGATTTCTTGGCAAGCCTATGGTAGGAATAAGTTCCATGCCGCTCTCGAGTGATTCACTAAAAATACACCTTCGGCCGAGTGTGAGTGATTTCCCCGCGAGGTATGTGAACTTGTATATAAATAGAATTTTAAAAAGGCATGTTATGCCCAAATAAGTAATTTCTTTTATGAAAAGTTCTAAATAAATCATTACGAATAGGAGTGTAAATAAATAAAAATAAAACCCAAAAAAGATCTTGGAAATCCCGACACTCTACGACAAGCCCAAAACCTTCTCTTCTACCTATTCCATTTGGGAGTGTAAGCCACATATTAAAGAGTTTTGCTTGAGGACAAGCAAAAGTTCAAGTGTGGGGGTATTTGATGTGTGTAAAATGCAACATATAAATTACATCAAATGAGGCATAAAACTAACCCTTTTTTAGTACTAATATTGGAAAAAGAGTGTTTTTGTCTTCCTTTTGTATTTTCAGGATTAAATGAGCTCAAAAACGCAAAAGAAGCAAAAAGACAGCTAAATCCAACATAAATACAAGAAAAGGAATATTAGTGGACTGCCCGAACCCTCAACGGCACCTTCCAAAGCAAAATAAAGAAAACAGAAGACTGAACACGCCCCGTGCTCAGCCAGCACGGGGCCGTGCCCAAGAAGCAGCAGAAAAGACAAACCTATAGAAGCTTCTATTGCCCATCACGGGGCCGTGCTCAGCGGACACGGGGGCGTGTCGAAAGTACAGCAGGCGCATTTATTGTAATTGCGAATTACAATTAATGAGGAGAGAGAGTGTCAGACGGACACGGGGCCGTGCCCAGCGGACACGGGGCCGTGTCCAGCTCTCTGTTCAGCCTATAAATAGGAGTGCTTGGATTCATTTCATCTCATCCCTTGGCACACCACCTCTCTCACACTTCATCCACCACCCACCACCATCACAACACCATCATCCACCACCATCATCCATTGTCCATCATAGAGTGTGTGAGTCGTCTCGGGATCCAAGATTGATCGTAAGAGTTCTTGACAATCAAGGCCATGTTTGCCTAAGTCTCTTACATCACTTGGTGAAGACAAAGTGTCTAGTATAATACTTTTTTATTTCTAATCTTTTGCACTTTTTATTTGGTTTTGTATTAATGACTTTAATAACTAGTTACTTATGTTGAAGGTGATCTTTCCTTATCGTTTGTCCGTGGTGTCTTGGCATTATTTTACTGTCTATATAAAATAAAGGATTTTCACCATTCATATCTCCACGGTCTATATGGAGATATGTTGGCTACCTGGTAGGGGGTTAAGGGAACGGTTTGGTAAAGGTCTTGCCATTGTTCAGCGTTTAGAGGTCCTGCAATGGACCTGGGTCAAATTTAGTAGGACCTCCTTCAATACTTCACGGTATTGGATGGCGGGGGTCCAAACTCTTTGACCCCCTCATAAGTTAACTACTATTAATACTATAACCCGGCTATTTAGGACTGTATCCCTGCTGACTCAGACTACTTAGCCGAGGGTAACGTCACCGCCAAAAGCGGGGCCTACCACAATACTGCATTAATAACTTAATTCATTATCTTCCAATAATCCACCCTTTTAGGATTGTATCCCTGCTGACTCAAACTACTGGGGTGAGGGTAACGTCGCCTTCAAAAGAGGGGCCTACTACAATAACTAAGATAATCTCTTAATTATGTGCAAAAGTGCGGAAATAATCAAAGGTTATACTAGATACGAGTCGGAACCAAGTGATTCATCTTGTCTATCTGTTTTTATTTTTATTTTATTTTCAGCATTTTAGTTAGTTTTATTTTTCTTAGTTTAAAACATTTTCTAAACTTTTATTTTGGTTAGACGTTGAGGATAAACCGGAACTAAAAGCTCTTGTGTCCTTGGACGACCTCGGTATCTTACCAACGCTATACTACACTCAACGATGGGTGCACTTGCCCATATGTGTGTTTAGTGTTAGTGAAATATCGTGTTTTATAAATTTAAAACTTGGCTAAAATAAGTGTTAAAAAAAGGGCTTAAAATATACACCTAATATATACGACACTTTATCGCACATCAATAGAATTATCAGTGCCCAAGGTTCGAGAAACAGATTTTTAGGTTTAAGGTGGTGAGTTCGCTTGAAATGATCAAGTACCATTTCAAGCGAAATCAGAACTAAGTGAGTTCGCTTTAAAGGGACTTAACCATTTCAAGCGAAACCCTCTCACCTATATATAGGGCACTTGTCATTTCATTTGGTACACGGCTTCTGGATTTGTAACGAAGTGCTGCCAAAATCTGTTCAGGTTGTAATTGATGTTATATTCAATATAAGTGACAGATTTAATAGTATCAAGCTGTTTCCACGTCCGTTTCACTGATTCCGCCTTTGAATCGGATTATAAGCTCTTCTGAACGACTCAGTTGGGTCATACAACGATCCTACAGACCATATGTGTTAATTCTATATTGATTGGCCCAATCATATGGATACACTCCACTGAAGTCACGTTCTTTGGATACACTAAAATTGCATACAAAAGTCAATAGTTATCGACTCAATTAATAGTAATCGGCCCAATTATATTCGTTCATTGCCAGTCCATTAATTACAAATTTCAGAAACTTGCATGTGAATGATGTTGGATCTCGGCCCAAGAAACTGATCATACTCACTTGAACAGCAATCCGTGTGAACAAGTGAGACGTAGAGGAAAGACCTTGGAAATCTCGGGTTGTCACATACATTCAAGCCTTGAGACTGTAAAATAAACCTTTAAATAAATCAAAGGTTTATTAAAATGTTTTCGGATTCTGTCATTCCTTACGTCCAAACAAACCTAGGATTCCAGGAATGGGAGTTGTCAAGTCCTATGGTACCACGATATACTACCGAGCGGCGTGATTAGTGTTAATGAACGTATTTTAGTCCCGTTAAACAAACCAAATGTCATACAAAATGTAAGCATGTTATGTGAAAACAATGTACTAAGTATGCTAAGTAAACATACGAAGCAGAAAAGTAATGTAAATCAATGTGTCCATATGCTGAGTAAACATATGCAACAAATGTGTTTATGAAATCAATGTGCTAGCATGATCAGTCAACATATATAGCAAATGGAAATTTAAATCATGTACTATATGCGTACTAATGAACATAGCAAGTATATGTCATGAAAGCACGAAAAGCACAGAAAGTAACAAGTAGGCACATGTGTTCACCCCAAAATATTTGAAAACAGTAAAAGAGGGGACTATGTACTCACTTGATAATGCTTTATAGTCTTGAAACAACAATCAAATAACACTTGAGAGATCATAGAATCAATCGGCACCTAATATAGGTAACTACGTTAATAAACCAGACCTAAATCGGAAGATCGGATAAAATGAGGTCTTGTAAACCAAATGAGTATTGGAACTCATATGACATGGTTTAACAAAGCCTACATTTTAAATCGAAACCTATCCTAAGTGTTTATGACCCGTTTAGGTAGCTTATGCTACTTTAACGCGTCATTTGCGCAAAAGCGCAAACGAGTAGCCTAACTAGTCCTAGGACAAGTATTATATGCCCTAACATGTTAAATAATCAATTTATGCGGCAAAATTTAAGTTACATATGCTTAAAATGAAATTATGCGCAAAAAGGGCATTTTGGTTATTTTCCTAAGGCATATAAACTACCATCATACAACTAATTAAACTAAGTAACCATAAGGTATAACCTCGGAAGGTTATTCCCTATACAACTATGGTCACTAAACATGTTTGGTCGGATCCTAATGATCGACCAAATGGGTCAGGTTCAAAAGTCTAAGCGGTTGTTTAGACCGCTTATCTTACGACCCTATATAAGCACTAAACTAAAAGTGACGAGTTAAACATGTTAAAACATGTTTAACTAAGTTAGAAAACAGGTTTGATATCAAAACAAAGTGTTTTGATACCCAAAGATAGTTCGCTGCAAAATACGCATAAACAGGTCTTTTGACCGAAACTATGACTCGTCACTACGCCTAATCAATGTGGTAATCAGTTGGTATAGTCATAAGGGACTATAACCATCGTGATTACGCTCACGTTGCAAAGTTCAAACGAACTTTGTGTTTACCAAAGACTGGTCAAAGCAGAAAGTCAAACACTGTTTGACTTTCATGCTTGAAATGCATAAAAAGCATGAAAGAAGCTTACAAAAGGTCCAAGCAAGGAAGTATTGATTCAAAATACTCAGGTATGAAGCCTAGACTTCAACTTAGAGCAGGTTTGAATCAAATGGGCAAGTTGGAATGAATGAATTTGGTGGGTATTTATAGATTTTTAAGAACCGTTAAGATCGTTTCTCCGGTTTTGAGCTTTGATCTTGGCCATCCATGTGTTGCACATGGTTTTGAAAACTATGGGACCTTAAAAACTAGCAAATGGTATAAGAAAACCATGTATATAAACCAAGGAAAGGCTGCTGTTTGCTGAAAAACCAATTTTGCAGAAGAAGGGGTCTTTCGCGGGCCGCGAAGACAGGAGCACTGGGGTTTGCGCCCCTCCTAGTACTTCAGACCAATAACTTTTAAACATTGGCAGAACAGGCCCCTGCATGCATAAAAGTTGATTTTTGACACGTTTAAGCCCTGTTAACCCATTTTCAAGGCTCAATAATGATGTCAAAGTATAGGAGGCATGAAATATGCTTGAAAATATCACAGATGTCGGTTCGTTTGGTCGTACGGTCACGTTATTTGGTTAATTACGACGAAATATGAACGGATGCGAAAAACAATCCAAATTACGTGACGAATGGTATTTTAGCATGCCAATCACTAAAATAAATTATTTTAACGATTTCAAAAATTTTTGGATGTCTGGATATGTTCAGAACGTAAGATATGCGCGTAAATGCAAACTTATGCACTTTTTGACGCTTTTAGTCCCTGATTGATCAAATAAGTTTATTTTCGCATACCGAACCACTCAAAGCCTATTTCTAAGCTATGTAAAGGATATTTATGATATGTTTAACTTATGATCATGTTCAGGAATGTTCGCTACTGTACGAATCAGCATACTTTCACAGTTTGTCGCAAATAGTCCCTGTAAGCGAATAAACTTGTTTTTGCCATACCAAACCCTTCAAAACTTATTTCTAAGTTATGTAAAGGTTATTTTAGGTATGTTAGGCATATGTTGATGTTCCGGAGTGTTTTTCGCGTTAAACTGATTACGTTTACGCATCAGTTTGCGTATAACTTTCAAGAAAGCGATATAGAGTTTGAAATCGAACAAAACCAAAACGTGCAAAATGTCAAACATAATTAAACAAATATTGGGATCAAATCACATTGTTTTATTAATAATTGAACTGTTTAGAGTTAATATAATGATTACACAAGCACAGATGTCACAGTCTCCCCTCCTTTAGGAAATTTCGTCCCAAAATTTATTTAGAGGAAACTTGTGAGAATAGATGTGGATATTTCGCCTTCATTTGATCTTCACGTTCCCAAGTAAATTCTGGACCACGTTTAGATTCCCAGCGAACTTTGACGATAGGTATGCGCTTGCACTTGAGCCACTTGACTTCACGTTCCATGATTTCCACAGGTTTCACAACAAAATGCAACGTGTCATCAACATGAATTTCATCGAGTGGTATGTGGAGGTTCTCATCAGCCAAACACTTTTTGAGATTGTACACGTGGAAGGTTGGATGAACATTTCCAAGTTCAGGAGGTAACTCAAGTCTGTAGGCTACTTTTCCGATTGTTTCGATGATCTTGAATGGTCCAACATATCTAGGTGCAAGTTTTCCTGTCTTTCCAAATCTGATCACACCTTTCCAAGGTGAAACCTTAAGTAAGACGCGATCACCGACTTGGAATTCCAAAGGCTTTCGTCGTCTATCCGCATAACTCTTTTGACGGCTTCAAGCTGTCTGAAGGTTGTCGCGAATTTTCTTAACCTTGTCTGTAGTCTCTGGAATGAGCTCAGGTCCAGTAAGCTGAGCTTCACCGATCTCATTCCAGCAGACTGGTGAACAAAATTTTCGACCGTATAAAGCTTCAAAAGGAGCCATGTTGATGCTGGAGTGATAACTATTGTTGTAGGAGAATTCAATCAACGGTAGATACGAATCCCAACTACCACCAAAATCGATCACACAAGCTCTAAGCATATCCTCCAGTGTCTGGATTGTTCTTTCAGATTGACCATCCGTTTGCGGATGATAAGCTGTGCTCAAATTGAGTTGGGTTCCCATTGCAGATTGCATGGTCCTCCAAAAGCGAGACGTGAATCGAGCATATCTGTCATAAATAATGTTCAAAGGAACGCCATGACGGGATACAATCTCATCCACATAAATTTTAGCAAGTTTGTCACCGGATAGATCCTCACGGATTGGCAAGAAATGTGTTGACTTTGTAAGACGATCAACAACTACCCAGATGGTGTCATGACCTCTTTTAGTGCGTGGGAGTTTGGTAATAAGATCCATAGCAATGTTTTCCCTTTTCCAAACTGGAATCTCTGGTTGCTCCAATAATCCAGAGGGATGTTGATGTTCAGCCTTAACCTTAAGACAAGTAAGGCATTTGGATACATATAAAGCAATGTCTTTCTTCATACCCGGCCACCAATACTGGGTTCGAAGATCCTTATACATTTTGTCTGCACTAGGATGATTAGAATAACGAGACTTGTGAGCTTCATCCATTAGCAAGGTGCGAAGATTGTCTTGACTTGGGACCCACAAACAGTCCATGAAATAATACAATCCATTGTCCTTCAGTTCAAGATCAGGCTTAATGTGACAGGGTAATTCCTTACTCATCAAACCTTGTGAAACACAAGTATGTTGAGCCTGAGAAATGCAAGTTTGAATATCAGATCGAACTTGAACACAGTGAAGCTTGACACGTTCTTTACGACTTAATGCATCAGCAACAACATTCGCCTTACCAGGATGGTAGCGAATTTTGCAATCGTAGTCGTTTAGAAGTTCAACCCAACGTCGTTGCCTCATGCTAAGTTCTTTCTGATTGAAAATATGCTGAAGACTTTTGTGGTCAGTGAAAACCACACATTTAGTACCATACAAGTAGTGTCTCCAGATTTTGAGAGCAAAGACTACAGCACCTAACTCAAGATCATGAGTCATGTAGTTCTTCTCGTGTATCTTCAACTGCCTCGAAGCGTAAGCTATGACTTTGTTCCTTTGCATGAGAACACAGCCAAGACCCAAGTTGGATGCATCACAATACACGACGAAATCATCGCTGCCCTCAGGTAAAGATAAAATAGGTGCATCACAAAGTTTCTGTTTCAAGGTCTGAAATGCTTCTTCCTGTTTGGGTCCCCATTCAAAGGGTTTATTCTTCTAAGTTAGAGCAGTGAGAGGAACTGCAATCTTGGAGAAGTTTTCGATAAAGCAACGGTAATAACCCGCAAGACCAAGAAATGAACGAACCTCAGTAGGAGTTGTAGGCGTATCCCAATCCTTAATCGCATTGATTTTGGCGGGATCTACATGAATACCTTGTTCGTTGACGATATGTCCCAAAAATTGAACTTCCTTAAGCCAAAATTCACACTTGGAGAATTTGGCGAAAAGTTGTTCTTTCTTCAGGAGTTCCATAGTAAGATGGAGATGTTGTTCATGATCGGCTCGTGTCTTAGAAGAAATCAAGATGTCATCAATGAAAACGATGATGAACTTGTCCAAATAAGGCTTACAAACCCTATTCATCAAGTCCATGAAAACATCAGGAGCATTAGTCAAACCGAAGGGCATAACAGTGAACTCATAATGCCCATATCTTATGCGAAAAGCTGTCTTGGGAATATCTTCCTTGAGTACACGAAGCTGATGATACCCAGAACATAGATCAATATTCGAAAAACAAGTGGCACCTTGTAATTGATCAAAGAGATCATCAATGCGAGGTAGGGGATATCGATTCTTGATGGTAAGCTTGTTGAGCTCACGATAATCGATACACATCCTGAAAGATCCATCTTGCTTTTTAACAAAAAGAATGTGAGCACCCCAAGGTGAAAAGCTAGGACGAATAAAACCTTTATCAGAAAGCTCCTGAAGTTGTTTAGATAATTCCTGCATCTCAGACGGTGCAAGACGATACGGAGATCTAGCGATATGATTAGCACTAGGTACAAGATCAATACGGAACTCAACTTGGCGCGCTAGGGGTAAACCAGGTAATTCTTCAGGAAATACCTCAGGATATTCTCGAACTACAGGGATGTCTTGAATAGTCTTACCTTTGCCTTTCTCCTCTATGACATGTGCCAAGAAGGCCACATAGTTCTTTCGTAAGTACTTTTGAGCTTGAGTACATGACATGAGTTTGAGTCTACAAGCAGGTTTCTCACCACGAACCTCTAAGATCTCACCAGTCGAAAGAGGTACACGAAGAATCTTTTCAAAACAAACTACCTTAACATGGTACTTGGCTAACCAATCCATTCCCACTATAATGTCAAAGCTTCCAAGTTGCATAGGTGTGAGGTTGATAGGAAAAAGATGGTTATTAAGGTTCAACTGGCAATTTCAAAGAACAGAATTGAGTACAATGAGTTCTCCACTAGCTACCTCTACTGTTAATGGCTTTCCTAGTTTTGTTCTAGTCGTCCAAGGCAATGGTTCAAAAGACAATGACACAAAACTCTTATCGGCACCCGAATCAAAAAGAACAGAAGCAGGCTGATTGTTAACAAAGAACGTACCATTCACCACCTCGTTGTCTGCACGTGCCTCATTTGCATTCATGTTAAAAACTCGACCACGAGTCTGTGCCTGATTTGCATTGGCCAACCTCAGACACTGATTTCTGTAGTGGGTCAAATCCCCACAATTGTAGCATAAACCTAGAGGATAGTGAGGTCGTGCAGCTTGTGCCAGTTGTTGAGCAGGTTGCTGAGCAGGGTTTTGTGCAACTTGGTTTTGGTTTAGGGGAAGACGACATGTGGCGGCAAGATGACCAGATCTTCCACAATTGGTGCAATAACGACACTGAACTTGTGGCTGATGGTGACTGTTACACCTGTTGCACAAAGGTGCGTTGCCAATGTACTGTTTCTTGGCAGGTGGTTGTGCGGGCTGATTTGGAGCAGCTTGGTTTGCCTGCCCGGTAACAACAAAGTTCTTGGAAGCCTTGCGCTTCCTCAACCTCTTTGAAGATTCAGATTTCTTACCCTTCTTATTCTCACCCTTGTCAGACGATTGTTTCTTATCACCTTTCCTGTGGAGTTTACCCTTTCTGATTTGCGACTCGGTCAAAGTCGCAGCCAACTCGATGGCCTAACGAACTGTGGTAGGGTTGCTACCAGTAACGATATCTTGCACGGGGTCAGGTAATCCATCGACATACCTTTCGATAGCCTTATCAAGTGGGGTAACCATTGTGGGACAAAGCAAACTCAACTCCTCGTATCTGTCGGTATAAGCCCGATGTTCACCACTATCCTGTTTCAGATCATCAAACTCTCTTTCTAACGCCCTCTGTTCGTGACGAGGACAGAATTCCCTCATCATAAGAGCCCTAAGCTCTTCCAAGGTTTGACCCAAGGCAATCTCAGCACCGCGATCTCTCATTAACCCATTCCACCAAGTAAGAGGCCTCTTTTGAAACACACTAGAAGCAAACTCGACTTTGCGATTATCAGGACGCTGTACATGACGAAAAGTACTCTCAATGCTCTCAAACCACTGTAGGAGCCCAGTTGCTCCTTCAGAACCATTGAACTTGAGCGGTTTAGCCGAATTGAAACTTTTAAAGTTGCACGGAGCATTATTATTGTTATTGTTGGCTTGGTTGATTTGTGCGATGAGATTTGGAAGTGCAGCAGCCATTTTCTGCGCAATGATAGCCGCCAGTTCGGCATTAGGTGGCTGAGCATCACGTCGAGGAGGCATTCTAAAAGAGGAAACATGAGAGAAAACGTGTGAGATGACATTGGATAAGAATAGAATGTTACAAATATCGACAAAAGCAAGGATGGTGGTCATTCGTTCGTTACCACAAAGCAAACAAACGATACTCAGTGACTAATCAAAGTAAATGGGTCATAATAATGTATCGCGAAGACATGCTTTAGCCTATAAGTAGACACTCACCCCAAGAGTTCCCAGGTAAGAGTGACTGGTCCGATTATGTGGATTTGTACGAACACTCTAGCCTAGACAGAAAACTCGAGATACAGGCATCCTCCCTTCCAGATTGCACGTGTTCACATTATTTAGACCCAAACTTTGACGAGGTTTTGAAAACTTGGATGGCACTAGGCCAAAAGAATCATTCAAGAATGGATGATTGATTTTCAAAATCATTTTGGAAAATTGGAGGGTTCAAAACCTTATAATAAATCATCTACGAATAGATGATTGATTTTCAAAAATTGTTTTGGAAAATTGTGTTCTTGTTTTGGTAATCACCTAAAGATAGGTGACGGTAATGTTTTAAGATCTAACACAAGGTAACTTGTGTTGGGGTCCTAGAAAAGTTATAGTCTAGGTCAAAGCATTACTAATAACCTAATTTCCTATAACCATTGGCTCTGATACCAACTCTTCTGTCACACCCCGACTGCGTAGAACAACAAACCGTGGCGGAAACGTCGGGGAGTGGAGCAACAGAATTATTGTTTCACAACCATGGTATTTAAAGTTTCGTTTTATTTAGAAATTAAGAGATTACATTGTCATAAAACAAGGAAACATAGAAAAAGTTAAACTATTCTTGCATCTTTTACTGTCACTAAGGCCCGAGTCCTCCTAAGTGTATCACGATCAACCCTATGTATCAGCTCCTGAAAACACATGTGAAAATAGGTACGTCAGCATAAAAATGCCTGTGAGATACATAGGTTTATTGATTTAGGATTCATGACTTGTAGTTGAAAGAAATGTTTAACAAAAAGTTAGTCATGAATCTTAGGAAAATGTTTTCTTTTATGAATCATACGAAAAGCAATGAGAAAATCAGATGATATATTAAAGAATACTGCTTGGTTAAGTAAATAGACAAGTAATAACGAATTTGTATAAGTTATGTCGTTTGTAAAACAATATCTTGTGAAGGTATGTCGTTTGAATAAAATATATCATGTCTCTATTGAAATGATTTAAATAACGTTACGATATGTAATATCATAAAAGCACTTATATATAGGAAGTACCAGCGGCGTATCCACCATGCTTTTATCATATTACGCGTCGCTTCGTTATGTAAATCACTTATCAAATAACCACCAAATTATCTAGTTTAAACAAATGTCAAAATGTTTATGTGTAAGCAATGTCTAATGTCAAATGTAAATCATGTCTTGTATAATCAAATGTTTATGTGTAACCAATTGTAATGTATGGTGAATAACAACATTTACTCAACCCCATAGGTAAAAATGTACAAAACATTGTATTTGATATAAATCATAGTTTAAGTCAAAAGTTATGTTTTGCAAAATCCATGCTTTACTGATACAAACACTTATGTGGTAATGTTGAACGCATACATTCAATCCTTGAGATTGTAAAATAAACCTTTAAATAAATCAAAGGTTTATTAAAATGTTTTCGGATTCTGTCATTCCTTACGTCCAAACAAACCTAGGATTCCAGGAATGGGAGTTGTCAAGTCCTATGGTACCACTACATACTACCGAGCAGGGTGATCAGTGTTAATGAACGTATTTTAGTCCCGTTAAACAAACCAAATGTCATACCAAATGTAAGCATGTTATGTGAAAACAATGTACTAAGTATGCTAAGTAAACATACGAAGCAGAAAAGTAACGTAAATCAATGTGTCTATATGCTGAGTAAACATATGCAACAAATGTGTTTATGAAATCAATGTGCTAGCATGATCAGTCAACATACATAGCAAATGGAAATTTAAATCATGTACTATATGCGTACTAATGAACATAGCAAGTATATGTCATGAAAGCACGAAAAGCACAGAAAATAATAAGTAGGCACATGTGTTCACCCGAAAATATTTGAAAACAGTAAAAGAGGGGACTATCTACTCACTTGATAATGTTTATAGTCTTGAAACAACAATCAAATAACGCTTGAGAGATCACGGAATCAATCGGCACCTAATATAGGTAACTACGTTAATAAACCGGACGTAAATTGGAAGATCGGATAAAATGAGGTCTTGTAAACCAAATGAGTATTGGAACTCATATGACATGGTTAAACAAAGCCTACATTCTAAAACGAAACCTACCCTAAGTGCTTATGACTCGTTTAGGTATCTTACGCTACTTTAAAGTGTCATTTGCGCAAAAGCGCAAACGAGTAGCCTAACTAGTCCTAGGACAAGTATTATATGCCCTAAATGAAATTATGGGCAAAAAGGGCATTTTGGTCATTTTCCTAAGGCATATAAACCACCTATCATACAACTAATTAAACTAAGTAACCATAAGGTATAACCTCGGAAGGTTATTCCCTATACAACTATGGTCACTAAACATGTTTGGTCAGATCCTAATGATCGACCAAATGTGTGACAACCGTCAAATTTGCACGCATCCGTACAATTAATTAATATTGATTTATGCTTAATGACTGTGCTTAATTACAACTGATGACTTAAAATGTTTTCTGATTTCTGTATCATACATACATGTGCATCACATTCCTTACTGTCACACCATTTATCACATACAAACTTTAGTGACATAAACGATGCACAAAGCACGGTTAGCACAATGAGCAGATAACTCAGAAAATGCTGACAATGTCAGTACATAGACAGACAATGTTTTGAGACCCTGTAAGGGCCAGGGACAAGGTACTACACCAGTATGGAGTGTAGGGAAGTAAGGACCATAAAACTGCGTCGCTAGGTGATAGTTTAAGTGCCGGGAAGTGCCTAAAACCCACTACAAGTGCAGAATTCTGCATATTTCAGTAAAATTCAGCATTTTAACATACTGGTATTATGCAGAAAATTGACTAAATGGTCCTGTATGCTTTCCTAAGTGTCGGGAATTAAAAGTGTCACAAAAGGGTACTTAAAGAACATTAAACGGAATAGTTTGACACTTTAACGAACCGGTATCTAACCGAACAACCGGATATTACCCGGAACACCAAAATTTTACTAGAAACATTGTTTAACTATTTTTGAACTAGTTATGATCCCCGAACACCCTAACACACTATATAATGTGTAATACACTTAAAACGCTAGACTTTTCACTTAACCTCCAACTATTATTCACTTTACCATTCAAAGTTACACAAGACCCCCCCCCCCATACTTACGGTCACCATGTGGCCTCACCCATGATCTTTCTTGATTCACCTTGATTCATTTCTTGATTTTATTTGATTTTATAAGATATTGCTTGGATTTCCTAGATTTGCCTAGATTTTACTTGGATACTACAAGTTACCTACTTCTCATCAAATTTACACATGGACCCCCTCCCCCTTTGATATTTACGGCACCAAGAGTGGCCCCACCTCAAGATTTCTTCAATCTTCACTAAATCTCCTAGATTGCATGATATCTTGTTAAGATCTCTCTTGGATATGATAAGATCTTGTATTGATAGATTATTTAAACCAAAGCACTTCATCTTCATCTCCCTCATACTCTCTCTCTCTCCCTCTCGGCCTAGAAGTGCCGCCACCACCACCACCACTTACTTCCACCATTCACCCATTTTCAAGCTCATTTCAAGTGTTAGAAGGTGTTACATGGAGCTTGGTGCCTGAAGAACTTGAAGAACCTTCATCCATTGCTTTTACCATCCATTTTCATCATCTTTTCTTCAAGTGATCTTCCCTAGCCTTTGAGCTAGTTGTAAGCTTCTTGCTACTAGTTTTTACTTCTCATTTTGTTGGTTAAAAAGATGTACATAGTTATAGATCACAAGAACACTAAAAGACTTGAACTTGAATCATGAACATGAAGCTTAAAAATGATGGAATCTTGTTGAAATATTGTTGATTAAAGCATGCATGACACTTGATTGTTATTTACTTGAGGTTATGATGTTGAACACCATAAGGAGCTTGCTAGATTGTGATTAAACACATGATCTAGCAAGTTAGAGGATGATTATGTTTTAACCCAAGAAGATCATCCTTACTTATGAACATGAACTTGAAAATAAAATTATTTCTTGAAAAATAATAAATAAAGTGAGCTAGAAATTTTATGAATCTAAGATTCATGAATGATTTTCCAAGAAAACCAAGTTCAAAATATGAATTTTAGTAGAACTTGATTTTTACTTAACCTACACTATTTTTGGTGATGAAATAAGTATAAGAACATTTTTATTTACAAGAAGAGTTCAAAAGAATAATTTTCGTAAAATATGTTTACAAGTTGTAAACACCTAGTTTCTTGAAGAATGAAATTTATAAAGTAATAAACGCACTTTAAGGGGGTAACTAAACCTACTAAACATCTTACCAAATTACTATGAGTTTTTGTGAAAGATCAAGTTCATGTTGTTATATAAATTGCATAGTTTTTTGCACTTGAGAAGTGTAAGTTGTTTAAAGTTTGATTGTTGATTGTTGTGATGATTTTTGAAAAGAAAATGATATGCTACAATAGCATGGACATCTCCGTTTTTAGGGGAAACTATGGCAAAATTTTCTAAAAATATAAACACTTAGAAAATACTTTCTAACAGGTATTTACAACGATATTTTGATCATAAGTTTTTGATATAAACTTTGCCATAATTTTTGTGACAAAAATACAAATATTTGAGGTTGGTTTTTATAAATAAAAATGGGCAAATATATATATTTAGAATATATATATATATATATATGTTAAGATACTTGTGTGATTATTTGTTTACTTGGTGAAATATACTATCCAAAACAATACCGTTATGTATGTATTTTTGGTAAATATTATTGGATACAAACGGAATGAAAGTATGATTTTATTAATTATTACAAGTTATATCATACTTTGACAAAAGGGAAAAGATTATTTTTGGGGAAGTTAAAATATATTTTCTTAGTATATTTAGAAGATATATGATTTTTGGGAAAAATATATATTTTCTGGACAATACATTATTTTTGGGACAAATGAGTTTAAATACATTTTCTAAAGTGAGACTTGAGAAAATATTAACACGGAATTACAAATACGATAATACGAAAATACATGTATAAAATACCCCATCCTTGGGAAGGAAATACGGAGTTAAATACTTGAGAAGTATTAACACAGAAATATTGTTTAAACAAATTATTCCAAGACAAAATATAATTTAAGTTGAAATATTAATTATCTTGACAAATAATTATAACTTGGAAAAATATAAGAAACGTAACTCAAAACGTAAATACTAAGCAAAGGCACAGCCCGTTCGTCTAATAGACGTTAGTACACTGTAGGTAGTCGTGTTTGCTGACAGAGTTTGAGTTACGAGCTGAGGACGCAATACAGTGAGTTCATGTCCCCCTTTTCTTTTACTGTTTTTAGTTTTATACTTCGGGGGTGAAATACATGTTACAATTATTACAGACATTTATATACATGGTATGGTTAGCTTAAGGAGGGTTACTACTTAGATCATGTGAGTGGTGGGTACGACACTTAAGGCCATTAATCCTCGTTGTAGGACCGAGGGACATGAGTGATAGATCTATTCGGGTGTAGCGAGCCCCACTCCTGAGTCCGCTGAGTGGACCATGAGGTGACTATGTCTTACCAACGAAATCTGCTAGGTTTGAGTCTTCCTGCATCACTTCACACATATCAATGGCCTTGCAAACCCTTGGTGATCTCTTTTTCCTTATTGCTACATACCAGGGACTTTCATACATACTTACAACATTTTCAAAGGTTTATACATACACACAAACGAACACATGAACTCGCTCAACTTTTGTTGATGTTTTCAAACTACATGTATTTCAGGGAATTTGTAAGGTGGATCTGGCGGACATTGGGAGTTTTTATGCTGCGTTAAGAATAAAGATGTCATCCATGGTCTTTAAGTTTGGTCAGTGTGTCTCTTTCTTGGACAAGACACGCCTTCCAAACCTCGGTGCTATTTTATATCTTTTGATGAGTCCTTAGTAAACTCATAAACATTTTGTATGATTGTAAAACTTGAATTTGAAGTCTACGTTTTTGAAACAATGTTGTTATGTTTTAAACTTATTTTATGGATGACAACTCTATGGTTTTATCATATAGTTGTTGTTATGATTGAATGCAATGATATTAAAGAAGTCACACCATAATCACGCTTCCGCAAAAGTCAGGGTGTGACAAAATGGGTCGGGTTCAAAAGTCTAAGCGGTTGTTTAGATCGCTTATCTTACGACCCTATATAAGCACTAAACTAAAAGTGACAATTTAAACATGTTAAAACATGTTTAACTAAGTTAGAAAACAGGTTTGATACCCAAAGATAGCTTCGCTGCAAAATACGCATAAACACGTCTTTTGACCGACACTATGACTCGTCACTACGCCTAATCAATGTGGTAATCAGTAGGTATAGTCACAAGGGACTATAACCATCATGATTACGCTCATGTTGCAAAGTTCAAACGAACTTTGTGTTGACCAAAGACTGGTCAAAGCAAAAAGTCAAACACTGTTTGACTTTCATGCTTGAAATGCATAAAAAGCATGAAAGAAGCTTACAAAAGGTCCAAGCAAGGAAGTATTGATTCAAAATACTCAGGTATGAAGCCTAGACTTCAACTTAGAGCAGGTTTGAATCAAATGGGCAAGTTGGAATGAATGAATTTGGTGGGTATTTATAGATTTTCAAGAACCGTTAAGATCGTTTCTCGGGTTTTGAGCTTTGATCTTGGCCATCCATGTGTTGCACATGGTTTTGAAAACTATGGGACCTTAAAAACTAGCAAATGGTACAAGAAAACCATGTATATAAACCAAGGAAAGGCTTCTGTTTGCTGAAAAACCAGTTTTGTAGAACTAGGGGTCTTTCGTGGGCCGCGAAGACAGGAGCACTGGGCTTCGTGCCCCTCCTAGTACTTCAGACCAGCAACTTTTAAACATTGGCAGAACAGGCCCCTGCATGCATAAAAGTTGATTTTTGACACGTTTAAGCCCCGTTAACCCATTTTCAAGGCTCAATAATGATGTCAAAGTATAGGAGGCATGAAATATGATTGAAAATACATGAATGTCAGTTCGTTTGGTCGTACGGTCATGTTATTCGGTTAATTACGACGAAATATGAACTGACACGAAAAACGATCCAAATTACGTGACGAATGGTATTTTAGCATGCCAATCACTAAAATAAAATATTTTAATGATTTCAAAAAATTTTTGGTTGTCCGGATATGTTCAGAACGTAAGATATGCGCGTAAATGCAAACTTATGCACTTTTTGACGCTTTTAGTCCCTGATTGATCAAATAAGTTTATTTTCGCATACCGAACCCCTCAAAGCCTATTTCTAAGCTATGTAAAGGATATTTATGGTATGTTTAACTTATGATCATGTTCCAGAATGTTCGTTACTGTACGAATCAGCATACTTTCACAGTTTGTCGCAAATAGTCCCTGTAAGCGAATAAACTTGTTTTTGCCATACCAAACCCTTCAAAACTTATTTCTAAGTTATGTAAAGGTTATTTTAGGTATGTTAGGCATATGTTGATGTTCCGGAGTGTTTTTCGCGTTAAACTGATTACGTTTACGCATCAGTTTGCGTATAACTTTCAAGAAAGCGATATAGAGTTTGAAATCGAACAAAACCAAAACGTGCAAAATGTCAAACATAATTAAACAAATATTGGGATCAAATCACATTGTTTTATTGATAATTGAACTGTTTAGAGTTAATACAATGATTACACAAGCACATATGTCACAGGAACTCTTCATAAATTCGTTATTTTAACTCGTTTGGATGTTGTAGTGTACTTCGTTTCTTTTAACAACCAAACTCTTTTGTTATCAAATTTATTTGGTTCATTCATACAGAATCCACCGCTTAAGAACAAGCCGAGTTTCTGGATTTTTATCTTAATTATTTAACACAATTTAATAGGTGATATTAACGAAATTCTATAAAGTATATAACCACACACCTTATAACTTTATTCTTCAATCGTGCTTTTGCTCGATTTGACTTTCCGACACCTCGCTTATGTTGGCTTATGATCGCTTAATATGGCGATCAATGCTCTTCATTAGTAAGGCCTCCTAGGCCCTCATTTTCATTTTGTACTAAAGTACCTTTATTGTTTTACTTGACCGTGTCGCCCTTTGGCCATTTGGTCATATGAATTTATCAGGTATGTTTATTCCATGCTAATCTCATAATGAATAGCGTATTAAACAATTCTTAATGTAGATTTTGACCTTAACCGGTCTTACTGGCTCGACTTATTAGTCCAATTGCCTTATACCCATCACTCGGACTACAATGTGATTATATTCCACATCACTTTTCTTGACCATGATTACATCACGTCATATCTAGGTTTATATCAACTTTTCATTGTTCGACAATCTTCTTTTTGAATGTATTGTCTTGCACATATCGGTGTCAAGACCTGTATCTTTTAATATTTATCATTTCTCAATCCATCTCATACTAGGCATGTTTGATAAAACATTGTTTTTGACTAAAATTGAATTTTAGTTTAACGTTTTATCTTTAATTTATGTCAAGCAGTTTTGACGACTTGACATATATTATTTTACAGTCCTTTTTTTACGCGGGGATTCTCAACTAGTTCCCACGCTTTGTCTAAGTGGTGTAGGTTCTTTCGCTTAGCCTCGGGGGCTATTTCTTTAGGCTTTCACCTTTTTAAGGCGAGTCCTTTATGATCCATCTCTTCTTATTCATGACACGTGGGTCATTTTGGTCCCGTAGACATCTACACTATTTATAACCCGAAGGTTATGATGATCCCATAGATCATTCTTTTTATGTTTGAAAATCATTTGTTTTCACGTTTGAAATCTGTTAACTTTGACTGTAGTCCGTGTCTACAATCGTTTTCTTTCGGACATTTCTTCCGATTCTATGACTTATTACGTCATTTAAGTGTCAGTTTGTCTCACATTTACCGTTATCCGATTTATGTCCATATTCACATTTAGTTATGTCCTATTACTGGGCTCATTATTATTTTGTATTTAACGCTACCATTACCCGGTTTGCGCTTACTTATGCCATCAGGCATTATACTTTATTCAACCCGTTTGACTTGTTCGTGTGAAATCTATCACTTATGAACAGTCAAACTTTATTCTTTATTCAACCTCAAAATAGTTGAACATAATTATCAACATTTCTGTTTGCGAAATTTTATAGTCTTTTAGTCATAACTCATAATCCGAGTCTTTTGACTTTTTTATCCGCGTTCTCGTTTCTCGGTTTACGCATGTTTTTAAATCTTTACCCATCAATCGAGTACTTTACCGAAGGCCTTATTAATGCAACCATTTCAGCATACATTAAAACTTCGTTTTGACTTGTTTGGTTGTCTTAGCGAAATCCATCGCTTTTATTCAACCAAACCTTTGTTCTTTATTTGACCACCCTCGACGGTCTTATAAACTATGAATGATGATTATCATCATCATCCCTTCTTTACCATGACCAAAGTCAACGACTTTGATCATTTTTCTGTGTGGTAATACCTTCATTTCTTTGACTCCGCGGGTCATTTATACTTTGGTTTTACAATGCCCTTTTTATCAACCATGGCTCTTTCGTCCAAAATGACTTATGTCATGAATTTCCTTGGGTCATTTATTTCTATGTGCTCCATACCTTGTTTTTATGGTTTCCACAAAAACCATTTATACAAGTATGTCCATACGATTTCTTAACCCTAAGGATCCTTTAATTTTTTCATTTGTCTAGACCTTATTACATCGGACATAAATGCGCTCATTATAAGAAGCTCTTGGTATCAAGTGTTCACTACTTACTTGGCCAGAGTAAGCGATCAACACATGATACACATGACCTTATTATAATTACCACATCACGTCCCATGTAAGTAACTTCTCAATTTATTTCCATATTTATGATTTTGTTTGGTAAAACTTTATTTAGTTGTCAGTTAACAATTATTAGTTTTACCTGTTTTATCCTTGAACATGTAAAATGTTTCCTTTTCATAAGTATTTATACAATCACATTCGTTGAAGTGATCATTCTTTTCTCAATACGATTTATATTGAGAATACCTACTTGGATGATTACTCTCATCTAAGTTTCTGTATAAACTGAATTCTGTTATTGTCCTATTATTCACAATTAATGAATAATACGCATCTCTGCTAAATTTCTCTTGGAACCATCATCCTGAATAGGTAACCTATCCAGGTTTCCCAAGTTTCATATTCTATATGCAAATATATTTCACTATGTATTTGTTGCATATTACTGTTTGTACTATAAGTTTAAGACGTGTACCTTGTAGATACTCACCATGATAAACTTCCCTTGTTGTTCGTGTGACATCTGTGCCTCTGCGACCATCAAACAAATACCAAATCAATGAAATATTGTAGTTCATACTTGGGATTTTTATAAATATGTGTATCACTGGCACATATCAATTCTTGTTCGATTTCGAGCTTTAAATCGCTTTCTGGAAGGTTATACGCGAACTGATGCGTAAATATAACTGGTTTATTGCAACAAACACTCCGGAATAGTTAAATAGGCTTAACATACCTTAAATAACCTTTACATAACTTAGAAATAAGTTTTGGAGGGTTTGCTATGCCGAAATCAAGTTTATTCGATCACTGGGACTAATTTTGACAAACTGTGAAAGTATGCCGATTCGCACTATGACGAACATTTTGGAACTTGAACATAAGTTAAATATGCCCTAAATATTCTTAACATAGCTTAGAAATAGGCTTTGAGGTGTTTGGTGCGCAAAAATAAACTTTTGGGTAAAACAGGGACTAAAAGCGCCAAAAAGTGCATAAGTTTGCATTTTCGCGCATATCTTACGTTCTGATTATATCCGGACATCCAAAAATTTATGTAATCATTAAAATAATTTATTTTAGTGATTGGCATCATAAAATTCCTTTCGTCGCATCATCTGGATCGTTTTTCGCGTCCGTTCGTGTTTCGTCGTAATTAACCGAACAACGCAACCGTATGACCAAATGAACCGACATCCCACATATTTTTGAGCATATTTTAAGTTCCCTATACTTTAACTTCATATTAGAGCCTTGAAATGGGGTTAACGGGGCTTAAACGTGTCAAAACTGCATCGAAAACCAAGTTTCTGGGCTGCAGGGACCATTTCTGACAATCTGCCAAACTATGGCTTAGGAGGGGCGCGTAAGACTTCTCTAAGTCTTACATGGGGTGCGAGAGCCCCCCAGTTCAGCAGGAAGTTGATTCTAGCTTGATCCAGCTGTTCCCATGGTTTGCAAATGGTTTTAATCAATTTAGGGGCTTGTTTTGGGGCACCCATGGTATTACAAATCAGTGGGTGCACTTGTAAGGCCAAGATTAAAGCTCGGTTTTCGAGGAACGATCTTAACGGTGGCCTGAAAACTATAAATACCCCCATGATTCATTTACAACTCACACCTTGATCTGATTATATTCTCTAAGTTGAAGTTTCTACACTTCATACCTGAGAATTTTCAGATCAAATCTCCATTTCTTGGACATCTTGTAAGTATTCTTTCGTTCTTTTACGCGTTTATAAGCACGAAAGTCAAACAGTGTTTGACTTTCAGCTTTGACCAGTTTATGGTCAACACGAAGTTCGTTTGAAATTCGTAACGTGAGCGTAATCACGATGGTCATAGTCCTTGGTGACTATACCTACTGATTACCACGTTATTTAGGCTTAATGACGAGTCATAGTTTCGGTTAAAATACGCGTTTATGCGTATTTTGCAACCAAACTATTTTTGGGTATCAAAACCGTTTGTTTTGATACCAAACTTGTTTTCAAACTTCATTAAACATGTTTTAACATGTTTAACTCGTCACTTTAGGTTTAGTGCTTATATAGGGCCGTAAGATAAGTGGTCTAAACAACCACTTAGGCTTTCGAACCTGACCCGTTTGGTCGATCATTAGGATCCGACCAAACACATTTAGTGACCATAGTTGTATAGGGAATAACCTTCGGAGGTTATACCTTATGGTCACTTCGTTTAGTTAGTTGTATGATAGGTAATTATATGCCTTAGGAAAAATGACCAAAATGCCCTTTTTACGCCTAATTTCATTCTAAGCATATGTAACATAAATTTTGGCATCTAAACTGATTAGGCAACATTATTAGACATGTTAAGGCATATAATACTTATCATAGGACTAGTTTGGCGGTTTGAACGCGTGTTACGCGAACGACTCGTTAAAGTAGCATAAGCTACCTAAACGGGTCGTAATGGGTCGTAAGCACTTATGATAGGTTCCGTTTTAGTATGTAGGCCTTGTTAAACCATATCATATGAGTTCCAATACTCATTTGGTTTACGAAACCTCATTCTATCCGATCTTCCGATTTAGGTCCGGTTTATTAACTTAGTTACCTATATTAGGTGCCGTTTGTTTCCGTGATCCCTCTAGCTTTGCTTGGTTGTTATTCAAGACTTCTAAGCATCCTTAAGTGAGTACATAGTCCCCTCTTTTACTGTTTTCAAACATTTTGGGATGAAACACATGTGCCTACTTGTTACTTTCGTGCTTTTCATGCTTTTATATCATATACTTGCTATGTTCATTAGTACGTATATAGTACATGATCTCATTATGTTTTGCTATGTATGTTCACTTAGCATGCTAGCAAATTGATTTTCATATATTACATTTTGTTGCATATGTTCATCCAGTATATGGACACATTGTTTTACATTTTGAACTGTTTGAACCATTGGAACCGTTTGGTCTATGTGAACCGTTTGGAACTGTTTGGTCTATGTGAACCATTTGGAACTGTTGATTTATGTGAACCGTTTGGAACTGTTGATTTTTATGAACCGTTTGGAACTGATTGAGTATGTGAACCGTTTGGAACTGATTGATTGATGTGAACCGTTGGGTTAGGGAAGTGATTAGGTAACATGGCGGATGTAATGTGTTAAAAGCATGGTGGATACGCCGCTGGTACTTCCTATATATAAGTGCTTTTAACACATTATATATCGTTGCGTTATCTAGATCAATTTGGCAAGGTTATCAAAACAAAGTTATATTACAAGGTTTTCTCTAAAATATAAATCATTCGAGTTTTATTACAAAAACAATTTACAATCTTGGTTTATATAAACAAATGTTTTGAGTTAAGATCCATGGTATTGAGGTTTTATAAAACAAATCTGTTTTGACTTGGTCATTTCAATTTACATTACAAACATTTTACAAAACTTGGTTTTCTAATTATCAATTAACAAAGGTGTTCGAGTTATTTTCAAAATATAAACGAGCCATGAATCTGACACTCACATAAACCTATGTACTCGCCGGCATTTTTATGCTGACGTATTTTCACATGTGTTTCAGGTACCTTAGTTGATGATGATTGATGATGATATTGATGCATGCTCACATAGGAATGGACGAGGCCTTAGTGACTTAATAACAATGAAAGTTAATTTGTTCATGTTTTGTTTCTAGTTTCAGTACAATGTAATAAACTTAATTCAATAAAACAGAACTTTTATCCGTGTGTTGTGAAACAATGATTATACGACACTCCCCGACGTTTCCGCCACGGTTTGTTATTTTAACGCGGTCGGGGTGTGACAGAAAAGTTGGTATCAGAGCTCATGGTTATAGGGAATTAGGTTACTAGTAATGATTTGACCTAGTCTATAACCTTCCTAGGACCCTAACGCGAGTTTACTTGCGTTTAGTCATAAAACAATACCGTCGCCTATCTTTAGGTGACAACCACAATAAGAACACAAATTTCGAATCTGCTTTGAAAACCAATCATCTGTTCTAGGATGATTCATTATAAGGTTTTGAACCTTCAAAGTTTTCAAAATCTCGTCAAAGTTTGGGTCTTATTAATGTGAAAACGTGCAATCTGGAAGGGTGGGTGCCTGTATCCTGAGTTTTCTGTCTAAGGCTAGAGTGTTCGTACAAATCCACATAATCGGACCAGTCACTCTTACCTGAGAACTCTTGGGGTGAGTGTCCACTTATAGGCTAAAGCATGTCTTCGCGATACATTATGAGGACCTATTTACTTTGATTCAGCTTTTGTATGTCATTTGTTTGCTTCGTGGTTCGAACAAATGACCATCATCCATGCCTTTTTGGTCAGAAATTGTAAAATCCTTACCCAATGCCATTTCACTTGTTTTCTCTCTTGTTTCCCCTTTTAGAATGCCTCCTCGACGCGACAATCAGATACCTAATGAAGAACTGGCAGCAATCATTACGCAGCAAATGGCTGCTGCACTTCCAAACATCATTGCTCAATGTAACCAAGCCCTCAATAACAATAATGCTCCCTGTAACTTCAAGACGTTCAACTCAGCTCAGCCATCAAAGTTTTCTGGGTCTCAAGGAGCGACTGCACTTTTGCAATGGTTCGAGAGTCTAGAGAGCACCTTCAGGCATGTTCAGTGTCCAAACGAGCGAAAGGTAGAGTTCGCATCTAGTGTTTTAGAGAAACGAGCTTTAACATGGTGGAATGGTGTGATGAGAGATAGGGGTGCCGAGGTAGCACTGGCTCAAACCTGGGAAGAGCTTCGAGCTCTAATGATGAGGGAATTCTGTCCTCGTCATGAGATTAGGGCATTGGAAAGGGAATTCGACGATCTTAAGCAAGATAGCGGTGAGCATCGAGCTTACACGGACCGTTATGAGGAGTTAAGTCTGTTATGCCCTAACATGGTTACAGCTTTGGATAAGGCAATCGAAAAGTACATTGATGGCCTCCCTGACTCAGTACAAGACATTTTGACTGGTAGTAACCCCACTGCAGTTAGACAGGCCATTGAGCTATCCGCTACCTTGACTGAATCTCAGATCAGGAAAGGTAAACTTTTTTGAAAGGGCGACAAGAAACCGATCGGAGAATCAAAACCGAAGGATGAACAGACTGAATCCTCCAAGAAGTCCAAGAAGCGAAAGGCTTCTCAGAACTTCGCCATGGTTGCCCACAATGATCAAACTGTCCCCAACCAACTGGCTCAACCCCCTGCTAGGAAGCCATACAACGGAACTGCACCCTTGTGCAACCAATGTAGCCTTCATAAACATGCTAGTGTGAAGTGCCGCAAATGCCAACTTTGTGGACTTATAGGTCATACAGCAAGAGTTTGCCCAGCTGCAGCTGCACCAAATCAAGCTGGCAACAATCCTACTCAAGCTCGTTTTCCACCAGGTTCTTGCTACAACTGTGGCGAGATGGGCCATTTCTGAAAGAATTGCCCGAAGCTTGTTAATATCCAGTGCACGGATGAGCATTTGACCAACTGGAAGACAACGCTGTTTAGAAATAATCAAGCCTTATGTATTATTTTCTTTTTGTTGTCATGGTCTATGAAACAGTTGTTGTTGTTGTTAATAAATAAATCATTTATTTACATCGCAGTGTATAAATGTGGTTGCATGTATAAACAACATATCCCCTACAAGACCGACAATCAAGAAATCGTATTCCTTGAAGAGCAGACTACCCCCAAAATTCTTCCATTTTATGATCTCTTGCGTTTTCCACGAAAATCCTAAGTACCCGTTTCTTCTAAGGAAATGGAGAACAAGGCTCAAGTTACAACTCTGGACGAATACCCAAAGTACCACTATAAATCCTTAATAGGGTACCTAAGGGTATTTCCGTAAGTCCTTAATTGTTGTGTATCTAAATTCGAATGTTATGATTCTTTGTAATCAAAATTGAATTTTCTTTTAAGATCATCCTATCTTTTCAGATAGAATCTTGAGGACGTTGAAGTCCATCGACTGGGTTCCTGATATACCTTGAATACCCATGTTCAAATCGATAACAAGATAATAAAAATTAATAACAAACTGATAACAAATTAATAACCAAGAAAACAATTATGTGTTTATGTGTTGACCTAATCAAAGTTATCTTAAGCTTATTCAATAAATTCTATCCCCTTCACATTATAAAACAAACTGTGAGAACTGTGCAAGGAATTACGTAATTATGAATGCATACATAATTTTGGAATTTAGTGCACAGAAATCACAGCAAGTTTTGTTATGTGTCTAAAGTTAACTCTATTCATTTCCATTTCTGATGAAGCACCCGTTGCGGAAAAATGAACTAGCTATTCACTTTTCACTTTTCACTTCTGAAAGAATATCCATTGAGGGAAATGAATATCCTGTTAATTATTCCTTCATTTCCATTTCTGAAGAATACCCGTTGAGGAAAATGACTCCGTCCGTTCATTTTCGTTTCTGAAGAATATCCGTTGAGGGAAATGAATATCCTTTTGATTATTCCATCATTTCCATTTCTGAAGAACCCGTTGAAGAAAATGATTATCCGTTCATTTTTGCTTCTGAAGAATATCCGTTGAGGGAAATGAATATCTTATTCTATAATCCTTCATTCCCACTTCTGATAAAGAAACCATGGAGTAAAATGAATCATCCATTCATTTTCGTTTCTGAAGTATATCCACTAGGAAATGATAGGATTATGCCTTGCATATCTTTGATGGGTTACTCTACGCAAATAGATGACACCCTAGATACCATGCAAGACAATTATTTAACACAACGTCACAGACAAACTCCTACGAATAAATTTCGGGACGAAATTTCCGAAAGTAGGGGAGACTATGACATCTGTGCCTCTGCGACCATCAAACAAATACGAAATCAATGAAATATTTTAGTTCATACTTGGGATTTGTATAAATATGTGTATCATTGGCACATATCAATTCTTGTTCGATTTCGAGCTTTAAATCGCTTTCTGGAAGGTTATACGCGAACTGATGCGTAAATATAACCGGTTTAATGCAACAAACACTCCAGAATAGTGACATAGGCTTAACATACCTTAAATAACCTTTACATAACTTAGAAATAAGTTTTGGAGGGTTTGGTATGCCGAAATCAAGTTTATTCGATCACAGGGACTAATTTCGACAAACTGTGAAAGTATGCCAATTCGCACTGTGACGAACATTCCGGAACTTGATCATAAGTTAAATATGCCCTAAATATCCTTTACATAGCTTAGAAATAGGCTTTGAGGTGTTTGGTGCGCAAAAATAAACTTTTGGGTCAAACAGGGACTAAAAGCGCCAAAAAGTGCATAAGTTTGCATTTTCACGCATATCTTACGTTCTGATTATATCCGGACATCCAAAAATTTATGTAATCATTAAAATACTTTATTTTAGTGATTGGCATGATAAAATTCCTTTCGTCGCGTAATTTGGATCGTTTTTCGCGTCCGTTCGTGTTTCGTCGTAATTAACAGAACAACGCAACCGTACGACCAAACGAACCGACATCTTACATATTTTTTAGCATAATTTAATTTCCCTATACTTTAAGTTCATTTTAGAGCCTTGAAATGGGGTTAACGGGGCTTAAACGTGTCAAAAATGCATCGAAAACCAAGTTTCTGGGCTGCAGGGACCATTTCTGACAATCTGCCAAACTATGGCTCAGGAGGGGCGCGTAAGACTTCTCTAAGTCTTACGCGGGGTGCGAGAGCCCCCCAGTTCAGAAGGAAGTTGATTCTAGCTTGATCCAGCTGTTCCCATGGTTTGCAAATGGTTTTAATCAATCTAGGGGCTTGTTTTGAGGCACCCATGGTATTACAAATCAGTGGGTGCACTTGTAAGGCCAAGATTAAAGCTCGGTTTTCGAGGAATGATCTTAACGGTGGCCTGAAAACTATAAATACCCCCATGATTCATTTGCTACTCACACCTTGATCTGATTATATTCTCTAAATTGAAGTTTCTAAACTTCATACCTGAGAATTTTCAGATCAAATCTCCATTTCTTGGACCTCTTGTAAGTATTCTTTCGTTCTTTTAGGCGTTTTTAAGCACAAAAGTCAAACAGTGATTGACTTTCAGCTTTGACCAGTTTATGGTCAACACGAAGTTCGTTTGAACTTCGTAACATGAGCGTAATCACGATGGTCATAGTCCTTGGTGACTATACCTACTGATTACAACGTTATTTAGGCTTAGTGACGAGTCATAGTTTCGGTCAAAATACGCGTTTATGCTTATTTTGCAACCAACCTATTCTTGGGTATCAAAACCGTTTGTTTTGATACCAAACTTGTTTTCAAACTGCATGTTTAACTCGTCACTTTAGGTTTAGTGCTTATATAGGGCCGTAAGATAAGTGGTCTAAACAACCACTTAGGCATTCGAACCCGACCAGTTTGGTCGATCATTAGGATCCGAACAAACACATTTTGTGACCATAGTTGTATAGGGAATAACCTTCCGAGGTTATACCTTATGGTCACTTCGTTTAGTTAGTTGTATGATAGGTAATTATATGCCTTAGGAAAAATGACCAAAATGCCCTTTTTACGCCTAATTTCATTCTAAGCATATGTAACATAAATTTTGGCATCTAAGCTGATTAGACAACATTATTAGACATGTTAAGGCATATAATACTTGTCATAGGACTAGTTAGGCGGTCCGAATGCGTTTTACGTGAACGACGCGTTAAAGTAGCATAAGCTACCTAAACGGGTCGTAAGCACTTAGGATAGGTTCCGTTTTAGTATGTAGGCTTTGTTAAACCATATCATATGAGTTCCAATACTCATTTGGTTTACGAAACCTCATTCTATCCGATCTTTCGATTTAGGTCCGGTTTATTAACTTAGTTACCTATATTAGGTGCCGTTTGTTTCCGTGATCCCTCTAGCTTTGCTTGGTTATTATTCAAGACTTCTAAGCATCCTCAAGTGAGTACATAGTCCCATCTTTTACGGTTTTCAAACATTTTGGGGTGAAACACATGTGCCTACTTGTTACTTTCATACTTTTCATGCTTTTATATCATATACTTGCTATGTTCATTAGTACGTATATAGTACACGATTTCATTATGTTTTTATATGTATTTTTACTTAGCATGCTAGCACATTGATTTTCATATATTACATTTTGTTGCATATGTTCATCCAGCATATGGACACATTGTTTTACATTTTGAACTGTTTGAACCGTTGGAACTGTTTGGTCTATGTGAACCATTTGGAACTGTTTGGTCTATGTGAGTTGTTTGGAACTGTTGATTTGTGTGAACCGTTTGGAACTGTTGATTTATGTGAATCGTTTGGAACTTATTGAGTATGTGAACCGTTTGGAACTGATTGATTGATGTGAACCGTTTGGAACTGTTTGAACCGTTGGGTTAGGGAAGTGATTAGGTAATGGGGCGGATGTAATGTGTTAAAAGCATGGTGGATACGCCGCTGGTACTTCCTATATATTAGTGCTTTTAACACATTATATATCGTTGCGTTATCTAGATCACTTGGGCAAGGTTATCAAAACAAAGTTATATTTCAAGGTTTTCTCTAAAATATAAATCATTCAAGTTTTATTACAAAAACAATTTACAATATTGGTTTATATAAACAAATGTTTTGAGTTAAGATCCATGGTATCGAGGTTTTATAAAACAAATCTGTTTTGACTTGGTTATTTCAATTTACATTACAAACATTTTACAAAACTTGGTTTTCTAATTATCAATTAACAAAGGTGTTCGAGTTATTTTCAAAATATAAACGAGCCACGAATCTGACACTCACATAAACCTATGTACTCGCCGGCATTTTTATGCTGACGTATTTTCACATGTGTTTCAGGTACCTTAATTGATGATGATTGATGATGATATTGATGCATGCTCACATAGGAATGGACGAGGCCTTAGTGACTTAATAACAATGACAGTTAATTTATTCATGTTTTATTTCTAGTTTCAATACAATGTTATAAACTTAATTTAATGAAACAGAACTTTTATCCATGTGTTGTGAAACAATGATTCTGTTACGACACTCCCCGACGTTTCCGCCGTGGTTTGTTGTTTTAACGCGATCGGGGTGTGACAGTTAGATCTTTATTCGAAATCATTTTTTGATTTATGTCTTTGGTGAGTATAGTTTACTCGTCATACTTCAAACCATACCTTTATCATATAAATAGATCCTTAGACTCTCGTCATCTTCAAATACGAGGGTCCTTCAACTTAAAACGTTTACAAATATTAGTAACGTTGACATTAATATGCGCCCGTACTAAAATACAAGGCTTTCTACGATACGTGTTAACACACGTAATTTGTTAACTTTATCGGTCTTTTATCACTTTATTTGGGTAACGTGTGTTACACGATATCCCTATATGTTGTTTTCAACACTTTACATGCTAGACCGTTAATGTACTTGATAACTTACCAGATTATGCGATCAAGTCTTGAACCGAACACTTTACTCTTTAACCATGAGCTCTGATTACCAACTTGTAAGACTCTTTCTTAATTTATACGATTTACAAATGAATATCGACTATGATTGTGTATTTACGTACAAACATACCATTAAAATACGAGTTTGTTAAAACATTTTATGAAATAAAACATTTCATCACTTTATATATATATTGTCATTTAAACGTAACGACGAAACATAACGCGGAAGCTTGAATCTTGATCAATGTTCGGTTCTTCGTTGAGCTTGATCGTCCTCCGGTGCCGTACATAATACCTATATTTCATAAAACATGAAATGAGTTAGTCATATGGCGTTTAAAGCGAGTTTAAACGAGTTCGCAATGCAAAACCATTCAACAGCAACAAAATGCAAAGTATTTACCCTGTCGCATGACGCGGCAATGGTCGAGGGCCACAAGAGAGATGGGAGTTAACGTCGCGTTTCGCGACAAGGGCATTTCGACAGAGAGTTTGTTACGCAAACCTGCATATTTCAAGCCGAATCAATTTCCACGAAAACAGAGATAACTTTCTCGTTTTTTATCCGTATCATGTCACGTTTCTTCCTACGAGATCCTAATTCAATTCTCCATCCCATGGAGTTAAAATCCGACATCCGGATTAACAAATTCGAGGTTTTAAGCCTTCGGCTTAATATATATTTACAAAACTTTTGACCCGTTCATGATTTTATCGACCAAACTTGTTTGTTGCCTTTAAATTATCATGAACATCATGTTATATCTGTTTCCTATTATTCAAGGTTCAAATTACAGGTTTCTTATGTATTCTTAACCCGTTTTGCTTATATACTTATTTTGACCCGTCAAGGGTATTTAAGTACTTTTAAGCATAAATCACTTTCATTCATTTCTAGCATCGTATTTCCACATTACTTAACAAATGGTCTTCCACCACAACTATAATTGTGGTGGATTTAATGTGGTATATTATTTATTCCGAGTTCTATCCCTCGGTTTGTCTTTTTACGACAAGACGCATTTTAAGGCATTTGACTCACAAGGATCATCCCTTTCGCTTTTATACTTATTCTAAGGATTTACTTGATCGAAATGCTTATTTCTAAACAACCTGTAAGGGTCGTTTGCTTGATTTATCGATCAAGGGCGTTTTGGTCCATTTTAGCCTTTCATTTACGATGAAGGACTTTTAAAAGGCATGTTTGACCAAAATCCCACTTTTTAACTATAATCTTGTTTGAAAAGTCATTATGTTTTCAAAACACAATAACTATAATTTGAATCATTTGGTTTACCTATTAAAGTAACCAAATGTCTATTTTTGACTTTGTCTGACTCTCATAGAACCTCAAGTTCCACATGAGGAGTTGACCTCTTATACATACCAGGCTCGGTTCAACATATTGACCCGTTTAGTATTTCCTCAATTAAGTTGCTAGTTAATAGCAATGCGTATTCCACACACTATTTATTCCTGTAATCATTATACTTGACAAACAATGATTAGTTGTTATCATCAAATGGTGACATCTTCACCTTTTGACCCGTTTGGTCTAAATGACCATTTTATCCTTGTGAGATGATATTAATTGCCATCTCATCTATGTATCCCATTCCGGTTTACACCGTACGGTCACATTACTTATAACTCGTTTCTTAATTCTTTTAACCTATCATGGTTTACGCCGTGAAGTGTCTTTCGAAAACTAACGTTTATCGTCAACGCATGACCAAATTACTGTTTTGCCCTTATTATTCGTTTTGGTTTACCCAAAAAGGTAACCATTAAAATTCATTTTTCTAATCGTCATAGTATGACCGAATAATCAATTTACTCCTTTTTAACCATCGATATGGTTTCTTATCATTTTCGCTTATCTTGTTCTGTACGAGTACACGTCGGAACATCACTTTTCAAATGTTTAATTATCTTTTTCATAATCAATACGATAAAGGAATATTTTACAAATTTAAAAGGAGTGTAAGCTTTACTTACCTTTCATCCAAATTATGCTTTTTCCTTCATACTCGATTTGTTTGACCCACTTCCTTCCCAAGCTTCCACCTAGCTTGTCAAGCGTCAAACTATCATTGTAATTTGTAAGATGGTTAAATTAGTCATAATCAATCACGACTATTCCATCCTATGATTTTTATGTCAAAACTATCGTTCGATCATATCAATGGTTAGTTTGACTTTTAAAGTCAAACGGCCTATTGGCATAAGTATTTACACGATGTAGCTCAACTACTCGTTTAAATACTTTTTCAAATATCCGTTAAGTGTCATTCTTATGCTACCGTTTTAACCACTTATTAACCAAGTTCTTATAGTCGTAATTCATTCAATTAACACATGATGATATCAAACATCATTTTAACATGAATATATCATCATTTTCATTTTATCATACAAAACTCATTTCATGGCGAGTATGATTTATGTACTCAAACATCTAATTGTCCAAGTATCTTCTTATTAATATCATGTATGATGATTTTAATTGTAATTATATCATCAATTTCATCATATGATTAAAACCCACTTATCCTAGTGTGGTAAATCATCTAAACATTCAACTCATAGCATCATATGTATAATTTTCACTTAGGGTTTTGTTCCTAAGCAAGTAGACATCACTAATTTAGCCATAGTTTCTATAATCCATACATAATTCGCTATTATGATGTTTCTTCAAATTTCACAACTTCACAAATCATCAAAATTTTACATACCTTATGATCCCCTAGCTTGGGTGATCATTAATTCACGTTCAATTATGAATTTGAGCTTCGTTTAAGCTTTCAATTTGATTATTTTGTTGAGATTTGGGTTGTGAGCTCCTGGGGGTATCTTCTGATCGAACAGAACACACATGTGTGTGTGTTTTGTTTTGAACCTTCTTTTATTAAATAAACTTTCAAGTTATCCAAATTTTGTCACACCCTCAAATTCCACTTGCGGAGTATTACCGCGAGGCGTGCGACTGCCCCGGATCCAACCACTAATTATTTTGAACCATTTGCCCAAAGTGTAGGTTATTTTAAATAATAATACAATTAGTGTCTTAATTTAAAATTTTCAAAAAAAATATACTTTTGCAGCGGAAATGTAACTTAAAACTTTTCATAGTTAGAAACCACAATTTAAAGAATGTACCAAACGTACAACTTACACACTCCATCCGTTTGCATTGTCCGTTCTGAGCTGTATCAAGCAACCTGCAAAGCATGCAGTAGGGTGTCAACATAAAGTTGGCGAGTTCACAAGTTATCCAGTTTTAAGTTTTTGAAAACGTATGTTGTTTAGATAAAACATTTATAATCACGTTATGGGGAGCTACCCCATCTGTAAGCTCACTAAACTGCAGATACCGAATCCTGAGACGTTTTTGTTGTGCCCCAAGACAATGTCTATCATCATTGACCAAGATTAAGGCCTACTTGTTCACGCCTGATCCCCCACGTCTCGGTGTGAAGTTTGTCAAACCTAATAGCGCTATCAACTAGTATCCCGTTCGCCCCCGGCGACTAATCGGTATCGTAAAGTGGGGACTTCATGATAGAGTTTCTTTTAGTTTTACTAGTTGTGACTCATAAATAATATTCAAACGTATTCCCCCCGGGAATAGCGGTTTAAAAGTATCCTTTCCTAGGATAGTAGTTCGTTCGTGTCCCCCTGGGACGCATGCTTTTAGTGTGTGTGAACTCACCTTTGCTTTGCTCGGTAGATAAAGCATTTATCCTGAGTTGGTCAACCACATCCAGTTTCATCTCGGTTCCGACTCAAAACCCCACCTGAATACGCCGGACTCGAACCACAGCCACTGACCCAAAAAACAAAGAGCTACTCATGTTGACCCCCTGCTGGCTCGTATTTTACTCGGAAAAAACAGTAATCATCAACCCAGTTGCTGGCCGGCCTGAAGCCGCCGGCTGCTGCCTTTGACATTACACCGCCATCATCATTGTAATTGATTCGTCAGAGAGCACCATCTTCGTCGCCGTACACAGTGGTGTTGTCGCTGGAAAATACAATCGCTGCCGCTGCAAATTCTTTTCTCTCTGACGGGTGTCTCTCTCTAGTGTAGCTCGTCGGAGAAGAAGGCCGGCTAAGGTTGGTGGGTGGTTGTCGCTGGTGAACAAGAAGTCGCCGAAGGTCGCCATAGGTGCGACTCTGGTCACCTGAGTTGCAACAGAGAGATGGAGAGGAGTTTAGATGAACGAGTTGAGAGGGTGGTGCTTGTCGGAGAAGATGGCCGGAGCTCCGATCTCCGGTCACCGGTGTGTAATTGAGAGAGAGAGAAAATTGAGTGGGTTTTTATTTATGTGCGGCTGGTATGAGTTTTTGTAGGGTTTTTAGTGTTTTAAAATGAGGGGTTAGGATCATAAATTTATATTTATATGCTTGGATTTCTAGGGTTTGTAGGTTGGGCTTGGCCCATAAGTATGAACCCGTAAGATGTCATGATTTGTTTAATGCGACTTCCCCGATTAATGTTAACGACTTATTATAACGGTATAAATAAATAATTATATTTGTATGTGTGTATTAAATTACGTATGCATAGTCCACGTTATTAGTTAAATGGTGTGTTCCTCTCATCGCAGTTATTATTATTAGATAATAATAATAATAATAATAATAGTAAAATAAAATACCATTCTCTCGATGATCGGGATCGAGAGTACGGGTTTTCAAATTCTCCCCATGTTACAGGAATTCCGTGCTCGAAATTTAAGCGTATATATTGTTATACGTAATTATACGTAGTTTCATGAAAGTTCACAAAACGAATCACATAAGCCACATAACGCCTAAAATCATGTAGCACGTATACTCACGTAGTTCACATAACATAAAATTTTACATAATTTATACGTATTCCGGATAGCATAGTGTTTCACATAATTTATATCTATTTGCTCAAGAATACTGTGTCGTGAGTGTATGTGGAATTTTTAAGACACTTGATTCGCTAAAATCAAATCGTAATGCCTAAATAATGTCTAAGTTAACGGGGTTGATGGGTTTGCATTCACCCTGTGAGGGCCAGGTGTCACATCATCTCCTTGTTGAAAGAATTTTCGTCCCGAAAATTGTTCTAAAAACGATGACTTGAGGTTTGTTCTTAAATGAATGAAGATACGTGCGCATTATCTGGTATTCCGTTCCCGAGTAAACCCCCAGGCCATGACGTGAGTTCCAATGAACTCGATCTATAACTAACTAACTACGCTTGAGGGTTTTGGTCTCACTCGGTTCCTCAACGAAGTGATAAAGTTGAGTTTATTAACTAACTATCGAAATTAAACCAATGTATTTAGAAAAGTATTCCTTCAAGAATATTAGTTTGAACAATATTCCTTCCCAATCCAGGGATAGTAGTATTCCATTCCAGGAATCTGAAGCAGTCCCAATCCAAGGATAGTGGTATTCCAATCTAGGAATATGAAGCAGTCCCAATCCAGGGATAGTGGTGGTTCCCAATACACGGGAAAGTGTACTATTCTAAGGATGCGCGTGTAGCCATAAGCTAGGGGTACCGTGTAGATTTCCCAAACCGGGGAAATAGTATGTTGTCCCAAACCAGGGACGCATGCTTATAGTAAAAAGTAGTTAACTGACTTTAGTGTGCGCGCTTGTATCAAAAGTTTTGCGTCGACGTCGCGAACTGGTATAGTATGCAAACAATCACTCAACATTCTCAATAATGTTCGCACGTCCTTAGTGACCAGTACTAGGGTACGGTTGTTTCACATAAGGTTGAGTTCCATCAGTACTGTAAACGAGGTAGGTGTTGTTTCCAACCGTGGACAAAATCGGTAGCACATGCCTGCAACATGTCTTCAAAAGTTTGTTTGGTTCGACCATTCATTCGTGGGTGTTACGTAGTGCTTGTGCACGATCGTGAGCCGAAAGATTTGTGCATGCCTTGCCACAAATCGGATGTAAAAAGTATGTCATATCTAGTGACAATGGGAGTCATCGCCTTACGCCTAGCAGCTACTTCCTTCAAGTAGATGTTTGCAAGATTTAAAAACTTTTCGGTTTCCATCACAACTCAACTGATGCCGTATTTGAGTTTGAGTTACTTACCCATGCCCCGCATGGACTTAGCTAAAAGGTTTTCCTTTTTCTCGGGTATGGAGACTACCGTTCCCAATTCTAGATCGTGAGTAATGTAGTTTTCTTGCAACCTTGCGTTGTAGAGCTACGTAGGCAATGATTATCCTTGCGTCACTTCAGCTAGTGATTCGAGTACTCAAATGGGTGCACCGTTGCAAGCAATTATTTCATCAATGTCTTGGCAATGTCTCGGACAGGATAGGATAGGGGTGCCTCGTAACTTACTTTTCAATTGCTTGAGTTGTGGATTTCTGAGAATCCTTCTAATGCTAGGTGATACTCCTTCGATTTAGGGTCATGAGGGACTGTGTCTGCGATCGGGAAAAGCAGGCTTTGCGACATCAAAAGTCACGCGTTGAAAACTTAGCGTAATGCGGTTTGTGTCATAGAAGTTTCATAGCAAGGAGTAGGAGTCGCCCGGATTCCTACTGGTTCTCGATGCAGGTTCAGATATCGTCGGGAAAACAAGTGACAAATCTGTCAAGGTAGGGTAAATTCGAATGCTGTGGCTAGGAAGTCGTATTGGTCGCATCGAGTTCGAAAGACAGTGCTTGTGATAACTGTCACACCCCCAAAATCCACACGCGGAGTATCACCGCAGGGAGCGTGACATGACCAGGATCAAGCCACCAATCATATTGAACAATATAGTAAAGTAATTAAAAGTTCAACCACACAATATAATTGGTGTCCAAAATAAATGGTTTATCAAGTCGAAGTTATCAGCGGAAGCAAATAGTTCAAAACCCAAATCATAAATTCAAAAGTATTTAAGTTTATCATGAACACTCAATGTCCATGCTCTACAACGACTCTTCCCCATGCAAGCTCCTGCTAAACCTAGTGACCTGCAAAGCATGTAGTAACGAGTCAACAACAAAGTTGAGCGAGTTCACAGTTGGTTGTCCATTTTAGAGTTGTTCCAAAAATATAGTTTGATCTTAACCGGCTATCCTGCCGTGGGAGTTACCCCATAGTTCGAAAACGTTTATTAGTTAATCCATTTTCACTTTGGCCATCTCAGCCGTGGGGGCTACCCCATGTTCTCAATCTTTGGCTATCCAGCCCGGCACTTCGGCCGTGGGGGCTACCCCATGTTTAAACTACCAGACTCGTTACCATATCGACTACTAACGTTCGTCATGTTTATGTGCCCTCATCAATGTCTATCATCATTGACGTGCCTAGTCCATTAGTCCACGCCCGTCCTCTGCGGCACGGTGTGATGTTTGTTAAACCTAATAGCGCTATTTAACTAATGACCCGTTCACCATTGGCCTCGGCGATTAAGTCGATATAAAAGGAGGGACTTCGTTGATAGAGTTCTAGTCTAGTATATCTAAGTCCGTCTCAACAGGACGAGGAATTTACATTCCTGAACACGTCCCAATAGGACGAGGAAATCCCTATTCCTTAACCCATTCCCAATCCCACCGGGAATTACCATGCTTTGTAGAAAAGTGTGAACTCACCTTAGATTAGCTCGGCAGATACACGAAAAGGTCACTTGAGCTATAAGTGGTCAACCACGTCCTAACATGGTTACCCTACAAGTCAGGTCAAGGTTCAAGTAGTGCACATAAGTTTTACACATAAACTAACAGGTTATATCACGTATTGATCTTGGCAAACACGTAGAATCACGTTAACAGTCAAGTACACACATAATGCCCAAATTGTGCGACTCGGATGATTGGGCCGTTGAGCTTGTGCGAGCCCAATCATCTTGTGTGATTTAATATTAAAGCCCAATGACAACCGGCCCAACCTATTGTGCGATCAGCATAACTTGTGCGATCCACAATGGGTTGTGTGATTCGATCCAAACCCGGCCCAAAATAATAATGCAACCCAAAGACTTGTGCGGCCCAAACATTTAACAGTCAACTATTCTTGTGCGGTCCAGTTAACTTGTGCGATCGGACTTTGGGTTGTTCGGCCCAACTGCTTAACGTAATAAATTATGTTGGGCGACCCAACATCTTGTGCGTTCAGCACAATCTTGTGCGATCCACAAGATGTTGTGTGACTGCGCTTAAGGAGGTTATACAAGATGCTTTAGTTGCTGTACCCTAATTAATTAAATTTGTGTGATTCCCTTGTGTGTTTGGTCTTGTGCGACCGGAACCTCTTGTGCGATCAAGGGACTTGTCTGATTAGTTGTATGTTTCCTAAAATTATGCGATTAATTAACTTGTTTCCTTTTATCTTGCAAGATTAATTCTAACAGTTTCCAACCTTTACATTGATCGATCAAATCAAGGGTTTTTAATTAATTCTTTTGAACATAAATTACCACTTAATCATATATCAAATCAAACGGTTTAACTTTCTTTGATTCATATGAACATCAAAATGATTAATTCATGTATAACCACTAATCATACATCAACCGATTCATAATTATCACCCTAATCGGTTCTGTTAACAATCATCACGACCCTAGCATGCAGTTCTAATTAATCATGTATCATCACAACACCAAGATTATATCAAACATCACACATTCCGGATTCTTATGCCTTAAATCTTCTAGCATGAACAACCCTAGTTTATCACATATAATCATAGCAACCACAACATCATCAAATCAAACAAATAATAGTGAAGCACTAACCGTGATGTTCGAATGAGTTGATTGGATCGAGGGGAAGGGCTTCGAGTGGGAGGGGGCTGCCGTCAGTTTCCAAGAGAAGAGAGAGAGCCTTAGGGTTTTGTGTGTGCTAAATGTTTGTAAAATAATGAGGAAACCAAATCTCACAAAGTTTATGTTGGTTTATATATAAGAGAGTGGGCCGAACCCCTTTACATGGGCTGCCCCTTGGTTCGATTACACCAGAGTGTGGGCTGAGAGTGGTGTGGAACCGAAGCCCAAAGGCTTGTGTGATCGACCGAGTGTTGTGCGGTTCCAGTCATATATATATACATACGTACATTCACATAATACAAACATAATATTTCATTAAAACCTCGTATCACGTAAACACATATTGTTCAAACAAGTTACATCGAAGTACAACTAAAGGTTCAAAATACGAGTTGTCACATTATCCCCAAGTTGAAAGAAATTTCGTACCGAAATTTAGCACGTACTCACTGAGGAAGCTAGTTAAGTTGCATGGTTTCCTGGTATTCCTGGGGTGTCACATCCTTCCCCCGTTGGTTTGGAATTTCGTCCCGAAATTCCTCTGTAGCTTCAGCCTCAGTAGTGGTTTCACTGTTCACGAACAACTGGGGATACTTGTGTTTCATCTGGTCTTCTCATTCCCAGGTAAACTCTGGGCCACGACGGGAGTTCCAACGAACTCGAACAAGAGGAATTCTGGTGCGCCTGAGATTCTTCACCTCTCGGTCAGTAATCTCTACTGGTTCCTCGACAAATCGGAGCTGATCGTCGATAGTGAGCTCCTTAAGAGGAACTATGAGGGTCTCATCTGACAGACACTTCTTCAGATTGGACACGTGGAAAACGTTGTGAACTCCACTGAGTTCTTCGGGTAGGTTCAGTTTGTAGGCCACCTTGCCTATTTTCTCTATGATTTCGAAAGGTCCGACATATCGCGGGTTGAGTTTGCCTCGTTTGCCAAAACGAACTACACCTTTCCAAGGTGAGACTTTGAGTAGCACTCGATCCCCAACTTGGAACTCGAGTGGTTTCCTGCGCTTATCGGCGTAGCATTTCTGACGGTCGCGAGCTGCCGCCATTCGTTGCCGTATCTGAGCAATCTTCTCAGTCGTGTCTACCACAAGTTCTGGGCCTGTGACTTGGCTGTCACCAACCTCTGCCCAACAAAGAGGTGATCGGCATTTACATCCGTACAATGCCTCAAACGGAGCGGCCTGGATACTGGTGTGGTAGCTGTTATTATACGCAAACTCCACCAAAGGTAGATGTCGTTCCCAGCCGTTACCAAAATCAATCACACATGCCCTTAGCATGTCTTCAAGGGTTTGGATGGTGCGTTCAGACTGCCCATCCATTTGCGGGTGATAGGCTGTGCTCATGTCTAACCGAGAGCCAAAAGACTTGTGCATCGCTTGCCACAATTCGGAAGTAAAACGCGCATCACGATCGGACATAATAGAGGTTGGCACCCCGTGCCTTGAAACCACCTCCTTTAAGTAAACGTCTGCTAAAGTAGAAAACTTATCTGTTTCTTTGATAGCCAAAGAGTGTGCAGACTTAGTCAGTCGATCCACGATCACCCAAATAGTGTCATTTTCGCGTTGGGATCTAGGTAGGCCAGTAACGAAATCCATGGAAATTTGCACCCATTTCCATGTCGGTATCTCTGGTTGTTGAAGTAGGCCTGATGGTTTCTGGTACTCTATTTTGACTCTCGCACAAGTCAAACATTTATTAACGTAGGTTGCTATGTTGGCTTTTATACCAGGCCACCAATACGTAGTCTTGAGATCGTGGTACATCTTATCAGAACCAGGATGTACCGAGTAACGAGACTTGTGCGCTTCATCCAACACAAGCTCGCGTAAGTTTCCGTAAAGTGGGACCCAGATGCACCCTGTTACGTTGTAAGCGCCATCTTCCTTTTGTTCTAATCGTTTCTTTGATCCTCGTAGGGACTCGGCCCTGATATTCTCTGCTTTTAATGCTTCAACCTGAGCATCTCATATCTGAGTAGGAAGGCTAGATTGGATGGTCAGTTGCAACGCACACACTCGCTTAGGTGTAGTATCCTTTCGAATGAGGGCGTCGGCCACCACGTTGGCCTTGCCCGGATGGTATTTGATAGCGCATTCGTAATCATTCAAGAGCTCGACCCATCGACGTTGTCGCATGTTTAACTCCTTTTGCTTAAAGATATGCTCGAGACTCCTGTGATCGGTGTAAATGGTGCACTTGGTACCGTACAGGTAATGTCTCCATATCTTAAGTGCGAAAAAACAGCTCCCAACTCCAGATCGTGGGTAATGTAGTTCTTTTCGTGAACCTTAAGTTGCCGCGATGCATAAGCAATGACTTTATCCCGTTGCATTAACACATAACCAAGTCCTTGGATGGACGCGTCGCAATAAACCACGAAATCGTCTGTGCCTTCAGGCAGTGAAAGAATTGGTGCGCTACAAAGTCTATCTTTTAAGTGCCGAAACGCAGATTCCTGTGCATCACCCCAAGGGTAGGTGACACCCTTCTGAGTTAGCGAAGTGAGGGGTTGCGCAATCTTAGAGAAATCTTTGATAAACCTTCTGTAGTAGCCCACCAAACCCAAGAATTGGCGAATTTCTGTTGGTGTTCTAGGTGCAGGCCAATTCCTGATTGAGTCAACCTTGGATAGATCAACATGAATCCCATCCTGTTTACCACGTGGCCTAGGAAATGGACTTCACGAAGCCAGAAGTCGCATTTCGAGAACTTAGCATAAAGCTGTTCTGTTCGAAGAAGTTCCAGAATAAGTCGCAGATGTTGCTCGTGTTCCTCCTGACTCTTGGAATAGATCAGGATGTCGTCGATAAACATAATAACGAACTTATCCAAGTAGGGTTTGCACACTCGGTTCATAAGATCCATGAAGACCGCAGGTGCGTTTGTCAACCCGAATGGCATGACCAAAACTCATAATGCCCATAACGAGTTCTAAATGATGTTTTGGAGACGTCCTCATCTCGGACTCTCAGCTGGTGATATCCCGATCTCAGATCAATCTTCGAGTAGATGCTCGACCCTTGCAGCTGGTCGAACAGGTCATCAATACGCGGAAGAGGATAGCGATTCTTCACGGTCACCTTGTTGAGTTCACGGTAGTCAATACACATACGGAAGGTACCATCCTTCTTCCTCACAAACAACACTGGGGCTCCCCAGGGCGAAGAGCTAGGACGAACGAAACCCTTGTCCAAGAGTTCTTGTAGTTGAGAGGACAGTTCTTCAAGTTCTGATGGAGCTAAATGATAGGGTGTTCGAGATATGGGCGCTGCTCCAGGAGTTAGCTCGATTTGAAACTCGACTTGGCGATGAGGCGGAAGACCAGGTAGTTCCTCAGGAAATACCTCAGGATAGTCGCGTACAATACAAATATCTTCTATCTTCTTCTCCTTCGTCGAGGTATAAGTAACGAGAGCCAGAATAGCAGTGTGGCCCTTTTGCAAACACTTCTGAGCCTTAAGAAAGGATATGATGCCCACGACAGCACCACTCTTGTCACCACGAATAACGAGAGGTTCCTCACCAGAATGGGGAATACGGACGATATTCTCCTTGCAAAGAATCTCCGCTTGATGTTGAGATAACCAATCCATCCCAATAACAATGTCTAAGCTACCAAGAATGATGGGGATAAGATCGATAGAGAAAGTCTGACCAGCTAAGACGAGATTACAACCCTTAACTATGTGTGTGGCTTCAAGACTTTTACCATTTGCTAATTCTACAATGTGCTTGGTGTTCAAAAGTGTTGGAGCATGCTTAAGCATTTGACTGACTTTTAAAGACACGTAACTAGTATCGGCACCCGAATCAAATAATACAGTAACAAAGAAGTCATCCAGAAGAAACTTACCCATTACGACGTTGGGATCGTTCCTTGCGTCACCCTATCCAATCACAAAAGCTCGACCTCTGGCACCATTGCCACCATTGTTTCCCCTATTGTTTCCATCCCCCTGGTTGTTATTATTGTTGTGGTTCTGATTCTGGTTCAGCTGGGGACAGTCTTTCTTGAAGTGGCCTTCAGTACCACTTTGAAAGCACCCTTTGTTGTTACCTTGTTGTGGCTGCTGCTACTGGCGTTGGTTTGGTGGGGCTCGCTGTTGTTGCCGATTCTGATTTGCGGGATGCTGACTCCTACAATCCCTTGCAATGTGACCAGGCTTGTTGCACCGATGACAGCTGCCTCTACTACATGGTCCGCTATGGTGCAAGTTACAGCGATTACATTTGGGGTGATTCCCCTTGTATCCACCCTGCCCTTGACTTCCAGAAGACTGCTGACTGGGGCTCCTATAGTCCTCAGTCCCTCGCTGCTGTGACTGAGATTGAACAGAAGTTGAACCCTTGCTTGAATTTCCATCCCACTTGCGCTTGTTGTCGCTAGGAGCGTCTTAAGTAGCCGTAGCACTGATACGCTTGGGCAACTTGTTTTGCTCAACTGCCTGATACGTGAGACGATGAGCTAGTCGTATGACTTGCTGAATAGTACCAAGGTTAGCCGCGGTCACATGGCTTTGAATTTCTGGCACTAGACCCTTGAGATACAGTTCAATACGCTTGATAGGAGGATCCACCATAGTAGGACACAGGATGGCTAATTCGTTCGATCTCTTTGTGTATGCCTCGATTTTAGACCCCGTCATCTTCAGATTGAAAAATTCTACCTCTAGCTTGTGGATGTCATCCCGACTACAATACTCCTCTTTGATCAACTCTTTGAAGTCGTTCCATGGGGTGGCATTAGCAACCGCCAGTCCTAACAGTTGAACCTGTGCCTTCCACCAGGTTAACGCAGCACCTTCGAGTGTTCCAGTAGCAAACTTTACCCTACGAGCCTCAGGGCATTCACACATCTCGAAGACAGATTCGAGCTTCTCGAACAAGTGGAGGAGACCTACAGCTCCTTCTGTACCACTGAAGGTACTCGGTCTACAGTCCATAAAGGTCTTGAACGTACACGCGGGAGGCTGAGCAGGCTGACCTGTCGCGCGAGGAAGAAAAAGACAAGATTAAGCACGAGGTTTGGTTTGCGAGAGTAGGATCTAAACATCCTAGGATAGGTCGAGATGGCAGGTTATACCTCCTGCAGGGACAGCTGCGAGTGCCTTAGCAACTCGTTCATTGATTAGAGCCGTCAGTTGGGCTTGAGTCAAGTTCAGGCATCCACTCATGATCTTCACATCGAAGGAAACACAAGTAAGAAAGGTGTCGCAAAAATGCGTAAGTGTGGAGTGACAGAAAAGAGCAAGCACGCAAGGTTCAAGAAATCATTGTTACACTAACAAAGCATGTCATGATCAATGCACTACTTAAACTAACAGGCAGGCAATATAATTACAAACCATATCACCTATTGTGTTGAGTCATGCACGTGGAGCAAAGTGTCGTTGTGGATCGTTGAGACTGTACAGGTTATAGTCTGGTTTTGTCAAAAAGCTTTTCCACTTTTTAAAACTGAGTTCACTATAACCAATGGCACTGATACCAATCTGTCACACCCCCAAAATCCACACGCGGAGTATCACCGCAGGGAGCGTGACATGACCAGGATTAAGCCACCAATCATATTGAACAATACAGTAAAGTAATTAAAAGTTCAACCACATAATATAATTGGTGTCCAAAATAAATGGTTTAACAAGTCGAAGTTATCAGCGGAAGCAAATAGTTCAAAACCCAAATCATAAATTCAAAAGTATTTAAGTTTATCATGAACACTCAATGTCCATGCTCCACAACGACTCTTCCCCATGCAAGCTCCTGCTAAACCTAGTGACCTGCAAAGCATGTAGTAACGAGTCAACAACAAAGTTGAGCGAGTTCACAGTTGCTTGTCCATTTTAGAGTTGTTCCAAAAATATAGTTTGATCTTAACAGGCTATCCTGCCGTGGGGGTTACCCCATAGTTGAAAAACGTTTATTAGTTAATCCATTTTCACTTCGGCCATCTCAGCCGTGGGGGCCACCCCTTGTTCTCAATCTTCGGCTATCCAGCCCGGTACTTCGGCCGTGGGGGCTACCCCATGTTTAAACTACCAGACTAGCTACCATATCGACTACTAACGTTCGTCATGTTTATGTGCCCTCGTCAACAATGTCTATCATCATTGACGTGCCTAGTCCATTAGTCCACGCCCGTCCTCTGCGGCATGGTGTGAGGTTTGTTAAACCTAATAGCGCTATTTAACTAATGACCCGTTCGCCATTGGCCTCGACGATTAAGTCGATATAAAAGGAGGGACTTTGTTGATAGAGTTCTAGTCTAGTATATCTAAGTCCGTCTCAACAGGACGAGGAATTTACATTCCTTAACACGTCCGAACAGGACGAGGAAATCCCTATTCCTTAACCCATTCCCAATCCCACCGGGAATTTCCATGCTTTGTAGAAAAGTGTGAACTCACCTTAGATTATCTCGGCAGATACACGAAAAGGTCACTTGAGCTATAAGTGGTCAACCACGTCCTAACATGGTTACCATACAAGTCAGGTCTAGGTTCAAGTAGTGCACATAAGTTTTACACATAAACTAACAGGTTATATCACGTATTGATCATGGCAAACACGTAGAATCACGTTAACAGTCAAGTACACACATAATGCCCAAATTGTGCGACTCAGATGATTGGGCCGTTGAGCTTGTGCGAGCCCAATCGTCTTGTGCGATTTAATATTAAAGCCCAATGACAACCGGCCCAACCTATTGTGCGATCAACATAACTTGTACGATCCACAATGGGTTGTGCGATTCGATCCAAACCCGGCCCAAAATAATAATGCAACCCAAAGACTTGTGCGGCCCAAACATTTAACAATCAACTATTCTTGTGCGGTCTAGTTGACTTATGCGATCGGACTTTGGGTTGTTCGGCCCAACTGCTTAACTTAATAAATTATGTTGGGTGGCCCAACATCTTGTGCGTTCAGCACAATCTTGTACGATCCACAAGATGTTGTGCGACTGCGCTTAAGGAGGTTATACAAGATGCTTTAGCTGCTGTACCTAATTAATTAAATTTGTGCGATTCCCTTGTGCGTTTGGTCTTGTGCGACCGGAACCTCTTGTGCGATCAAGGGACTTGTGTGATCAGTTATATGTTTCCTAAAATTATGCGATCAATTAACTTGTTTCCTTTTATCTTGCAAGATTAATTCTAACAGTTTCCAACCTTTACATTGATCGATCAAATCAAGGGTTTTTAATTAATTCTTTTGAACATAAATTACCACTTAATCATACATTAAATCAAACGGTTTAACTTTCTTAGATTCATATGAACATCAAAATGATTAATTCATGTATAACCACTAATCATACATCAACCGATTCATAATTATCACCCTAATCAGTTCTGCTAACAATCATCACGACCCTAGCATGCAGTTCTAATTAATCATGTATCATCACAACACCAAGATTATATCAAACATCACGCATTCCGGATTCTTATGCCTTAAATCTTCTAGCATGAACAACCCTAGTTTATCACATATAATCAGAGCAACCACAACATCATCTATCAAACAAATAATAGTGAAGCACTAACCGTGATATTCGTATGAGTTGATTGGATTGACGGGAAGGGCTTCGAGTGGGAGGGGGCTGCCGTCAGTTTCCAAGAGAAGAGAGAGAGCCTTAGGGTTTTGTGTGTGCTAAGTGTTTGTAAAATAATGAGGAAACCAAATCTCACAAAGTTTATGTTGGTTTATATATAAGAGAGTGGGCCGAACCCCTTTACATGGGTTGCCCCTTGGTGCGATTACTCCAGAGTGTGGGCCGAGAGTGGTGTGGAACCAAAGCCCAAAGGCTTGTGCGATCGGCCGAGTGTTGTGCGGTTCGAGTCATATATATATACATACGTACATTCACATAATACAAACATAATATTTCATTAAAACCTCCTATCACGTAAACACATATTGTTCAAACAAGTTACATCGAAGTACAACTAAAGGTTTGAAATACGAGTTGTCACAATAACTATATCTCTGAGGTGTCTGTGGCTCGTTGCTCCTCGAGTCACATTCGCAGAAGGTAATTCATCCAAGTGGGGATTTGCCCGAGATAAAGTGAAATAAAAAAATACAGAATTCGTGTAGCATAACATGAGTAGACATGAAAACATGCAAAAAGGGTAACTGCAATCGGTGCGTTCAACTTGAGGCAAAACATAAAGGTGTTGGGATTGGTAGCAAGGGTTTATCTGATGTCAAAGATGCAGCTCATCGTACGCAAGTGGTATGAGGTTAAAATGAAGAACGTCATTCACTGATAGGAGTGTTACAACGATATGGTTGGCACAACAAGAACTAGCTAAAGAAGGATGACCGTCGTACATGTTTGTAGGGTTAAGGGTTACTGCAACATCCAACAAGATGTTTTGACCTGGGCTGTGTGAGAATGGGAGTAATTCACCTTGATATATGCTTCCTAAGTGAGCCTATGATTTCTCAAATCGGTAAGTAATCAAATTCGAATGGATGGTTTAGGTTGTGTGGATGAGTCCGAAGTAGCGCTTGCGTTGCTGAGAGGTTTCCATGTGAGGATGCGAAAACATGTTTGAAAGGGTACAATTGAATCAACACGTCACAATTTTCATGGTTCGAAAGTTCATCATCCGGTAGTCGAGCTTGCTGAATTCCCTAGACTAGAGGGAGATGTTGCTTAGGGTTTCCATGCGAAGAAGCGGGGATATCGTAATAAAGGAATGACAGGCTTGCTCAAGTTTGTAATGAAAATAAGGCATCACCTTAAACGTCGGTTCATAAGGAAACTAGCAAAAAGATTCACATAACCAGAAAGGTTATCCTGAAGTAACGGTCCTTTCAAACAAAGGATAAGGTAAACGTTTAGATAGTCATACTTGTTCGAGAGTTGACAAATCCGTGTCCAAGTCCATTGGTTCATCAGAAGGTAATCCAATTACTGAGTTTGAAGTATGCGGAGGTATAGAGTTAGGTTCCCTAAGAAGTAATCCACATAACAGAGAATCAGAAGAAATAGCTTCGTGATTGATGCGATCGTTAGTACAGCCATGAGAAGTATATACCGCGTACACATTCTTGTATTCGAGGCACGCAAACAGGAAATAAAGTAGTGTAGACATACTAGAGTTTGCTCAGACATTTATCAAGAATCCAGATCATATGTCGGATGAGGGAACGAGCCTCGATACTCAGGTCGGGAGAAGAAATGCGTGGATGGAAAGGATGTGAATGATGTCGTCGTACCTTCTAATATCACGCGACATAGGAATGACTCTCCTTCGTCGACTTGCTCTCGTACTTCTCTCTGAGATCGATAGCATGCTTTTTCTAAGCTGGTATGTCGAGAAAACGTTCACCGCATCGGTTCGCCCTTGTCCAATGATGAGATCGGGAAGAGGTGTGGACGAAGGTTAAGATTAACTGGTTTCCTGTACTTAACGTGTCATGATGTTGAACTAAGGTTAGGAGGAATCGTGCCTCCCTAAGATATATCATGCTTGCAATTTTTGTTTAAGCATGTGTAACAGTGTTAGATACTAAATATATGTATGTATACACCTTTATACCTATATCATATACAAGTAATGGTCGAATGGTACAATTACCTAGGGCTGTAAACGAGTCGAGCCAGGGTGGGGTCAAGCTCAAGCTTGAAATTAATTCAGGCAGCTAAACTCGGCTTGAGCTTTACGTCGGAGTTAAACGAGCCTAAGAATGAGCAAACGAGCCGAGCCATGGGCCGAGCCGAGAATAGCTCGAGCTGGGCTTGGTTACAAAATGAGCCAACTTGGTTCACGTAATTTCAAATTGAGTTTTTCTAGCTAGTTTTTCTGAGCTTCTTTCGAGCGAGCTACAAGCCGAGCTGCAAGCCGCGAGCTTTATGAACAGCCCTACAATTACCAAGTAAGCAGCTAAGTCTGACGAACCTTGCAAATCTGGAGTGTGATGTTGTGGTTTCTTTTTAAAGAACGGTTATAGACTGGTTTCCATAAAAATATTTTCAAACCAAAATATTTCATATTTTAAACCTAGTTTACTATAACCAGTGGCTCTGATACCAATCTGTCACACCCTCAAATTCCACATGTGGAGTATTACCGTGAGGCATGCGACTGCCCAGGATCCAGCCACTAATTATTTTGAACCGTTTACGCAAAGTGTAGGTTATTTGAAATAATAATACAATTAGTGTCTTAATTTAAAATTTTCAAAAAATATAATGTTGCAGCGGAAATGTAACTTAAAACTTTTCATAATTAGAAACCACAATTTAAAGAATGTACTAAACGTACAACTTACACACTCCATCCGTTTGCATTGTCCGTTCTGAGCTGTATCGAGCAACCTGCAAAGCATGCAGTAGGGTGTCAACATAAAGTTGGCGAGTTCACAAGTTATCCAGTTTTAAGTTTTTGAAAACGTATGTTGTTTAGATAGAACATTTATAATCACGTTATGGGGAGCTACCCATCTGTAAGCTCACTAAACTGCAGATACCGAATCCTGAGACGTTGTTGTTGTGCCCCAAGCCAATGTCTATCATCATTGACCAAGATTAAGGCCTACTAGTTCACGCTCGATGATCGGGATCAAGAGTACGGGTTGTCACAAATTTGCTCCCTCATGTTTGGTTAGTTTATTAAGTAGGTCACAACCCACTTAATTCCAATAACATTCCCTCTAATTAACTAGGTTAAACATTCCTAGTTAACTTAGTGGGTTCAGAGAGATTCCAACTCGTTTTGTTTTAAGTCTCATCAACTCGGGCCTTTTATAAACTTTATTTCCTCAAAAGCTTTCGTTTAACTTTTATCTAATATTAGGTTTATTTATTTAAATCCTAATATTCACCGGGTTAATTTTTACCACTAACGGTACTTTACCCGTTATTTAGTATTAACGTGGTTTGATTACCAAACCCGTTTTCGGGGTGTTACAATTTTTGAGTAAAGGTGATATAATGAATGATGAACATATAAAAAGTGAATTTTTGGAAGTATATATGTATGTGTGTGTTGTATATATACACACACACACACACACACACACACACACACATATGCATGAACTTGTGGGTTTTGTTGCATGTTCATAAATGTGAAAGATTATTGCATGTAATGATATGATGATGATTAGATGAAGATGATATTTGGATTACAAGGAATTGAATTGAATGTATGATTAAATGCATTTAGGTTCTTGGATGATGATAATGATATGGTAATCATGCATTAGGTACTTGTACATAAGTGCACATGATGATTAAATGATCATAAGATGATGATTTTGAAATGTTATGATAAAGATGGAGCAAATCAGTAATTGAGCATGTTAAAATGATGAAAAAATGATATGTTACGATAATATGAAGTTATGTCATAAGTTTCGTAGCTTTGCATGTTGTACATGAAACTTAAAAGGTAGTAAAATGGGTGAAATTGTGTGATTTATGTGGCATGCATGAAATCTTCACTATCATGAGTATAACCATCATTTTATTCGGTAAATAGCATGTTTTGTGCTAAAATATTAAGTCATGATGATTTGGGGTGGTTATGGTAAAGTTCGGTACAAGACTATGCGTTAAAAACAGTAAAAATCGGCTTTTAAAACACTTTTTGCAAAACTGTTTTAAATCAGATTGTAAACTGATATTTTTGATGATAAATATAAGTATTTTAACTTATATTAAGTAACTTTGGTGTTTGGTTAGTCATACGTGATTTCCGACGCTCGAAAACGTTAAAATACGCATATTTCAACGTACACGAAAACGGATTGTTCAAGGGTGAACTTTATGTCTTTCAATGCGATATGTGAATATGAGTATGTGTAATGTGATATAATAAGTATTGACATGATAGTAGGAATTAAGACTATGCATGTACGTTTGTACGGATAAAACAATAAAAGTCGTTAAAAGTCACGTTATATATATGACTTATGTATCGAGCATGAAAATAATGCGTAGGTTAACTTGATGAATTATTTGGTATATAAATGCTTTAAAAATGATAAAATGTATAAGTTGGTGAAATATGTGAAATACGATATACGCCGAATATATCCATAATTATGTAAATATATTACAAAGCGCAAATCGTAGATATATTGTATATAAATGGGTATGATAACGGATATAACAAAATGAGGGTCACCATCAAAATCGTTCAAGTCGCAAAAATCTTAAAATATACATATTTGAATACATATGTATATAAATATGCCAACATAATAAAAAACAAAGACTTTTTGAGAAAAACCTTGAAGTTATGTGAAAATTCTATGTATTTGGGAAACTTAGTTGTGTGTAGAATAATTGATTATTAAATCGTTCCTACTTAAATTAGGACGTGTAGATCAATTGAGGGATTGTGACAATATAAAAACACACCCAAAGGTGAGTGTCACTAACCCCTCTTTTACTGTTTTATATAACATTTTGGGGGAAGAACACGCCTTAAAAAGGATAATTATACGTTTTGTATAAAATATGCCTTTGAATAAATTATATATATATTTTCATGGAAAATATAGTTTGGAATGATATAAATATGTTTTCTAGGAAAACATGGTTTTGGAAATGTGATTGATTATAAATATGGTTTCGGGGAGAAAAGGGAGAATTACGGTGTTTGGGGTAAAACGACTGTATAGATTCAAAAGTATTTGAATCTAAGTTGGGATGAATTAGCTTGAATCTTAAGAGAGTAAGTATCAGAATAGGCTTACGTTTCGTTGGGGAGTTCAGGGAATTCGTACAACACAAAATATTAAATTTGTCTTCCAGTAGGTATATATATTGATCAATTGAGGAGGGCACTCAGATGCATACTTGCCATTTTTAATCATTAAATATTATGTGTGGAATTGTTGATAGATCTATCGGGTTGACAACCTTGTCATGACCGGTAGCTCCGTGTCTATATAGCGGCGAATTTTTATTCTGAATATTGTCTAGCTTGATTAGAACCTCATTGGAAGTAATAGCTCGTAATGTCTTGTAAACTTATGAATCTGAACGAATGGACTAAAGTTTAATATATAAACCTTGGGAAGATGCTCTATCGGGGGGGGGGGGGGGGGGTTTCTATGAACCGCTCGCGATGATTAACTCTCGGATTTTTTAAAGGAAATAAAATTAATTTTGTTAACTCTATATGGATGTTTTATCATTAAAAATTTATAGAAAGAAAGTTTTTATTAAACAAATTGGTACGAATTTGAATATGTGAACTCACCTTCCTTTGTGTTGACACTTGATTTTTACGTGTTCTTCAGGTACATGAGTTCGGCTTCGGGAATTTTGGCATGTCTTGTGGTAGTTGATGCAATGGTTATTAAATAATTTTTGGACAAACTTTTAAAACTAATTTGGGACCGAATGTACTAAGATCCATAAGGATCAGACAACTATGTGGTGGTTGTGGTTATGTTAAAACGTTAAACTTTTTGTTTTAATAAGTGGTATGTCCAAAATTATTAGTGCGTCGTCCGCTAATATATTTATGGGTACCAACCTCCATCACCACCACGTTTGTATTTCCGTTGCGACGTGTCTTGGGGTGTGACAGAAGTTGGTATCAGAGCCAATGGTTACTAGCGAACTAGATGTTTCTCGGAAAACTCTAGACTTCAACCAAAGAATTTTGAAATTAAAGATTCCAAAATTCACGAAGCCAATAATTTAAAATAAACATGAGTTATGATCATGTATGAAAACTATAAAGAGTTTACGTGCATACATGTTAATCTGTTTATTTGTGCCTTATATGTTATTTTATTTTTTATTTAAACACACACTTACTTCGTACGGTTACATTATGTCTCAAATGTCGCACTCACATGAGATTATCGAGATTCATGACTCCGAGAGCGAGCATGAATTCGAGACTTCTCTGACCTCAATTTTACCAGAGTTACCACGCACCACATCACAGTCTGTTGACATGGCCGGTCTTACCTCGTCAGTCTATGTTGGCCCCACTGCTTTTGCCAGTCAGGTTGACCCACGTTACGCTCATATGAGTAACAGATGGATTTATGATGATGATTCGATTGTTCCTCCCTCAGTTTTTGAGACTGGACAATCATCTGGTATCGTGCACGTTGTTGATGGAAGCTTATCCATGATCGGAGGATCTCTTGGGGGTAGCACCTGCTGTGGACGCCACTGTTGTCACGACTCGACCTATAGAGCCATTCATAGCTCCACCAACTACTACCGTCGAACCTGCATCTGAGATCCCTCTGTCGGTCATATCAAAATCGTCCATTCCGCAATCCGAGTCACGAGCCTCTACTACACCTTTACTGGTTTATACCCGTCGTAGGAAGAGAACTCGACCCGCTAGAGATATCACATCGACTTTTAGAGCCGCTACTGAGTCTATTCTGAAGAAGCAGAAAGAAATCTTGATAGACCAATGCTTAAATTGGGATCGTCAGGTCGCTAACATATGTGGATATTTAGAGGCGACCCAGGACATGGTGAAGGATCTCGATGGCCAAATGGATTGGTACGATGAGCTTCAGGATCTAGACGACAGTGCTTTGGATCAGATGCACCGGAGAATAGTGGAGCTCGAGGAGTTAGTGAGGAAGTTGGTGGAGTTTCTGGGTTTTAAGTGATGGATGTTTGTTTTGTCTCCTATGATAACCCTATTTTGGCTTTCATGCCAATTAGATATTTAGGAGGAATTACAATGAACTTGTTGATGGTGCTAATTTTATCCACACTAAATTTTGCTAGTCTGTTGAACTACAAATAAGAAATGTAATTTCCATGAAAAAATATCAAATTAATGGGTTTTTCTTGGTTAAATTTTTCAAATTGTTATGTGGTTGTGATTACACGAGTATTGTTTAATCCGCTCACATTTAATGAATGAATTATTTAAATATTGTCTTACGCTATTATTATTGTTCCTATAATAGAACCGTCAACATGCCACCAAAAGTGAGACAGGATCCCTCTACTGACGGTGGTAGACTACCTACCACGCCTAAGGAGCTAGCGCAATTAATCGCCAAACACGTTAGCACTGCTTTGGATCAGCGTTGTGAATGCAGTATGTCTATCGCTTCCGTCAATCATGTATCGTAGCTGAGAAATGATCAAGACAAGGTTTAGAAATGTTAAATATAGGAATAAAGTCCATTCATATGAAAGGGAGTTCATTTGTATGAAAGGGGGTTCATTTGTATGAAAGGAGTCCATCCTTAGTTAGTGGAGCCCTATAAGTAGGATGAGTCTTGTATCATTTTAGAACTTTTAGAACTTTTGCTCATTTGGAGATTAGAGAGCAAGATTGATTCAAGGTGCTTGTAATTGTCAAGATTATCAATAGAATCAACGTTTAATTACGTTCTTGTGCTGATCCACTCACGTACACGGATTCTGCACGTGATACGTGATTTTTGCAATCAATGGCATTATGAAATCGATCCGGAAATGAACATACATGATTGATAATGACTAATCTAACCATCTTATGAATTATAAATGATAATTTGACGCTTGACAAGCTAGGTGGAAGCTTGGGAAGGAAGCGGGTCAAACGAATCAAGTAAGAAGGAAAAGCATAATTTGGATGCAAGTAAGTAAAGCTTACACCTTTAAAATGGAATACTTATTCATGAAATTGGTTAAGAACAAGGTGAATTAGTAATTGAGATAAGTCCTTGAAATATGATGTTCCGACACGAATTGATGTGGGTCGGAACAAGTAAAAACCGTAAGAAACCGTACTTGGTAGTAAAAAAGGGTAAAATGTTAATTCAATCTAGTGCTGACGAATAAACATTAAGTTTTGAAAAGAGTTACATTATGGTGTAAGCCATAATAGATAAAAAGGATAAAATGGTAAATTGGTAATTTAGACCAAATGGGTCAAATGGTGATATTACCACCATTTGACAATAACGACTAATGTTTGCTTGTCGAGTCTTATGCTCATATTAATTAGCAACTAATATGATGAGGTGTTAAAAATGGGTCATTGCTTTGACCCGAGCCAGATATGTGTAATGGGTGAAACTTTCAATATGGATTTAGGGTCCGATGAGAGTTAAACAAGTCATGGGTGGACACTAGGTTATCTAAAGTAAGGTATATCTAGTAAATTAAATGGGTGATACTATGTTCTTAGTAACATAATGAACCACTATATAGATTATGGTTAAAAAATGCCTCTTTGGTTAAAATAAGCTTTAAAGCGTCCTTCGTGGTTAAAGGGACTAAAATTGATCAAATTGCCCTCCAATGGCAAATCGGATAAACGACCCTTAGGGGAAGTTTAAATATGAGTTTATAAATTGGTCGATCCTTCAAGTAGTATAAAGTGTAAGCACTAAAGCATTTTTGGCTTAATGCTACATAAAGGGTCATTTTCGTAAATGTGTCAAATCCGTTGGTAGAAAAGGAATATAATGGTTTTCCAATCATATTCCATCACAACTGAAGATGTAATGATATTTGAATGAAGTTTATAAGGTAAGAATAAGAGATATGAAGAAATGCGGATGAATTAAGTCTAAGTGCTTAATTTTCCTTAACGGGTCAAAATAAGTATACACACAAAACGGATTACGAATGCGTAATAATATAAGGTTAATACCCAGGTAATGGGGTATAATCATAAAAAGGATGATCTTGCAAAAAGGGATGTAAATATATAAGCTCATTTGATTAATTTTTCAAACGGGTCAAATAATTGTTATGTTTAAATTAGTACCGTTAGCGTACGGTTTAAATTTATAAATCCAGGTAATAGGTTTATAAGTTAAGAATGTGGGTAAATGTTTTACGATCACGTAGGAAGAAACGGGAGGTAAAACGGATAAAAATTGAGGGAGTTAAGACCATTTTAGTGAAAATGGCAAAGCTGGGCACATGCAGCTCCAGGAAACAAACTTTCTGTCGAAATGAGGCTGTTGTGCCCCGCGACGGAAAAGGCCATTGGCCGTCGCGCCCCACCATGGCTGTCACGCCCTGCGAAAGAATTACTTGAAACCGGTCGCGGCCCGCGGGGGCCTTTAAAACTGGCAAAAACTGTTTTCTTGTTCGTTTTGGCATTCGAACTTGATTAGACACGTTATAAACTTCGCATGACTAACTCATTTCATGATTTATGAAATGTAGGTATATCTTGAAGTGCCGGATGATGATCAAGCTCAAAGAAGAACCGAAGACAATCAAAGATTCAAGCTTCTGCATTACGTTTCGTCGTTACGAGATTAAATGACGACGTTAAGTTGAAATGTTTTAAATTTCAAGAAGTTTTTAAGAAACTCGTATTTTCAAATGTATGTGTAATCGTATAAATGCTTTTATATGCAAAAATTATATGAAAATTCGATAAATAAACTAAGGGTCTTACAGTTGTTAGTGGAAGAGGGTTCTTAGCGTGTGGAGATCAACGAAACCTTCCTAGATGAGCAAATTATAAAAGTTTCGGTATTATCTTGGTATGCTAATATTGTGAATTAATTGGTGACAGGTGATCTACCGGCTCATTGGGATAGAATGAGCAGGCTGCACTTCCTTTCGTAGATCAAGTACTACATGTTGGAAGAACCGGTCTTATTCAACATATGTCCAGATCAAGTCGTGAGAAGATGCATCCCAGACAAAGAGATCCCGAGTGTCTTGACGCACTTGCATTCATTTGCTTGTGGGGCCATTTTAGTGGTCACAAAACGGGGCATGATGTGTGCAAAATGCAACATATAAATTACATTAATTGTGGCATAAAACTAACCCTTTTTTAATACTAATGTTGGAAAAAGTGTGTTTTTGTCTTCCTTTTGTATTTTCAGGATTAAATAAGCTCAAATTAACAAAAGAAGCAAAAAGGCAGCTAAATCTATCATAAATACAAGAAAAGGAACAAACGTGACATGCCCGACCCCACAACAGCATCTTCCCAAGCAAAACAAGAAAACAGAAGGCTGAACACGCCCCGTGCTCAGTGAACACGGGGGCGTGCCCAAGTGCCAGCATAAAAGACAAAGCTATAGAAGCTTCTATCGCCCACCACGGGGCCATGCTCAGCGGACACGGGGCCGTGGTCAACTATAAGATTCGCAGAATCCAGGCAAATCTTGATAGTACATATAAGCTTCTGCACACGGGGGCGTGCCCAGCGGAGACGGGGGCGTGGTCAACTAATGCAGACAAACTGCAATTAATGAAGACAGAGAAGAGGATGGGCACGGGGCCGTGCCCACTGGACACGGGGCCGTGCCCGAGCTTCTGTTCAGCCTATAAATAGGAGTGCTTGGCTAAAGTGCAAACCATCCCTTGGCACACCACCTCTCTCACACTTCACCCACCACCCACCACCACCATAACACCATCATCCACCACCATCATCCATTGTCCATCATAGAGTGTGTGAGTCGTCTCGGGATCCAAGATTGATCGTAAAAGTTCTTGATAATCAAGGCCATGTTTGCCTAAGTCTCTTACATCACTTGGTGAAGACAAAGTGTCTAGTGTAATACTTTTTATTTTTAATCTTTTCGCACTTTTTACTTGGTTATGTATTAATGACTTTAATAACTAGTTTCTTATGTTGAAGGTGATTTTTCCTTATCGTTTGTCCGTGGTGTCTTGGCATTATTTTACTGTCTATATAAAATAAAAGATTTTCACCATTCATATCTCCACGGTCTATATGGAGGTATGTTGGCTACCTGGTCGGGGGTTAAGGGAACGGTTTGGTAAGAGTCTTGCCTTGTTCAGTGTATAGATCCTGCAAGGACCTGGGTCAAATTTAGTAGGACCTCCTTCAATACTTAACGGTATTGGATGGCGGGGGTTCAAACTTTTTGATCCCCTCATATGTAAACTACTATTAATACTTTAACCCGGCTACTTAGGACTGTATCCCTGCTGACTCAGACTACTTAGCCGAGGGTAACGTCACCTTCAAAAGAGGGGCCTACCATAATATACATTAATAACTTAATTAATTATCTTTCAATAATCCGACCCTTTAGGATTGTATCCTTGCTGACTCAAACTACTGGGTTGAGGGTAACGTCACCTTCAAAAGAGTGGCCTACTACAATAACTAAGATAATCTCTTAAAAAGTGCAAAAGTGCGGAAATAATCAAAGGTTACACTATACACGAGTCGGAGCCAAGTGATTCATCTTGACTATCTGTTTTTATTTTTATTTTTATTTTTCAGCATTTTAGTTAGTTTTTATTTTTCTAGTTTAAAACCTTTTTCTAAACTTTTTGATTTGATTAGACGTTGAGGATAAACCGGTACTAAAAGCTCTTGTGTCCTTGGACAACCTCGGTATCTTACCAACACTATACTACGCTCACGATGGGTGCACTTGCCCATATGTGTGTTTAGTGTTAGTAAATATCGTGTTTTATAAATTTAAAACTTGGCTAAAGAAAGCGTAAAAGGGCTTAAAATAAACATTAAAACCATAACACACTTCACGCACATCAAGTTTTTGGCGTCACTGACGGGGACACAAGGATTTTAAGAAAGTTAGGAATCAACGGCCTAATCGTTTTTTCTTGTTTTTCTATTTTTTTAGGATTTTTTCTTAGTTTTTCAGCTTCTGCAGAGCTCAGCATGGGCCGTGCCTGGTCAGACACGGGCCGTGCCCAGCATTGTTACTGGCAGTTTTTATTTTCCGAGTTACAGAGAGCTGAGCACGGGGCCGTGTCGGTGCAACACGGGGCCGTGTCCAACTCCCCAGTAACAGGGATCCGGAAAACAATCACTGTATCTCCGACCACGGGCCGTGTTCACTGAACACGGGGCCGTGGTGAACCTTCTGACCAACGTTCTTTTCTGTTTTTATTGCAGGACTTGGAACCCAGGTGCCACATTTGAACTTCCTACATAGTGCATGAGCTCCAGTTCTAGTAGAGACATAAAAGAACCTCTAGAAGAACCCGAACGCTTTCTCAGAAAAAGACTTAAAGCTAAAAACCAAGAGAAAGTTTCGGGGGACCCACCTCCAATGGCGGACCAACGTACCCTCATGGATTACCTACGGCCCACTGTAGGTAATCTCGATGCCGCTATCAATGCATCGAATGTCGAAGCCAATAACTTCGAACTTCGACCGCATTTGATACAAATGCTTCAAAACTCTTTAACCTTTCATGGGCTTGCGGACGAGGATCCCCATCTACATATTACTAATTTTTTAGAAATATGTGATACCTTTCGGATCAATGGAGCATCAAATGACGCCATCCGCCTTCGAATGTTTCCATTTTCACTAAAAGACTGAGCTAAGGCTTGGCTTAACACCCTCCCAGTTGGCTCGGTAAACACCTGGGATGAACTAGCCCAAAAGTTTCTATATAAGTATTTCCCTCCTGCTAAAACGGCTAAATTAATGACTAAAATTAATACATATTCACAAGAGGATGGGGAATCCTTATATGAAACTTGGGAAAGGTTCAAGGAGCTACTAAGAAAGTGTCCTCATCACGGTCTTGCGGTATGGCAACAAGTATCCCCTTTCTACAATGGGTTGTTGCCACACACAAGACAAACACTTGATTCTAGCTCCAGGGGACTTCTAGGTAATCGTCGCCCAAATGAAATATATAATCAAATTGAGGAAATTGCTCAAACCAATTTTCAGTGGCACACTCCCCGAGGTAATAAATCTATTGCCCCGGGCGCCCATAAGGTTGATGAAAGCACTTCTTTACAAGCCCAAATCGAGGCCCTTTCTTCAAAAATCAAAAAGTTAGAAATGGCAAAAACGGCCTCGGTTATGGCTTGTGAGGGGTGTGGTGGACCACATGAAAATTGGAGTTGTATGAAAAAAGTAGATGATCAAACAGAAACGGTAAACTACATTGATAATAGACCTAGGCCGTCGGGTCCCCCAACGGGTACCTACAACCAAGGATGGCGTAACCACCCTAACCTTGGTTGGAGAGATCCCGGCAATAGTAGTAACCAACAAAACCAACGAACTAACTTTCAACAACCACAAAACTTTTCTCAACAACAAGGTGGACGAGAAAGGCTTGAAGATACTGTATCTCGCCTCATCTCCGACACCGAAAAGAAAAACTCGGATCGATTTCAGCAATTGGAATCGAATTTTAGAAATCAACAAGCTAGCATTCAAAATATTGAAAAACAATTAAATCAAGTAGCTCAAATTTCTCCGAGAGACCACAAGGCGCGTTACCAAGCAATACCGAAACCAACCCAAAAGCGCAAGTACATCTCATCACATTGAGAAACCGAACCGTGGGTCCCGAGGAGGCTCCATTACCGACAGCTGAAAGAAGCCAATCCAGCCAAACCACGACTCCACCCGCGCCCCAACCAGAAAAGGCTTCTCCACCAAATCAAGAGCCCACCAAGACTCCTCCGGTTCCATACCCCGGTTGGTTAATTTGTCAAAAGACCGATGAGTAATTCGCAAAGTTCGAAAATTTACTAAAACAATTGCATGTTAATATTCCTTTTATCGAGGTCCTAACCCAGATGCCTAAATATGCAAAATTTATGAGGGACTTCCTGTAACACCTGTGCCTCCACGGCCATCAAACAAATACCAAACCAATGAAATATTATATTTCATACTTGGGATTTGTAAAAATATGTGTATCATTTGCACATATCAATTCTTGTTCAATTTCAAACTCTAAATCGCTTTCTGGAAGGTTATACGCGCACTGATGCGTAAATATAACCAGTTTAATGCAACAAACACTCCGGAATAGTGACATAGGCTTAACATACCTTAAATAACCTTTACATAACTTAGAAATAAGTTTTGAAGGCTTTGGTATGGCAAAATTAAGTTAAATCGCTTATAGGGACTAAAGTTGACAAACTGCGAAAGTATGCCAATTTGAACTGTAACAGACATTCCGGAACATGACCATAAGTTAAACACACCATAAATATCCTTTACATAGCTTAGAAATAGGCTTTAAGGGGTTCGGTGTGCTAAAATAAACTTTTGGGTCATTCAGGGACTAAAAGTGTCAAAAAGTGCACAAGTTTGCATTTTCGAGCATAACTTACGTTCTGAATACATCCGGACATCCAAAAATTTATGTAAGCACTAAAATATTTTATTTTAGTTTTTGGCATAAGAAAAATCCATTCATCGCGTCATTTGGATCGTTTTTCGCGCTTATGCGCATTCCGTCGTAATTAACCGAACATCGCAACCGTACGGCTAAACGAACCGACATCCGAGATATTTTTAAGCATGTTTTAAGTTCCCTATACTTTAACTTCATTTTAGAGCTTTGAAATGGGGTTAACGGGCCTTAAACGTGTCAAAAATGACCTTATTGCATAACAGGGACCAAAAGTGTAAATCTGCCAAAGTTCATGCCTACGATGCGCATGCACTTTTGCCCTACGATGCATAGGGGGTCTTCAGACCAGATGCAGAGTATTTAACAGCCTGTTTGCAGCTGATTGATCCACAACCACACACTCACATTTGTCTAGTCAGCTGATAAGAACCCATTTGTAGTTACCACAACTTTGCAACACATGTACGGGTAGGATTCGATCACGTTATTCCATGAAACGATCTTAACGGTGGACCAAAAACTATATATACCCATCCACCCCCATTGCTAAAATCACTAGAATCTTGATCTTAGGAACTCTAAGTTGAAACCATTGTTTCATACCTGAGATTCTTGGATCGAGATTAGGATTCGGGGACCCTTCGTAAGTATTCTTTCGTTCTTTTATTGCTTTTCGAGTCTTTTCGAGTCTGAAAGTCAAACTTTGTTTGACTTTCTGCGTTGACCAGTCATGGTCAATGCGAAGTTCGTTTGAACTTCGCAACGTGAGTGTAATCACGTTGGTTATAGTCCCTTGGGACTATGCCTACTGATTACCACGTTGTCTAGGGTCGTAGGGTAAGCGATCTAATAAATCGCTTATACCTTCGAACCCGACCCAGTTTGGTCGATCATTAGGATCCGACCAAATACATTAGGTGACCATAGTATATAGGGAATAACCTTCCGAGGTTATACCTTATGGTCACATCGTTTGAGTAGTTGTATGATAGGTAGTTTATATGCCTTAGGTAAATTACCAGAATACCCTTTTCATGTATAATTGGTAATTAAGCATATGTAACCTAAACTTTTGTCACATAACTGATTATGTAACATGTTTAGGCATATAACACTTGTCATAGGACTAGTTAGGCGGTCCGAACGCGTTTCACGCGAACGACGCGTTAAAGTAGAATAAGCTACCTAAACGGGTCGTAATGGGTCGTAATCATTTATGTTAGGTTTCATTTAGTATGTAGGCTTTGTTAAACCATATGACACGAGTCTCTATACTCGTTTGGTTTACGAACCCTCATTCTATCCGATCTTCCGATTATAGGTCCGGTTATTAATGTAGTTACCTATATTAGGTGCCGTTTGATATCCGTGATCTCTAGCATTGTTTGGTTGTTACTCAAGGACTACTGAGCAATCTCAAGTGAGTACATAGACCCCTCTTTTACTGTTTTCCAAACTGTTTTGGGGTGAAACAAATGTGCCTACTTGTTACTTTCGTGCTTTCCTGTTTTCACATCATATACTTGTTATGTTCATTAGTACACTATTAGTACATTGTTTTACCTTACATTTCTGCCATGTATGTTGACTGATAACATGCTAGCATATTGATTTACATGACTTTTCTGCTTTGTATGTTAACTTAGCATACTTAGTACATTATTTTACATTGCGTCTCTGTTGCATATGTTCCAGTAACATATGGACACATTGTTTTACAGCTCTACCTTGTATGTTTACTCTAGCATACTAGGTACATTATCTTCATAAAACATGCTTACATTTTGGTATGACATTTGGTTTGTTTAAATGAGACAATGTACATTCATTAACACCGATCATGCCGCTCGGTAGTAGGTAGTGGTACCATAGGACTTGACAAATCCCATTCCTGAAATCTCGGGTTTGTTTGGACGTAAGGAATGACCGAATCCGAATACATATTCTTTTGATAACTCATTTTTACATAGTTATCTGGCTGTCTCAAGGCTTGGATGTATGAATTTTCACAATACCGCATAAATGTCTATATCAGTATAGCATGCATATATTTTACAAAACATAACTTTGATTTAAACCAAGTTTTACTTCAATACTTTGTTTTGTACATTTTTACTTATGGTTTAAGTAGTCTTATTTTACTTACCATACATAACATTTGTTACACATTACTTGACTACTTTTGGACTATCAATATTTGACATGGTTTATACAAGGACTTTTGACAATTGGTTTAAACATAGACATCTTACATTGTTTGGTTTGGTTTGATTAAGTGATTAAGTAACGATGCGTGTGTAATATGATACAAGCATGGTGGATACGCCACTAGTACTTCCTATATATAAGTGTTTGTATGGTATTACATGTCGTAGCGTTATTTGAATCATTTCAGTTTGAGACATATAACATTTTATACAAATATCATACTTTTCACAAAACATTGATTTACAAACAACTTATCTTATACAAACACATTTTTTACATGGTTATTCATTTAACCTGACATTTATTTATACATATCATCTGATCTTATCGTTTTTCAAATGATTTACATAGACAAAGCAAATTACAAGGTTCATGACTAAACATTTTCTTAAACAGAAGTCATGAATCTTATTTTCACAAAACCTATGTACTCGCCGGCATTTTTATGCTGACGTACCTATTTTCACATGTGTTTCAGGAAATGAAGCATAGGATTGATCAAGATACACTTAGGCGGACATGGGCCTTAGTGACAATAAAAGATGCAAGACTAGTTATTTATGTTATGTTTCTTTGATTGTCAAGACATTGTAACACTTTGATGAATAAAACGAAACTTTAATTTCCATGGTTGTGAAACATTAATTCTGTTACAACACTCCCCGATGTTTCCGCCACGTTTTGTATGTTCTACGTGGTCGGGGTGTGACAGAAAAGATGGTATCAGAGCCAATGGTTATAGGGAATTAGGTTATTAGTAATGCTTTGACCTAGTCTATAACCTTCTTAGGACCCTAACGCAAGTTTACTTGTGTTTAGTCATAAAACAATACTGTCACCTATCCTTAGGCGACAACCACAACAAGAACACAAATTTCAAAACCACTTTGAAAACTAATCATCTGTTCTAGGATGATTGATTACTAGGTTTTGAACCCTCAGTTATAAGGTTTTGAACCCCTTTGAAATTTCAAAATCTCGTCAAGGTTTTGGGTTTTAAATAATGTGAACACGTGCAAACTGGAAGGGTGAATGCCTGTATTCTGGGTTTTCTGTCTAGGCAAGCACTTCGTATACATCTCATCAGACGCGAGACCAGTTGTGCTTACCTGGGAATTCTTGGGATGAGTGTTCACTTATAGGCGAGCATGTCTTCGCGATACATTATTTTTGACCCATTTACTTTGATTTGTCACCATCTCATTTGTTTGCCTTAGGTAACAAACAAATGATCACAATTTTCATTCGTTACCATTCTGTATTGATTATCCAATAAACCTTTCACTTGTTTCTTCCTATATCTTTCATTTTCTTCTAGAATGTCTATTCCTCTCAGCACTGGTCAAATGTCCGAGCGAACAGCCAAATTTGTCCAGCAAATAGGCGAAGTGATTCAGAAGACTGTGGATCTAGGCATTGCCATGGCTCGTCTCAACAATGAAGCCTCCCGTCTCGACAATGAAGCTACTCAAGAATCACCGAAGGAAGCAGAAGTCAAGCCTGCACCAAAATCAAGGAAGCGTAAGGCTTCAAAGAAACCCGCAGCAGTTACACTTAATCAAGCGGGACCTAGCCAGGTACCGATGCCGACAGCTAGGAAGCCGTACTTGGGAGCTGCCCCATGGTGCAAACGATGCAACCGTCATCATTTAAACCACATACCCTGCTCCAAATGTACCTACTGTGGACGGTGGGGACATCTGATTAACATATGCCGCTTTGCCATCCAAAACAAAGCTGCTATCAACCTTACTGCTACCCAACTCCAAGTCAACCCTACTCAAGCTCGTTTTCCGTCTGGTACTTGCTACAACTGTGGCGAGACGAGCCATTTCAGGAACAACTGCCCGAAGATTGTCAGTGCAAATCCAACCCTTGGATGAGCATTCGGCTGAACAAAGGATGTTGCTGTCTTATGCCTTTGTTTCTTTTGTTTTCTTGTAATGTGAAACAATCTGTTCGTTTATAAATAAATTGTAGTTCACAATTCTGATATACAAGTGTAGTTACATGTGTGTATGATTTTTCCTATGATACCTACATCAAGAAACTATGTACCTTACAAACTACTCTTGTGATTTCTCTTTTTCAAATGATCGCTCATGATTCCCTCGAAAATTTTAAGTACTCGTTTCATTCTAGGAGACGAAGTACAAGAAATAAAGGGAAATTATGAGTAATCGGGCTTTTTACACATCTATATCTTTGAATCCTTGGTTGGATAACTAAGGGTATTTTCAAATCTCATACCCATTACGTTTTAATTTTTCAACATATACAGTACAAGTATTTCAAAAACAATCTTCATGATCTCAAAACATTTCATATAGTTTGAAAAAAAAAAAATTTAAATGCATTGTCTATGTTATTACAAAAACATTGGTCATGTTATCAAAACCAACCGTCATAATTTCAAAAATGTTTCATATAGTCTGAAGACAATATTAACACAGTATATTTTCTTATCAAGTGCATGATTTCAAAAGCATCATTCATGTTTTCCAAAAACCTTATACATAATTTCAAAAATTCATTTCGCATGATTTTAAAACATTTTTATAAATGTACTTATCTAAAAGAAAAAAAAAACCTACTTTATGATTTCAAAAGTATTATATATAAGGTTTCAAAAACGTTAAACACATTTTTTTTAAAAGAACCCCATGCATAGTTTTCAAAAATATTTTCCACATACATTGACGTAACTTTCAAATTTCGCTTCATATGTCGCCTTGGCATATCTAGCATCTCAACTTCATAAGCATTTTTTACTTCATGTTTTGACATAAGCACGTCCAGTGCAAGGTTTCAAAACATCTTCAACTTCTAAAATTCATATGGGATCTTTTTATCTTCACAATTAGACCCTTGTGGATGATCATCATTCAAATCAGAGTCCTTAATTGGATTCCTTATGTACCTAAATTCGAACATTTCGGTTCTTCATAATCGAAATCGAATTTTTCTTTTGCAAATCTTTCTATCTTTATAGTTAGATTCTTGATAACTTTTAAAGTACCAAATGAAATCCACGAGATGGATTCCTATTGTACTTTAAATGCATGTGCTCTGTCAACAAAACAAATTAACAAATAAACAATCTTTGTGGTTATATGACTACGTGTTTATGCATCTTGTGTTTTCTTTTATGCATTTTGTGTTTTTGTATACTCTGGATATTCGTTATCCACATCCTCATAGAATCTTTCATATCTTCATATGAGGGATTCGTAGTAGGATATTCAAAAAGGTACTACCTTAAATCCTTAATGGGCTTCTATGTAATAGTTAAGACCCTTGGATTATATAGTACCGCTCCATGACTCATAAGAGACCCTTTAGTGGTCTAGTCAAAAGGATTGATTCACAATTTGGTGAAAGAACGACATCTAGTGATGTAGCTGAACAGACTCCTTGATAGTCTATTTAGATCATTTATTGATTTAATTAAAAGGACTCTATGGTGGTCTAGTCACACTCATCACATGATTGTTCATTTGGTTTTCCCCTACACATTATAAAATAGACTGTGTGAACTGTGCAAGGAATTGTCTGATTATGGACGCGTACATAATTATGAAATTTAGTGCACAGAAACCCAGTAAGGTTTATTATGTGTAAGAACCGATAGTGACAACAATAACAAAATGAGAACGATGTAATGGAGGTACGGTGGACGCACCAATGACGCTTCATATACTTGTATATAAGTATCCCTCTTACATTGCAAGCATGATGTTATTAAAGTTACTAGAAGTTCAGAACCCTAACCAATGTTGTTCAATCTTTTCGACTTCATGTTTTCAAACTCACACAAGTTTCCTCTAGATAAAATTTCGGGACGAAATTTCCTAAAGTAGGGGAGACTGTAACACCTGTGCCTCCACGGCCATCAAACAAATTCCAAACCAATGAAATATTATATTTCATACTTGGGATTTGTAAAAATATGTGTATCATTTGCACATATCAATTCTTGTTCAATTTCAAACTCTAAATCGCTTTCTGGAAGGTTATACGCGCACTGATGCGTAAATATAACCAGTTTAATGCAACAAACACTCCAGAATAGTGACATAGGCTTAACATACCTTAAATAACCTTTACATAACTTAGAAAAAAGTTTTGAAGGCTTTGGTATGGCAAAATCAAGTTAAATCGCTTATAGGGACTAAAGTTGACAAACTGCGAAAGTATGCCAATTTGAACTGTAACAGACATTCCGGAACATGACCATAAGTTAAACACACCATAAATATCCTTTACATAGCTTAGAAATAGGCTTTAAGGGGTTCGGTGTGCTAAAATAAACTTTTGGGTCATTCAGGGACTAAAAGTGTCAAAAAGTGCACAAGTTTGCATTTTCGCGCATAACTTACGTTCTGAATACATCCGGACATCCAAAAATTTATGTAAGCACTAAAATATTTTATTTTAGTGTTCGGCATAAGAAAAATCCATTCATCGCGTCATTTGGATCGTTTTTCGCGCTTATGCGCATTCCGTCGTAATTAACCGAACATCGCAACCGTACGGCTAAACGAACCGACATCCGAGATATTTTTAAGCATGTTTTAAGTTCCCTATACTTTAAATTCATTTTAGAGCTTTGAAATGGGGTTAACGGGCCTTAAACGTGTCAAAAATGACCTTATTGCATAACAGGGACCAAATGTGTAAATCTGCCAAAGTTCATGCCTACGATGCGCATGCACTTTTGCCCTACGATGCGTAGGGGGTCTTCAGACCAGATGCAGAGTATTTAACAGCCTGTTTGCAGCTGATTGATCCACAACCACACACTCACATTTGTCTAGTCAGCTGATAAGAACCCATTTGTAGTTACCACAACTTTGCAACACATGTACGGGTAGGATTCGATCACGTTATTCCATGAAACGATCTTAACGGTGGACCAAAAACTATATATACCCATCCACCCCCATTGCTAAAATCACTAGAATCTTGATCTTAGGAACTCTAAGTTGAAACCATTGTTTCATACCTGAGATTCTTGGATCGAGATTAGCATTCGGGGACCCTTCGTAAGTATTCTTTCGTTCTTTTATTGCTTTTCGAGTCTTTTCGAGTCTGAAAGTCAAACTTTGTTTGACTTTCTGCGTTGACCAGTCATGGTCAATGCGAAGTTCGTTTGAACTTCGCAACGTGAGTGTAATCACGTTGGTTATAGTCCCTTGGGACTATGCCTACTGATTACCACGTTGTCTAGGGTCGTAGGGTAAGCGATCTAATAAATCGCTTATACCTTCGAACCCGACCCAGTTTGGTCGATCATTAGGATCCGACCAAATACATTAGGTGACCATAGTATATAGGGAATAACCTTCCGAGGTTATACCTTATGGTCACATCGTTTGAGTAGTTGTATGATAGGTAGTTTATATGCCTTAGGTAAATTACCAGAATACCCTTTTCATGTATAATTGGTAATTAAGCATATGTAACCTAAACTTTTGTCACATAACTGATTATGTAACATGTTTAGGCATATAACACTTGTCATAGGACTAGTTAGGCGGTCCGAACGCGTTTCACGCGAACGACGCGTTAAAGTAGAATAAGCTACCTAAACGGGTCGTAATGGGTCGTAATCATTTATGTTAGGTTTCATTTAGTATGTAGGCTTTGTTAAACCATATGACACGAGTCTCTATACTCGTTTGGTTTACGAACCCTCATTCTATCCGATCTTCCGATTATAGGTCCGGTTATTAATGTAGTTACCTATATTAGGTGCCGTTTGATATCCGTGATCTCTAGCATTGTTTGGTTGTTACTCAAGGACTACTGAGCAATCTCAAGTGAGTACATAGACCCCACTTTTACTGTTTTCCAAACTGTTTTGGGGTGAAACACATGTGCCTACTTGTTACTTTCGTGCTTTCCTGTTTTCACATCATATACTTGTTATGTTCATTAGTACACTATTAGTACATTGTTTTACCTTACATTTCTGCCATGTATGTTGACTGATAACATGCTAGCATATTGATTTACATGACTTTTCTGCTTTGTATGTTAACTTAGCATACTTAGTACATTATTTTACATTGCGTCTCTGTTGCATATGTTCCAGTAACATATGGACACATTGTTTTACAGCTCTACCTTGTATGTTTACTCTAGCATACTAGGTACATTATCTTCATAAAACATGCTTACATTTTGGTATGACATTTGGTTTGTTTAAATGAGACAATGTACATTCATTAACACCGATCATGCCGCTCGGTAGTAGGTAGTGGTACCATAGGACTTGACAAATCCCATTCCTGAAATCTCGGGTTTGTTTGGACGTAAGGAATGACCGAATCCGAATACATATTCTTTTGATAACTCATTTTTACATAGTTATCTGGCTGTCTCAAGGCTTGGATGTATGAATTTTCACAATACCGCATAAATGTCTATATCAGTATAGCATGCATATATTTTACAAAACATAACTTTGATTTAAACCAAGTTTTACTTCAATACTTTGTTTTGTACATTTTTACTTATGGTTTAAGTAGTCTTATTTTACTTACCATACATAACATTTGTTACACATTACTTGACTACTTTTGGACTATCAATATTTGACATGGTTTATACAAGGACTTTTGACAATTGGTTTAAACATAGACATCTTACATTGTTTGGTTTGGTTTGATTAAGTGATTAAGTAACGATGCGTGTGTAATATGATACAAGCATGGTGGATACGCCACTGGTACTTCCTATATATAAGTGTTTGTATGGTATTACATGTCGTAGCGTTATTTGAATCATTTCAGTTTGAGACATATAACATTTTATACAAATATCATACTTTTCACAAAACATTGATTTACAAACAACTTATCTTATACAAACACATTTTTTACATGGTTATTCATTTAACCTGACATTTATTTATACATATCATCTGATCTTATCGTTTTTCAAATGATTTACATAGACAAAGCAAATTACAAGGTTCATGACTAAACATTTTCTTAAACAGAAGTCATGAATCTTATTTTCACAAAACCTATGTACTCGCCGGCATTTTTATGCTGACGTACCTATTTTCACATGTGTTTCAGGAAATGAAGCATAGGATTGATCAAGATACACTTAGGCGGACATGGGCCTTAGTGACAATAAAAGATGCAAGACTAGTTATTTATGTTATGTTTCTTTGATTGTCAAGACATTGTAACACTTTGATGAATAAAACGAAACTTTAATTTCCATGGTTGTGAAACATTAATTCTGTTACAACACTCCCCGATGTTTCCGCCACGTTTTGTATGTTCTACGTGGTCGGGGTGTGACAGAAAAGATGGTATCAGAGCCAATGGTTATAGGGAATTAGGTTATTAGTAATGCTTTGACCTAGTCTATAACCTTCTTAGGACCCTAACGCAAGTTTACTTGTGTTTAGTCATAAAACAATACTGTCACCTATCCTTAGTTTAGTTTAGTTTAGATAAATTTTTATATTTTCTAGTTAGTTTTAATTTTCAGGAATAAAACACGCTCGGGATGGCAAAGGATAACAAGGGAAACTTGAACCAGCACCCCATGCAGGAAAACAGGGCCATCCGACAAAACTTTCTTCGTTACAGCAAGTTCAGCTCGGGCCGTGTCCGCCCAACACGGCCCCGTGCTGCACAGTCTGCAGAAAACGCCCAGTTCAGGTAAACTGGACACGGGCCGTGATCACCCAACAGGCCCCCGTGTCCAGGCTTCTGTTTCTCTTTTTCAATTTTGTTACTGGCATCTGAACACGGGGCCGTGCCCGGACACCACGGGGCCGTGTCCAGACGATCAGTAACACAAATTTTTGCTTTTTCACACCCTTTTACACATTCAATCAACCTAAAAACTTATTTTTGGGACACATTGAGGACAATGTGTAATTTAAGTGTGGGGGGATGCTAAAACCTTGAATCTTGCAAGTCCTAATTACAAGCCTTACACAAAACTCTATTGGAACCGCTAATCACCCCAATTTTTTTCAAAAAAAAAATTTTCATTTTTTTTACTTGTCTAGGTTTAACTTGGGAATTTCAGAAAAAGGTTATATTTTTATAAATTTACAACCGATAACAACGTGATAAAAAGAACCAACATAAGAAAATTATGAAACGGCATGACAAGCTTAATTAAAATTTGATTATATATACTTTATCACATAAAAACCCATTCCCACAAAAGTGAGTTTTGAGCCTTTATTGAGCATACAAATATTTATCTTTAAACTAAATGCTCATTTTTCGTTTCTTGTGTGAATAGCCGCTTGGTTCTTACGACTCTAGAACTTGCCACAACGATACATTCCCAGTCCTTACCAACTTAAACCCGAGTAAGTAAATGATGGAGGCATTAGGACTAACCTTTTTTTATTTCTACACCATTATTTTCTTTTTTTTACCACCTATCCAAAATCCCCCTAGTTAGCCACTTTGAGCCTAAACCTTTTCATTTCATAACCCAAACCAAACACCCTTTCACCCACCAAAACCCTTTTTATTTTTAACCTTTTATTTTAGTAACAAGCTCGGTATTTCGTATAACTTTTCAAAAAAAAAAATGTTGATGATGAAGCAAAAGAGAAATAAACAAACAAGTTTATCAAAAATAGTTTTGTTTGAATAAAAGCTTCATCAAAATAAAAGTTGCAAAAATAAAAAGTCTTACGAAAACCGACGCTTGTTATGATTTTCGCCCTTTCACTAACCACCTACCTTTAACCCAAGCCTAACCCTTCACCCCAAAAGTCCTCTTGATATTTACAAAGGTATATAGTTAAAAAGGAGGAGGATTGATTGCTTGGCAAGCCTATGGTAGGAGTAAGTTCCATGCCGCTCTCGAGTGTTTAACAAAAATACATCTTCGACCGAGTGTTGAGTGATCCCCCGTGAGGTATGTGAACTTGTATATAAATAGAATTTTAAAGAGGCATGTTATGCCCTAATAAGTAATTTATCTTATGAAAAGTTTTAAATAAATCATGACGAATAGGATTGTAAATAAATAAAAATAAAACTTAATAAAGAATCTTGGAAATCCCGACACTCTATGACAAGTCCAAAAACCTTCTCTTCTACCCATTCCATTTGGGAGTGTAAAGCCACATTATAAAGAGTTTTGCTTGAGGACAAGCAAAGATTCAAGTGTGGGGGTATTTGATGTGTGCAAAATGCAACATATAAATTACATCAATTGTGGCATAAAACTAACCCTTTTTTAGTACTAATGTTGGAAAAAGTGTGTTTTTGTCATCCTTTTGTATTTTCAGGATTAAATGAGCTCAAATTAACAAAAGAAGCAAAAAGGCAGCTAAATCTAACATAAATACAAGAAAAGGAACAAACGTGACATGCCCGACCCCACGACAGCATCTTCCCAAGCAAAACAAGAAAACAGAAGGCTGAACACGCCCCGTGCTCAGTGAACACGGGGGCGTGCCCAAGTGCCAGCATAAAAGACAAAGCTTTAGAAGCTTCTATCGCCCACCACGGGGCCGTGCTCAGCGGACACGGGGCCGTGGTCAACTATAAGATTCACAGAATCCAGGCAAATCTTGATAGTACAGATATGCTTCTGCACACGGGGGCGTGCCCAGCGGACACGGGGGCGTGGTCAACTAATGCAGACAAACTGCAATTAATGAAGATAGAGAAGAGGATGGACACGGGGTCGTGCCCGAGCTTCTGTTCAGCCTATAAATAGGAGTGCTTGGCTAAAGTGCAAACCATCCCTTAGCACACCACCTCTCTCACACTTCACCCACCACCCACCACCACCATAACACCATCATCCATTGTCCATCATAGAGTGTGTGAGTCGTCTCGGGATCCAAGATTGATCGTAAGAGTTCTTGACAATCAAGGCCATGTTTGCCTAAGTCTGTTACATCACTTGGTGAAGACAAAGTGTCTAGTTTAATACTTTTTATTTTTAATCTTTTCGCACTTTTTACTTGGTTATGTATTAATGACCATGGTTGTAAAAGTCCCGCCTAGGCTCCGAGTACTCCCCGAGTACTCGCTACAAGGTAGGTTGCCGAGGCACGAGTACTCTTCTCCCAGGCCAATTACTCCCCGAGTACTCCCGAATACTCCCGAGTACTTCCCGAGTACTCCCGAATCCGACTAGGGAGCGCCTAGCGACTTTTGCAACCATGTTAATGACTTTAATAACTAGTTTCTTATGTTGAAGGTGATTTTTCCTTATCGTTTGTCCGTGGTGTCTTGGTATTATTTTACTGTCTATATAAAATAAAAGATTTTCACCATTCATATCTCCACGGTCTATATGGAAGTATGTTGGCTACCTGGTCGGGGGTTAAGGGAACGGTTTGGTAAGAGTCTTGCCTTGTTCAGTGTATAGATCCTGCAAGGACCTGGGTCAAATTTAGTAGGACCTCCTTCAATACTTAACGGTATTGGATGGCGGGGGTCCAAACTCTTTGATCCCCTCATATGTAAACTACTATTAATACTTTAACCCGGCTACTTAGGACTGTATCCCTGCTGACTCAGACTACTTAGCCGAGGGTAACGTCACCTTCAAAAGAGGGGCCTACCATAATATGCATTAATAACTTAATTAATTATCTTTCAATAATCCGACCCTTTAGGATTGTATCCTTGCTGACTCAAACTACTGGGTTGAGGGTAACGTCACCTTCAAAAGAGTGGCCTACTACAATAACTAAGATAATCTCTTAAAAAGTGCAAAAGTGCGGAAATAATCAAAGGTTACACTATACACGAGTCGGAGCCAAGTGATTCATCTTTTCTATCTGTTTTTATTTTTATTTTTATTTTTCAGCATTTTAGTTAGTTTTTATTTTTCTAGTTTAAAACCTTTTTCTAAACTTTTTGATTTGATTAGACGTTGAGGATAAACCGGTACTAAAAGCTCTTGTGTCCTTGGACAACCTCGGTATCTTACCAACACTATACTACGCTCACGATGGGTGCACTTGCCCATATGTGTGTTTAGTGTTAGTAAATATCGTGTTTTATAAATTTAAAACTTGGCTAAAGAAAGTGTAAAAGGGCTTAAAATAAACATTAAAACCATAACACACTTCACGCACATCAGGGCACAAAGTGCTCAATAGTGGGCTTTATTGGCCGACTATCTTCAAAGACGCCTTTAACTTTGCTAAGAACTACGTTGAGTGTAAAAAATTAGGGGGTATTTCAAAACAGGATGAGATGCCCATGCAACCGATCTTCATTGTTGATATTTTCTATACGTGGGGGATCGATTTCATGGGGCCATTTCTGAATTCACACGGTAATCTATACATCTTGGTGGCGGTCGACTATGTGTCTAAATGGGTTGAAGTGATCGCCACCAAGACAAATGACCATACCGTGGTTTGTAATTTTGTGCAAAACAATATTATTTCTCGATTTGGGATTCCCCTAGTAATCAATAGTGATGGGGGATCTCATTTTAAGAACTTTAACTTTGGTAAGCTATTGAAACAGTATGGCGTTGGCCATCGGATTGCTACCCCCTACCACCCGCAAACGAGTGGTCAAGTGGAAGTGTCAAATAGACAAATTAAAGAAATTTTGCAAAAGACCATTTGACCGGATGGTAAGGATTGGTCAACCAAGTTGAATGATGCCTTATGGGCCTACCGGATGGCACATAAAACATCTATCAGCACTACACCTTACTGCTTGGTTTACGGTAAGAATTGTCACTTACCAGTGGAACTTGTACATTATGCTTTGTGGGCTATTAAAGAGGTTAATATCAAATACGATGATGCAGGTAAGAAACGCAAGCTAAAGTTGTGCGAGTTGGAAGAGCTTAGGGAGGAGGCATATGAGTGTGCGTCAAAATATAAGGATGGCATGAAGAGAGCACATGACGCCAAGTTGAAGGAGTTCGTGGTGGGTCAAAAGGTGTGGCTCTACAATTCACGACTCAAATACTTTCCCAGGAAGCTCAAAAGCAAATGGATGGGCCCGTATGTGATTACACGGGTCAGGAAGCTAGGAGATGTAACCATCGAGGAACCGAAGGATGGGTCGAAGCGAAAGGTAAACGATCACCGCCTTAAACCGTTCCTTGATGGTAACGAGGAGAAAAACAATGCGAATGTCGACTTGGTAAGCTTCTTGGTAAGCGTGCCAACATATGAGGTCAACTAAAGGACTGGTAACATTTATGTAGAGTTTTGTACGCTGTATTGATTGTTTCGTATTGTTTGTCATGTTTATCGTTTCCGTTTCGTACTAATCTCTTTGATGTGTGAAGTTCCGGAAATCACGAACGAGTCATGAAGATGAAAGGTATGTCTTGGGCTTGTTGTGTGTATTGAGGACAATACACGGCTTTTCGGGGGGGGGGGGGTGGTAGGATCGTGAAACGATTCGTTTATTTTAGATCTCCTTTACTTTAGATAGTTTAGATTTTAAACTTATAAATATAATAAAGATTTTTGATAATTTAATAATAATGTCCGTTTGTAAATAGTTTTTAAAATAATAATAATAATAATAATGATAAATAGATAAAAAATGAAAATTTTGAATAAAGAAACAAACAAAATAACATAAAAACTGAAAAAATGAAAAAAATCGTCGCTGATAGGCGTCGGCGATGCCACCATCACTGTCGTCGACGACCTTGCGTAAGTGGCGTCGGCCACAATGTCCTGTAGACAGCAACATACGGCGTCGCTGGGTTTTTGGTCGTCCGAGTGGTGTCGACGACGCAGCCACACGCGTCGCCGACGCGGGTCCCTTTTTGCTGTCGCTGAAACTCTTAAACCCTTTGTTTTGTCGGACCCAAACACACCCGAACCTCTTAAAACCCGACCCAAACATATTATAGACCATACACTTAACCCGAATTCAACCCAACATGATCCTAACTTCGATTAAACTCGTAAAACACCTGCCATATCTTACCATTCACTTCATCTTCTCCACAAAACTCCTCAAGAATTCTAACCTTTAATTCCTCATAACTTCTTCAATTCTTAACCAAATCTAGAGATTTTTGAGCCTATCTTGGGTAGTTTTTCAAGAGAAACAAAACCCCCATTACGGTTTCCATCAATTTTTGCTATTTTTCAAGATTTGAGAACTTGAAATTTGGGGTTCTTCAAGAGTGGTCTTCAAATTAGTTGCTTTTAATCTTTTGATTGTTTCTCACCATTCTACAACATCAAGGTATGAACTTTACATGATTTTAAGCTTGATTATCATACGGTGTGTTAAATTCTTCTGAAATTTTTGAACTTTTGTTTGAAGAGTAGGTTGTTAAGTATAATGTGTGATGCTCTAGCTTGAAATTGTTATGTAAACATGTGATTTGGTTTAGATTGAGCATGCAACACATATGGTGATGTAATTACACTTAGTTGTTTGTATGTTAAGCATGAATCTAGTGTTGACTATTGTTGAAAACTTTATGAACTTAGGGGCTGTTTGACAACTTTTGAATAAGTACTGAACTAGGAAGAGGTCTGAACCATTAAGAGCCAGTATAATGCTTAACCATTCAGAGGCAAATGTATGACCAATTCAGATTTGAGTTCTTAACCATTCAGACTTTGTATAATGCTTAACCATTCAGAGGCAAATGTCTGAACCATTCAGACATCTGCTCGCGAAGCAAATAGTCTGAACAAGAGGTCTGAACCATTAAGAGTCTCATTAAGAGCTAAACAAACAAACCCTTAGGATTTTCACATGAACAAATTGACTTTTGATGATAAAATTATGCGACTTTGGAAGTTTAAAATGGGTTATTTTACATCTTAAGTTAATGGAAGTTCAACTTGATGATTCATGCTTAAGTTTGAGATGAATTAATGCTTTAGGAGTTGTATTGATTAGTTGTTGTGATGTCTTGCAGAAATGGCGAGCTGAAAGAGAGCAAATCCCTCAAGGGAGGGATCTTCATCTGGCGCTGCTTTGGCAAAGTGGGAACAACCATGCACTTTGCCGGATATCGAAGATAGGTTGTTTTTTTACAAAATTGGGATTCGTCCTGATTTAACGATGAAAACTTTGGTGCACGATGGGATGGGGATCAGAGCAAATCTCTGCATAGGTTCAACAACAAACAATGTCGAAGGTGACAAGCTCGATCGACTTTATGTATGCGAAAGGCTGGTGAATTCTAAAGAGCTCCGACTAATTGGAGTCACACAAAAGTTTGAACGACTTGGGTCGGAGTGTGTACTTGATTGGGTTGAGGATGTGACTCCAAAGGTGTATTTAAGGGCAGTCACTGAGTGGTTGTCCACATTGAAGTTAGAGAATGCGGATGAGGATCCGACAAGGTGGAGATTGAAGGGGGATACTTCCAAGGGGACAATGGTGATGTCCTTTCAAACGATGAACCAAGTCGCTAACTTCGACTCGTGAAGGTAGTTATTCTTACTATGAGACTAGGCACTTCTGGGAAGGCCATGTGGTTTAAGCGGATCAGATTAATCTGGTGGATGCGACTTTGCCCAACTATACATCAGGCCAATATAATCGGATCCGCTTATCGGTTGAAGGAAAGATCCTCCAAAACATCTCCTTGGAAAACACTATGGTACGGTTGGGAGATAGGGGGAAGTTACGTGTTTGGGATTTACGTGTACTCCATGCGCTCATGTATGACGAGCCTAAGTTATCATGGCGGCACATCATCATGATGAACATCTGGGATAAACGGAACCAGTTTAAGAGAAAGATGATCCCGCATGTCTGATTGATAAGTGCAATGATTGCATAGCAAAACCAGTTGCTTGAAAACTCATTGTGGGTGGTTAAACCCATTGACGGTATTGACTTCTTGAAGATACGAAAGGGGTCGCGTATTTATGTTGAGGAAGTGGGGCAACAGTATAAAATCACAGACAAGGATACGGGGTATAGTTACATGTATCCAGAACAAGAAGAGGGTGGAGACGAAGAGATGGGAGAACGTGAAGGTGATGATGATGAAGAAGAAGAAGAAGAAGACACGGGTAGACGGCCCAGTAGACAAAGGCGCTCGAAACACAAAAAGGTATCTAGTTTTGTTGCTCAGTTCATTCCGAAAAGGCGGAGGGCCACCTATGGCAGCTACAACCTTAAACAACAAGACGTGTATGATAACGTGTCCGCGGTTATGTCCGAAGCGAGAGAGAGAAGAACGACGAATGAAGGCGGAAGAAGAGTGGAGGAACAAGCAGGAAGATATGTGGGCACTGCAACAATCCCATTGGGAGTAGGAACAGTTGCAGAGGGCCCAACAATTATCATGGAGACTTGCTTGGGAGCAAGAGCAAGAACATCACCGGATGGAGCGGGAAGCGTTGGAAGACATGAGGTGGATGACAACTGCTGTTGGACAACATATTCAAATCAACAATGCCATGCACCTCCACGACCAAGAGAGGCACCATCGCGACTACATGGCAGGCCTTTCGTACCAACCACACACCCCTTGGACGTGTTACGAGAATCTTCCAGTGCCTCGTGGCCCTTCAGACCCGTCTCCCCATTGTCCTGAGGGAGTCGGTTCAAGCTATGTTCCACCACAGCTTCAGCCGCCAGTTGAAGGGGAAAGCCCCCACCCCCTCGATGATTACCTTGAAATGATGGAATCTCTCACTGGCTACCCCTACCACCCGTACCCATCTATGGATCCAAACGAGCAATATCAACGGTGATGGTGTGGTACATTTTATGTTGTTGTATATCTTTAGTTTTTCATTATTTTCTTGTTATTTTGTCTTATGTCTAGTATTTTTTAGTAGTTAAATGAATGTTGTGGGTGTGTTCACTATATAACCCTCACGAGACCTACTCGTCCTCCCGAGCTATCAGGAGGTTTAAAAGGGCTTGTTGCATAAGCTAAATGCAACCGTGATTCCTACGAAAGTGAGTTAGGTTTATTGTTATTGTTGTAAATTATCTTTTCCATAAATATTCAAATTAAAGTAACGAATGGCATGGTAAATCTTTTGTAAAAATGGTAGAACAAGTAACTAACAAATGTTTATGGTTGTGAGAAGCATGCTTCTACACAAAGATTTAGATTTGTAGGTACAAATGTTCGGGAGACAACCATTTTTATCGAAGAATGAAGACCACACGAGGAACAAGAACGACCAGGTGCATTCGTTTCCTTTTCTTTGATTTTACTTAATAAGTGGATTGTAAATTGTATATTATTGACCGGGGTGAAATCTTTGGGAGTTTGGTCGTGTCACATCCCTTGTGCTCTTAAAGGCTCCATTCCTGCACATTGAGGACAATGTTTACCTCAAGTGTGGGAATAGGGAGAAAAAGTTTGCGTTTTTGACCCATCTCACTTAAACACTACACATTGAGGACAATGTTTACCTCAAGTGTGGGGATGGGGTAAAATTTCAAAAAATTTTCAAAAATGTCTTAGTTTGAATGTGACAACCCGAACTTTCAAGGTCAGTGACGTTAATCTGTGCCGCTATAATTCCGTTAAACTTAAACTTAACATATAATAACTCTGTTAGATAGCTTACACCTATGTTTTGGGCCGCTTTTATCCCTAACTACATTGGGCCGATCGCTTTTACCTTTGGGCCATCAACACACGTGAACCAACTTGGTCCAACTCGCATTTTGTAATTAACTCGGCCCAAATTCTCTCTTTTGCTTCTTATACGTAAACTAGTTGTATTAGCATACAATTTTGTATTGCAAACCCTAAACAAACATCACCCCCATCAAATATTGCGACGGCAGACCCCCCCCCCCCCTCACCTTCGTCGAAGCCTTTTCTCTTAGGGATCATCTCGTGTGCCTAGTGTCACACCCCGACCACGTTAAAACAACAAACCGTGGCGGAAATGTCGGGGAGTGTTGTAATAGAATCACCGTTTCAACAACCATGGTAATTAAAAGTTTCGTTTTATTGATTTATTAAGTAATTTACATTGTCTTAAAACCAAACAAACAAATTAAACATCGTCTACTATTGTTTTTATGTCACTAAGGCCACGTCCAGATCCTAAGTGAACATGCTCCCTAGCAATCATCACGCAACATTACCTGAAACATATGTAAAAACAAAGTCAGAAAAGAAATGCTGGCGAGCACATAGGTTTTGTGAGAGTATCGGATTCATGGCTCGTTTGTATATTGCAATACCTCATTAGACTACAAGAGTCAAAAGTACAAACCTTGTTTTGAAAAGTGTATTGCAACATAATTAACCAACTCAAATCAAGATAGTTATAGTTTATAAAATCTCGCAGCCATGATTCTTAACCCCAAAACATTTGCTTTAGTAAATCAATTCGTAAAACATCTCGTTAAAAACTCGTTAATAAAACTCGTATGGTTTATATCATTTCGAAAACCTCGTTGTGTGACATCGTTTCAAATCGTTTCCAAAGTGAACTAAATAATGACACGCAATGTAATATGATAGAAGCACTTATATATAAGATGTACTAGCGGCGTATCTACCATGATTCTATCATGCTACACCCGTCCCATTATCTGATCACTACCCAAAACCAATCGTTCGTTCAAATCGTTTATTTCGTTTAGGTCGTTCCAAATCGTTTAATTCGCCCCAAAATCGTTTTCGTTTTAATTGTGAAACTACTTTTGGTCGCCTCGCTAATAACATTCAAACCTTCGTGACTCGACTACCTCATTCCTCGTATTAACAAACCACCAAAGGGTAAGTTAACAATCATCAGAATCGGTCGTTACCTACATAACCCCCACACATAACCATGGGTGTAGTCTGATAACAGGATTTGTCAGATCCTATGGTACCATAACCTAATACTGGTCTGCTTGATCAATGCTAATGAATGTCATTCGTTATGTAATTACAACCATCGAGTTTGTTCACATTATTGAAATCGTTATTTAGTTTGATATAAACCATCTTATTCGTTTTGAAATCATTGTTTAAACCTTGAAATCATTTTGTACATATGAATCACCCCAAAACAATTGAAAATAGTAAAATAGGGGAACTATGTACTCACATTGAATGGAAGGGTATCCTTGATCTAAAGAACTTAGCGAAGCTTAGACAAACCAAGGAAATTCAAGTGGTACCTAGTAATCGGATCACTAGTAAATAAATCGACACCTTAATCGGAAGATCGGATAGAATGAGGTCTTGTAAACCAAATGAGTGTTGGAACTCATGTGACATGGTTTAACAAAACCTACATTCTAAATCGGAACCTAACCTAAGTGCTTTCGACCCGTTACGACCCATTAAGGTAGCTTATGCTACTTTAACGCGTCGTTCGCGTGAAACTATGTTCGGATGGTTAACTATGTGCTATGTTAAGTCTTACATGCCCAATAATACCTAAACATGTTACTAAATCAGATTATATGTCAAAAACATGTTCACATATATAAAATATGGATTTATGCTTCAAAAGGGCGTTTTGGTCATTTCTTATGGGCATACAAGCTACTTAACAAATAACTAACTAATCCTATGTGATCATAAGGTATAACCTCAGTGGTTATTCCCTATGCAACTATGATCACTAATCAAGCTTGGTCGGATCCTAATGATCGACCAAACGGGTCAGGTAAGAAAGTCTAAGCGGTTGTTTAGACTGCTTAACTTACGACCTTAAACAAGCACTATACTAATAGTGACGAGTTAAACATGTCAAAACATGTTTAACCTACTTAGAAAACTGATTTGGTATCAAAACAATGGGTTTTGATACCCGAAAATAGTTTCGTTACAAAATGCGTGCTAAAACGCATTTTGACCGAAACTTTGACCCGTCACTACGCCAAGTTAACGTGGTAATCAGTAGGTATAATCACTAAGGATTATAACCATCGTGATTACAATCACGTTGCAAAGTTCAATTGAACTTTGACTTGACCAATTGATGGTCAAAACCGAAAGTCAAACTGTTGGCCAAACTGTTTGACTTTCTACTTAAACAAAAAGAATAAGCATGAAAGAAGATTTACAATAGGTCCTAGCTATCTTTTCTACAAAGAATAAGTTTCCAAATCAGATTAGAAAGCTCCAAACACTTGAGAGAGCTCCCAAATCAGATTGTAGAGAAGAGAGGAGAGGAATGAGCAATGAAACAATGAAAGTGTTGGGCTATTTATACTTGTTGAAAGATCATAGGATCATTACACATGTTTGTGTAACCTCCAAGCATTAGATCATAGCCATACAATTGTTAGGAACTGATTGGGAACCTTGGTGAACACTTAAACTTGCTCAACACACCAGAAAATTTCATAACAGCCCCTGAATTATGAATCTGTTGCTAAAAAATCAGTTTCTGGTCGCTGGGCACTTCACACGGCCCACGTAAGTAATGGGGAGGGGGCTACGCGGCCCGCCTGGGCTCCCCAGTTCAGCAAAAGTTTCAAAATTGACAGTTCAGGTCCCTGCACTTGTTTTAAGCTCATTTCAGGCCCTTTTGACCCCCGTTAAGCCATTTTCAAGGCTCTACAAGGTCAATAAAGTTTAGAGGACTCAAAATGTGCTTGGAACACTCTCGGATGTCGGCTCGTTTGGTCCTACGATCGCGTTGTTCGTTAAATTACGATGAAACTCAAACGGACGCGAAAACGATCCAAATTAAGCGACGAATGGTATTTTTGCATGCCGATCACTAAAATAAAAATATTTTAGTGTCTACAAAAATTTTGGATGTCCAGATGTGGTCAGAACGTAAGATATGCGTGAAAATGCAAACTTACGTCGTTTTTGACACTTTTAGTCCATGTAAGATCAAATAAGCATATTTTTGCACACCGAACCACTCAAAGCTTATTTCTAAGCTATGTTTAGGTTATTTATGGTATGTTTAGCTTATGATCAAGTTCTGGACTCTTCGACACCATACAATTCGGTATAGTTTCGCAGTTTGACATAAATAGTCCCTGCGATCGAATAAACTTGTTTTCAACACACCAAACCATCCAGAACTTATTTCTAAGTTATGTAAAGGTTATTTTAGGTATGTTAAGCCTATGTCACTATTCCGGAGTGTTTTTCGCGTTAAACTGGCTGCGTTTACGCACCAGTTTGCGTGTAACTTTCCAGAAAGCGATTTAAAGCTTGAAATCGGAATCGAATCGAATCGTAAAATCATCAAACACAAATACACACATAAATACACCAAAGCACATTGTTTTATTGATAATTAACATTGTCTTGCATTGTTCATCGATTAGAGAGCACAGTTGTCACAGTCTCCCCTACTTTAGGAAATTTCATCCCGAAATTTTAACTAGAGGAAACTTGTGAGAACAATTGCGGATATTTCGCCTTCATTTGGTCCTTACGTTCCCAAGTAAACTCTGGGCCATGTTTGGATTCCCAGTGAATCTTGGCCAAATGAATTCGTTTGTTCTTCAACTGTTTGTATGTACGGTCCACTATCTCCACAGGTTTCTCGACAAATTGCATCGTTTCATCGATGTGGATTTCGTCGAGAGGAATGTGAAGATCAGCGTCAGCTAAACACTTTCGCAAATTGGACACGTGAAAAGTCGGATGAATATTTCCAAGCTCTGGAGGTAGCTCTAGTCGATAGGCAACCTTCCCAATTCTTTCAACAATCTTAAATGGTCCAACATATCGTGGTGCAAGTTTTCCTTTCTTTCCATATCTCACCACTCCCTTCCAAGGTGACACCTTGAGTAGGACATTGTCTCCGACTTGAAATTCTAAGGGCTTGCGTCGTAAATCCGCATAACTCTTTTGACGGCATCTAGCTGTCACAAGATTATCACGAATTTTCTTGATTTTGTCTGTTGTTTCCAGAACAAGCTCAGGTCCAGTAAGCTGAGCTTCACCGGTCTCGTTCCAACAGACAGGTGAATGACGTTTTCGACCATAAAGAGCTTCGAATGGTGCCATATTAATGCTAGCATGATAACTATTGTTGTAAGAGAACTCGATCAATGGAAGATGAGAATCCCAATTACCACCAAAGTCAATCACGCATGCTCTAAGCATATCCTCCAAAGTTTGAATCGTCCTCTCAGATTGTCCATCTGTTTGGGGATGATAAGCAGTGCTTAGATTTAGTTGGGTTCCCATAGCAGATTGCATGGTCTTCCAGAAATGAGATGAAAATCGAGCATCACGATCGGAAATGATATCCAAAGGAACACCATGTCGTGATACAATCTCATCAACATAAATCTTTGCAAGTTTGTCAGCAGATAGATCCTCACGAATCGGAATAAAATGAGCTGACTTCGTTAATCGATCGATAACAACCCATATAGCATCATGACCTTTAGATGTACGCGGTAACTTAGTGATGAGATCCATCGCAATGTTCTCCCACTTCCAAACCGGTATCTCTGGTTGTACAAGCAAACCAGATGGTCGTTGATGTTCAGCCTTGACTTTGAGACAAGTTAGGCATTTCGACACATACAAGGCAACATCTTTCTTCATACCAAGCCACCAACACTGAGTACGAAGATCCTTGTACATTTTATCAGCACCAGGATGGATAAAGTATCGAGACTTATGAGATTCGTCCATCACTAAAGTGCGAAGATCATCTTGTTTCGGAATCCACAAACGATCCTTGAAATAGAGTAAACCATCATCCTTCGCTTCGAGTTTAAGCTCAAGTTGACGTGGTAATTCCTTACCCATTAAATTTTGTGAAACACAAAATTGATGAGCTTGAAGAACACGAGTTTGAAGATCTGATAGAGTTCGATCAGAATGAAGCTTGACTCGCTCCTTTCGACTAAGCGCATCGGCTACGACATTCTCCTTACCAGGATGGTAGCGAATCTCGCAATCATAGTCGTTCAAGAGTTCAACCCAACGATGTTGCCTCATGTTGAGCTCTTTCTGATTAAGAATATGCTGGAGACTTTTGTGGTCTGTGAAAACCACACACTTCGTGCCATAGAGATAGTGTCTCCATATTTTGAGAGCGAAAACCACAGCTCGCAACTCAAGATCATGAGTCGTGTAGTTCTTCTCGTGAACTTTCAATTGTCTAGATGCATATGCTATAACTTTACCTCGTTGCATAAGAACACAACCAAGGCCTAAGTTGGGCGCATCACAGTAGACAACGAAATCATCATTTCCCTCGGGTAAAGATAAAACAGGAGCATCACAGAGCTTCTGTTTCAGCGTTTGGAATGCTTCTTCTTGCTTGGGTCCCCACTCAAAAGGCTTATTCTTTTGAGTCAAAGCAGTGAGTGGAACCGCAATCTTCGAGAAGTTCGAAATGAAACGACGATAATATCCAGCGAGACCAAGGAAAGAACGAATTTCTGTAGGTGTCGTAAGTGTATTCCAATCCTTGATTGCATTAATCTTGGATGGATCCACATAAATACCTTGCTCGTTGACAATATGTCCCAAAAACTGAACTTCTTTAAGCCAAAATTCACACTTGGAGAATTTAGCAAAAAGTTGTTCCTTCTTAAGGAGTTCCAATGTCAAACGAAGGTGTTGCTCGTGATCGGCTCGAGACTTCGAATAAATTAGAATATCGTCGATGAACACAATGATGAAATTGTCTAAATAAGGTTTACAAACCCTATTCATTAAGTCCATAAAGATAGTTGGGGCATTCTTCAAACCAAAAGGCATGACAGTAAACTCGTAATGCCCATATCCCATGCGGAATGCAGTTTTGGGAATATCTTCTTCGAATACACGAAGCTGATGATACCCAGAACGCAGATCGATCTTGGAGAAACAGGTAGCACCTTGCAGCTAATCAAAGAGATCATCAATTCAGGGTAGGGGATATCGATTCTTGATGGTAAGCTTATTGAGCTCACGATAATCGATACACATTCGAAAAGATCCATCCTTCTTTTTCACAAAGAGGACAGGAGCGCCCCAAGGTGAATAACTTGGTTGAATGAATCCTTTATCAGATAACTCTTGAAGCTGTTTCGATAATTCTTGCATCTCGGACGGTGCAAGACGATAAGGTGCTTTCGCAATCGGGTTATTATTGGGTACAAGATCAATATGAAACTCGACTTGACGAACTGGAGGTAAACCAGGCAGCTCATCAGGAAACACCTCTGGATAATCCCGAACAATCGGAATATCCTGAATACTCTTGCTCTTGCCTTTCTCCTCGGTGACATGTGCCAGAAAGGCAACATATCCCTTTCGTAGGTAACTTTGGGCTTTCGTACACGACATGAGTTTCAATCCGCCAGATGGTTTCTCGCCACGAACTTCCAGAACATCGCCAGATGAAAGAGGAATACGAATGATTTTATCGAAAAAAACCACCTCAGCATGGTGTTTGGTTAACCAATCCATCCCCACGATAATGTCGAAACTCCCAAGTTGCATCGGTACGAGGTCAATGGGAAAAAGATGGTTATCGAGGTTCAATTAACAACCATGAATAACAGAATCGAGAACAAGAGGTTTACCAGTAGCAACTTCAACAGATAAGGGTTTCCTCAGTTTAGTTCTAGGTATCGCAAGTGTGACACCCCAGGAAAACCAGTAAACGATAACTTACCTAGCTTCCTCAGTAACTGCATGCTAAATTTCGGGACGAAATTTCTTTCAAGTTGGGGATGGTGTGACAGATTGGTATCAGAGCCATTGGTTATAGTGAACTTGGTTTTAATAAGGGAAAAAAAAGTTTTGTTAAAACCAGACTATAACCTGAACAGTGCTCAACGATCCACAACGACGCTTCGCTCCACGTGCAAGACTCGACATTCTAGGTAATACTGTTCATGTTTACATTGCCTACTTACTAGATTACATAGAACTTTGCTCAGGGTATGCTTAGATGAACGTAACAACTACTATTGAAACCTTGTATGCTCACACTCTTCTGTCATCCCGCACTTGTGTAATGATACGACGCACTTCTCACTCATATTCCTTTCGATGTAAAGATCATGAGTGGCGTGTTAACCTAACTAAGGCCAGTTGGCGGCTTTGATCACTGAACAAGTTACTGCAGCACTCGCAGCTGCCCAGGCAGGAGGTATAGCCTGCCATCACAACTTACTTTAGGATCCTTAGATCCTACTTTCGTAAACCGACACTTGTGCTTAATTTTGTTTACTCTTACACACACGACAAGTCAACCCACTCAGCCACCTGTTTGCACTTTAAGACTTTCATGGACTGTCGTTCTAACACATTCAGTGGCACGGAAGGAGCAGTTGGACTCCTCCATTGGTTTGAAAAGCTCGAATCCGTCTTTGAAATGTGTGAATGCCCTGAGGCTCGCAGGGTGAAGTACGCCACTGGTACTCTCGAAGGCACTGCGCTAACTTGGTGGAACGCGCAAGTTCAGATGCTGGGGCTGGCGGCTGCTAATGCCACCCCTTGGAATGATTTTAAGGAACTGATCAAATGTGAATACTGTAGTCGTGATGACATCCACAAGCTGGAAGTGGAGTTCTTTAACCTAAAGATGACGGGGTCAGAGTTAGAAGCGTACACGAGACGATCCAACAAACTGGCAGAGTTATGTCCAACTATGGTGGATCCTCCCATCAAGCGCATTGAACTGTACCTCAAAGGCTTAGTACCAGAAATTCAAAGCCATGTGACGACTGATAACCTTGCTACTATTCAAGATGTTACTCGCTTGCTCATCGTCTCACAGACTAGGCAGTGGAACAGAACTAGCCGCCTAAACGTATTGGTGCTACTACTACTTCTGCTACTCCCAGGGACAACAAACTAAAATGGGATGGAACCTCTAGCAAGGGTTTGACTTCAGTTCAGTCCCAAGCACAGCAGCGAAGGATTGATGACTGCCAAAGCCCTGGTCAGCAATCTTCTGGTAGGCAAGGGCAGGGTGGATATCGAGGAGATCACCCCAAAATGCAATAGATGCAACAGACACCACTGTGGTCACATAGTTCAGGGTTGTAATCTTATCCTCGCTGGTCAGACTTTCTCTATCGATCTCATTCCTATAACTCTGAGTAGTTTTGATATCGTCATTGGTATGGATTGGTTATCCCAACAACAAGCAGAGATCTTATGCAAGGAGAAGATCATTCGTATTCCTCGTTCTGACAAAGAACCTCTCGAAGTTCAAGGCGACAAGAGTGGTGTCGTGAGTGGCATCATCTCTTTCTTGAAGGCACAGAAGTGTTTGCGAAAGGGCCACACAGCTATTTTAGCACTCGTTACAGATACATCAACAAAAGAGAAGAAGATTGAGAATATTCCAGTTGTACGCGACTTTCCTCAAGTGTTTCCTGAAGATTTACCAGGACTACCGCCTCACCGCCAGGTCGAATTTCAGATCGAGCTAGCTCCAGGAGCAGCACCCATAGCTCGAGCACCTTATCGCTTAGCTCCAACTGAACTGGAAGAACTGTCTAAGCAATTGCAAGAACTCTTGGAAAAGGGTTTTATTCGTCCTAGCTCTTCGCCCTGGGGAGCTCCAGTATAAATTGTGAAGAAGAAAGACGGTACCTTCCGCATGTCCATAGATTACCGCGAACTGAACAAGGTGACTGTGAAGAATCGCTATCCTCTTCCATGTATCGACGACTTATTCGACCAGTTGCAAGGGTCGAGCTACTCTTCAAAGATTAATCTGAGGTCAGGCTATCATCAACTGAGAGTCCGGGACGAGGACGTCTCCAAAACAGCATTCAGAACACGCTACGGCCATTACGAGTTTCTGGTCATGCCATTCGGGTTAACAAACGCACCTGCAGTCTTCATGAACCTTATGAACAGAGTGTGTAAGCCCTACCTGGATAAGTTTGTGATTGTATTCATCGACGACATTCTAATCTACTCTAAGAGTCAGGAGGAACACGAGCAACATTTACGACTTATTTTGGAACTCCTTCGAACAGAACAGCTGTACGCCAAGTTTTCGAAATGCGACTTCTGGCTTCGTGAAGTCCACTTTCTAGGCCACGTGATAAATAAGGAGGGGATTCATGTTGATCCATCCAAGATAGATTCCATCAAGAACTGGTCTACACCTCGCACACCAACAGAAATTCGCCAATTCTTGGGTTTGGCAGGTTATTACAGACGGTTCATCAAAGACTTCTCAAAGATTGCACAGCCGCTTACATTACTGACACAGAAAGGTGTTGCTTACCGTTGGAGTGATACACAGGAAACAGCGTTTCGGCACTTAAAGGATAGACTTTGTAGCGCACCTATCCTCTCATTGCCTGAAGGCACGGACGATTTTGTAGTCTACTGTGACGCATCCATCCAAGGTCTTGGATGTGTGTTGATGCAACGGGATAAAGTTATTGCTTATGCTTCGCGCCAACTTAAGATTCGCGAACGGAATTACACTACGCACGATTTAGAGCTGGGAGCTGTTGTTTTTGCGCTCAAGATATGGCGACATTATCTGTATGGCACCAAGTGCACCATCTACACCGATCACAGGAGTCTTGAGCATATCTTCAAGCAGAAAGAGTTGAACATGCGACAACGTCGATGGGTCGAGTTGCTGAACGATTACGAATGTGCTATAAAGTACCATCCGGGCAAAGCCAATGTGGTGGCCGACGCCCTCAGTCGAAAGGATACTACACCTAGGTGTGTACGAGCGTTGCAACTCACTATTCAGTCTAGTCTTCCTTCACAGATACGAGATGCTCAGGTAGAAGCATTGAAACCAGGAAACGTCAGGGCTGAAGCCCTACGCGGCTCAAGGCAACGGTTAGAACAAAGGGCAGACGGTGCCTACTATGTAACAGGACGCATCTGGGTCCCACTCTATGGTAATCTACGCGATCTTGTAATGGATGAAGCTCATAAGTCTCGCTACTCAGTACATCCTGGTTCGGATAAGATGTACCACGACCTCAGAACCACATATTGGTGGCCTAGCATGAAGGCCCACATAGCAACTTACGTTAGCAAGTGTTTGACTTGTGCGAGAGTCAAAGCGGAATATCAGAAACCATCAGGCCCACTCCAACAACCTGAGATACCACAATGGAAATGGGAACAAATTTCCATGGATTTTGTTATTGGCCTACCTAGATCTCAGCGCGGAAATGATACTATTTGGGTGATCGTGGATCGACTCACAAAGTCTGCTCACTTCTTGGCTATTAAGGAAACAGACAAGTTCTCTACCTTAGCAGACATCTACTTAAAAGAAGTGGTTTCTAGGCACGGGGTGCCCACCTCTATTATCTCTGATCGTGACGCACGTTTTACTTCAGAACTGTGGCAAGCAATGCACAAATCTTTTGGCTCTCATTTAGACATGAGCACAGCTTATCATCCTCAGACAGACGGGCAGTCTGAGCGCACTATTCAAACTCTAGAAGACATGCTTCGGGCGTGCGTAATTGACTTTGGTAAGGGCTGGGAAAAACATCTGCCACTTGTGGAATTTTCGTACAACAACAGTTACCACACCAGCATTAAAGCTGCTCCATTTGAGGCATTGTACGGGCGTAAATGCCGATCACCTCTTTGTTGGGCAGAGGTGGGTGACAGTCAGATCACAGGTCCAGAAATGGTAGTTGATACTACTGAAAAGATTGCTCAAATACGACAACGCATGGCGGCAGCTCGTGACCGTCAGAAAGCATACGCCGATAAAGACAGGAAACTACTCGAGTTCCAGGTTGGGGATCGAGCACTACTCAAAGTTTCACCCTGGAAGGGTGTTGTTCGTTTTGGCAAAAGGGGCAAACTCAATCCACGATACGTTGGACCATTTGAAGTCATAGAGAAGATAGGCAAAGTGGCCTACAGACTGAACTTACCAGCTGAACTCAGTGCAGTTCACAACGTCTTTCACGTGTTGAATCTGAAGAAGTGTCTGTCAGATGAGACCCCCATAGTTCCTTTGAAGGAGCTCACTATCGACGAACGGTTGCATTTCGTCGAGGAACCAGTTGAAATCACGGATCGGGATGTTAAGGTCCTCAAGAACACTAGAATACCTCTTGTTCGAGTTCGTTGGAACTCCCGTCGTGGCCCAGAGTTCACCTGGGAACGCGAAGACCAAATGGAACTCCAATATCCCCAGTTGTTCGAAAACAATGCAACTACTACTGAGGCTGAAGCTACTACAGAATTTCGGGAAGAAATTCCAAATCAACGGGGGAATGATGTGACACCCCAGGAAAACCAGTAAACGATAACTTACCTAGCTTCCTCAGTAACTGCATGCTAAATTTCGGGACGAAATTTCTTTCAAGTTGGGGATAATGTGACAACTCGAGTTTCCATGATTCCATCTTCGCATTTAGTGCACGTTAATTTTTTTTTATGTTGTTTGTTAATACGACTTGTTTGTTTCACAACGTTTACATTTGTAAAAACGTAAAAATCGTATTGCGATTGATATTTATACTTGGGATCCATAATATTTATTATATGTGAGTGTATGTTGATAAGGTTTTGTATTAATTAACCTATTAAATAAAGATGGAACTCTTACTGAAAACAAGTACCCATGAAATCACCCAAGTGGTGAAAACACCTTAAGTGTTTTCGTCCACTGATGATCAACGAAATCAGAGATGGGCCTTGGCCCAGTATTGTGATATTTTTTTATAATCATTTTATAAAAAAATCTTCTCGGAGAAGTTTCTTACTTACCAAACCTTATCTTATCACATTGTTTCTCTCTCTACCTCTGAAACCCACAAAGAGAATTCCTCATTTGAAGCCAAAACCTCTGTTTAAATCCTTGGTTAGTGATTTCATGATTCAGTTGTTTTAGTTGCATATCGTATGATTATTGGATGTTTAATCATGATGTATGCATATATTTATATATTTATATGTGATTTGCTCTGTGTGGTATGTTGATGATCTTATGATTTTGTATGATAGATATATATATATTAACGTATGATCTATAAACTACTGTGATGATATGATATGATATGATATATATATATATATGTATTTTAAATAAACTGCCAGGTGTATATGATTAGATCTGAATGATATTAAAATGATCATGTAACTGATAAAATTAGAGTTGCTGGGTTTTAATATGAACTGTTAGTATTGAGGATGATGATGAAGGACTTGACGAAAACACCCCCACAAAAACAACCTGGACGAAATCACTTTGTGATTTCGGCCCACATGTGGTTTTCGGCTCAAGTGTTTTAGGCCCAAGTTTGGTTTTCGGCCCACCATATATGATTTCAATATATATATTGTTTTCGGCCCATGATGGTTTTCGGCTATAGGGGTTTTCGGCCAAGGGGGTTTTCGACCCAACTGTTATGATTTATTAAACTATTAATCTTGTTAAGTTAAGTTTATAACACTGTTAAGTATGCAATTATATTCAACCAACTAACTGAGTTAAGTTTATTAACTCAGTTGACTTTATTAACTCAGTTGATCTCATTAACTTTGTTAGATTTATGTATGACACAATGTTAAGTAAATAATCCTGTTAGTTGATAAACTCTAGTAAACTGTTATATTTGTTAAGTATATTAACTGGGTTATATCAACTATGTTAACTCTGTTATAACTATTAATTTAGTTAAGAAAAAGCATGTGACACAGTTAGTTATTAAATGTTAACCTTGTTAACTGTGTACCCCTGTTTGAATATGTTAGTTCAGTTAACTAGCTCAATTAACTGTGTTGTTGGTTAATTATGTTTGAATTAACTGTGAAAGCTAATATGGGTAAGATGTTTTTGCATGAATTGGATTAACTGTTTACATGATACAAGAATGCTAATTGCTAGGCACACTCGGTGATGATACTTTGATGATAGTTACATGTGAAACTTTACAAACATGAACTGATTAAATATACGTGCCTACTATAGGACTTGACTGATAATTGTGAGCACTTAACTTAGCATACCGAGCAAAACAAGGTGAGTTCACACTTCTACAAAGGCATGGGATTCCCGGGGTTGGGAATGGGTTGATTGATTATTTATGCTTAAGAGTTATCGGAATTACATACCATAGGCCTCGGGAGAGGAAGGTCAATGGTAGATACTACTAGACTAGTGATACATATACTTCTCTTCGCACACATGCCGGGATCGGCCGCGATACTAGAACAATCTTCGCAAACATGCCTGGAATGGCCGCGAACTATACTTTAAATCTTCGCAAACATGCCTGGAGGGCCGCGATACAAATATACCTAGTCTAGAGAACATATGGGAAACCCCCACTAAACTTCGCAAACATGCCTAGAGGGCCGCGATACCATTACATACGAAACTTGATTACTAAACGAACATACGATTTACGATACGAACATTATAACTAAATAACCAACTGTGAACTCGCTCAACTAGTTGTTGACTCTCTGTTACATGCCTTGCAGGACCTTAGGTACTTTTGGAGCTTGCACGGGAGGCACGGTCGTTGTGGACATGGATCGTGAATGTGTTGTTAAACATTATGACATTTCGTACTTAAACTTATGTTGGGTTTTACATTATGGCTTCCGTTACACACTTGTTTATATTTGGTTTTGGAAACACCTATCGTATTGATGAATGACTTTTACTATATACTTATGTTCAATATGATTGGTGGCTTGATCCTGGTCATGTCACGCCTCCAAGCGGTGGTACTCCGCGTGTGGATTTTGGGGGTGTGACAGCAAGTAAAGGCTCAAAGGATAACGAAACAAAACTCCTATCGGCACCAGAATAAAAAAGAACAGATGTAAGTTGATTGTTAACAAGGAACGTACCGTTAACAACTTCGTTGTCCACCCTCGCCTCATTCGCGTTCAGATTGAATGCTCGTCCACGAGTGGGATTCACATTCGCGTTCGCGTTTGCATTCTGATTCGCATTCGCATTTACCAACCTCGGGCAGTTGTTGCGGAAATGACCCATTTTTGCGCAATTAAAACACGAACCAGGTGGGAATCTCGCAACATTCCCTTGAGCTTGTGCTGGAACTTGAGTAGCTTGATTTTGACCAAAACGACAAATGTTGGCCGAATGCCCAAGTCTACCACACGTAGCACACTCTTTACAGGCCTGTTGGGCAACATGGTGACCATTACATCGAGCACAGTGAGGTGCGGTACCAGCATATGCTTTCTTTGCAGGAGGTTGAGTTGGTGGGTTCTGAGCAGCCTATGCTGTAACAGCAAAGTTCTGGGAAGCCTTGCGCTTCCTTGACTTTTTAGAAGACTCACCCTGCTTCTTTCACTTACCCTTTTCCTTGTCAGAATTGGTCGACTTCTTTTTATCACCCTTACGGGTGAGTTTACCCTTCCTGACTTGAGACTCAATCAGGGTAGCAGACAACTCAATTGCATGACGGACGGTAGTAGGATTAACACCGGTCACAATATCCTGAATGGAATCGGGTAAACCATCAATATACCTCTCAATTGCCTTCTCCAAAGGGGTAACCATCGTAGGACACAACAAACTAAGCTCCTCAAATCGATCTGTATAAGCACGGTGTTCTCCCCCGTCTTGTTTCAAATCATCGAATTCTCGTTCCAAAGCTCGAATCTCGTGACGGGGACAGAACTCTCTCATCATGAGAGTTCGGAGCTCTTCCCAAGTTTGCGCTAATGCCACTTCAGCACCCCTATCACGCATCACTCCGTTCCACCATGTAAGAGCTCGCTTCTCAAACACACTAGATGCAAACTCAACTTTACGCGCATTCGGACACTGCACATGTCTGAATGTGCTCTCGATACTCTGGAACCACTGCAGGAGTGCAGTTGCTCCTTGTGACCCAGAAAACTTAAGCGGCTTTGCAGAATTAAAATTCTTGAAATTACACTGAGCATTATTGTTGTTATTATTGTTGTTGTATAACTCATGGATTTGGGTCACAACGCCTGGAAGTACAGCAACCATTTGCTGAGAGACAAGGGCTGCGACTTCTTCAGCGGTAAAAGTTTGAGCATTGCGTCGAGGAGGCATTGTCTAACAAGGAAACATGAGCAACGAGTGAGGTTGACAATTTGGAAAAGCAAAAGAGGTATTGAAAACATCGACAAAACACAAGGAAGGCGATTATTCGTTTGTTACCTCGAACAAACAAACGATTCGCAGTGACTAATCAAAGTAAATGGGTCATAATAATGTATCGCCGAAGACATGCTCGCTTATAAGTGAACACTCACCCCAAGAGTCCCCAGGTAAGAGTGACTGGTCCGATACTGCGGATTTGTACGAACACTCTAGCCTTAGACAGAAAACTCAGGGTACATGCATTCACTCTTCCAGTTTGCACGTGTTCACATTATTTAGACCCAAACTTTGACGAGATTTTGAAAACTATGAGGGATCAAAACCTTGTAATCAATCATCCAAGGATAGATGATTAATTGTCGAAGCGGATTTGTTATTGTGTTCTCGTTGTGGTTATCACCTAAGGATAGGTGACGGTATTGTTTTAAAATCTAAATGCAAGTAAACTCGCGTTAGGGTCCTAGAAAGTTATAGTCTAGGTCAAAGCATTACTAATAACCTAATTCCCTATAACCATTGGCTCTGATACCAACTCTTCTGTCACACCCCGACCATGTTAAAACAACAAACCGTGGCGGAAACGTCGGGGAGTGTTGTAACAGAATCATCGTTTCAACAACCATGGTAATTAAAAGTTTCGTTTTATTGATTTATTAAGTAATTTACATTGTCTTAAAACCAAACAAACAAATTAAACATCGTCTACTATTGTTTTTATGTCACTAAGGTCGCGTCCAGATCCTAAGTGAACATGCTCCCTAGCAATCATCACGCAACATTACCTGAAACATATGTAAAAACAAAGTCAGCAAAGAAATGCTGGCGAGCACATAGGTTTTGTGAGAGTATCGGATTCATGGCTTGTTTGTATGTTGCAGTACCTCATTAGACTACAAGAGTCAAAAGTACAAACCTTGTTTTGAAAAGTGTATTGCAACATAATTAACCAACTCAAATCAAGATGGTTATAGTTTATAAAATCTCGCAGCCATGATTCTTAACCCCAAAACATTTGCTTTAGTAAACCAATTCGTAAAACATCTCGTTAAAAACTCGTTAATAAAACTCGTATGGTGTATATCATTTCGAAAACCTCGTTGTGTGACATCGTTTCAAATCGTTTCCCAAGTGAACTAAATAATGACACGCAATGTAATATGATAGAAGCACTTATATATAAGATGTACCAGTGGCGTATCTACCATGATTCTATCATGCTACACCCGTACCATTATCTAATCACTACCCAAAACCAATCGTTCGTTCAAATCGTTTATTTCGTTTAGGTCGTTCCAAATCGTTTAATTCGCCCCAAAATCGTTTTCGTTTTAATTGTGAAACTACTTTTGGTCGCCTCGCTAATAACATTCAAACCTTCGTGACTCGACTACCTTGTTCCTCGTATTAACAAACCACCAAAGGGTAAGTTAACAATCATCAGATTTTGGTCGTTACCTACATAACCCCCACACATAACCATGGGTGTAGTCTGATAACGGGATATGTCAGATCCTATGGTACCATAACCTAATACTGGTTGGCTTGATCAATGCTAATGAATGTCATTCGTTATGTAATTACAACCATCGAGTTTGTTCATATTATTGAAATCGTTATTTAGTTTAATATAAACCATCTTATTCATTTTGAAATCATCGTTTAAACCTTGAAATCATTTTGTACATATGAATCACCCCAAAACAATTGAAAATAGTAAAATAGGGGAACTATGTACTCACATTGAATGGAAGGGTATCCTTGATCTAAAGAACTTAGCGAAGCTTAGACAAACCAAGGAAATTCAAGTGGTACCTAGTAAATAAATCGACACCTTAATCGAAAGATCGGATAGAATGAGGTCTTGTAAACCAAATGAGTGTTGGAACTCATGTGGCATCGTTTAACAAAACCTACATTCTAAATTGGAACCTAACCTAAGTGCTTTCGATGTCACACCCCTTTCTACGGCGGAAGCACGAGGTGTGATCATGAAAGGTTCTCATTGCATACGAAGAGTAAACATGCTACATGCTCGTAAAATAACATCAAATACCATAATTTGAAAACATAAGTTTAGCGTTTATATCGCTAGACAGCATAAAACATTGTCTTAAAAGTTTACAACTTTATTTAAAGTTAAACACAAGCGACATCCACGAGCATAAGCAAGACCACGCGCACATCCATCCTAGTTACCTGAAATACATGTGAGTTTTTGGAAAAACGTCAACATAAAGTTGGTGTGAATTCATGCAGTTTTGTATTTCATGTTTGTATACTTTGTATGAAAACATAGTTTGTGAGTAAGTCAAGTCTTCATATATAAATTCAGTTTCATGTGTACACCACATACACATGTATAATTCAATTTCTTCTTGAGTACCCCACGTACTCAAGTATAATTCTCATTTTCTTGAGTACCCCACGTACTTCAAGTATAATTCAATCTTCTTGAGTACCCCACGTACTTCAAGTTATAATTCAATCTTCTTGAGTACCCCACGTACTTCAAGTTATAATTCAATCTTCTTGAGTACCCCACGTACTTCAAGTTATAATTCAATCTTCTTGAGTACCCCACGTACTTCAAGTTATATATCAATTTTAGTATGGTATGAATTTTATGTAAATACAGTATTTCTGTACTTATCAGATTGTTAATGGGTTGCAAAGCCATTAACATGTGGCACGTCATAGGAAGTCACCAAACCTAAGGCATTTAATTGGTATATTCTGAGACACAAAAGCACTCCTCGGTTCTCGCCCCGACCGGGAGTGTGGCTGCCAGGCACCCGTTAGATCTAACCTTTTGTTCTGCGGTCTAAGTATGTATACGATTAATGGTGCTTCTGTACCCTATTCGTGACACTATTTCTCATAACGCATCCTACTTGGTTCTCGTTCTCACCAAGCGCGTTTCTTGTTATCATTTCTCATAGCGCCTCATACTTGGTTCTCGTTCTCACCAAGTGCGCTTCTCATATTCTTATATTTCGTCACACTTGGTTCTCGTTCTCACCAAGTGTACTTCTTGTATTTATATCATACCAATTATAAATTTTGTACATTTGTACATGTATTTCACCCCCGAAGTTATAAAACTGAAAACAGTTAAAGAGAAAAGGGGGAGCATGAACTCACAACTTTGCGTTCCTAGCATCGTAAACTCCACCGGATTTGCTTAATTAACGTCGTAACCTATACGCGTTTTCTTAATGTTAGTCACTAGACTTGCGTCGCACAAGTACAGTCACTCTCTTTTGTGTATATTTTCTTGTGTTAAAAATATTCTTATATTTTTAACTACGTATCTTACTTATATTATTTTCTCTAAAATAAATATAAGTCTTTCATGTTTTGCACTTTGCACCCGAATTATGTATCTTGTATGTTGTATGTGTATTTTTATATTTCTACTCCTCATGAGTAATTAGTGTATTTTAAGTCTTAATACACTAGCACGTATAACACATACTATATACACTTAGCACAAAAGTTGGTGATAAAATAAAATAATATATATTTTTCTCTCAAAAATATACATACTTATATCCATTTTTATTCTTGAAGAAATCCTCATTTCTTATCACCAAAAATTAGGGAAACCTTGGTAATACTTTTAAACACATTTTTAGGGAATAAGTTTCTCAAAAACTTATATTTTTCTAAGTGTCAAAATTTATAAAAATTTTGACAGAGTTTCCCCTAAAAATGGAGGTTTCCCACGTTTTCAAAACGTGTGTTTATTTTCTTTTAAATCATCATCATTCATCAATAATCATCAACAACAATTATCAACAATAATCGTCAACAATAATCACCAATTTCATGAACTTGAATATTTATAAAAATGTGTAGTAACTTACTAGCACATTTAGTGAGTCTTGTTATCTTTAAAAATAAGTTTAATTTCTTAAAAACTTCCTTTTTAAAGAATATGAAGTTTTACAACTTCTAGTCGGTTTTTACGAAAATTATTTCTTTGTTAAAACTTTTGTTACACAAGTGTCCATACACTTGTTTGTTCACAAAAACCACTTTTGTTTGTGTAAGATCCGGTTTAGATCATGTGATTTCTTGGACACTTGGTCCTTTGAAAATACCGCTTGTAGATACGTAGATCTACTAGTTCTAAACACTATTTCACAAGTTAAATTGCTTTTACACAAGTTCATGATGTGTGTGGTAGAGTTTCATCATTTAACCTTTGTTATTCATAAACAAGCTTTATGTCATAATCCAAGATCATGACTAAACCGGGTTAAATGATGATCCGAGCTACCATATCATAGATCGGGTCTAAATAATCACAACTTTCAATTACTACAACATTTACACAACTTATGTGCTATTAACCACCATTTTTCATGCCTTTAGTAGACTTTTAAGCATTATATTGCATGTTAACGAGTTTTAACCGACAAAGATCCTTTTAACCACTTTAGAATAGATTAAATACGAGTTCTAAGTGTTATACCTCTAGCTCAAGGCTAGGGAAGGATCTTGACGGAAATGGCGTGGATAAAAGCTAGAGAATGAGGTCCTTCGCGTTCCGTTTGCACCAAGCTTCCTTGTAGACCTCCTTACACCTTGAGATGAGCTAGGATTGGATGAACTTGAATGGGTGATGGTGGTGGTGTGTGGAGGTGGCTACGGCCGTGAGGAGGGGCAAGGGAGAGGAGGAGGTGTTGTGATGAAGATGTAGTGAGTTAGTGGTTCTTTTATGGTTGATTTTAGTCATTACCCAATAGGTATTATGTTCACAAAGTACACTACAAATCTTGATCACAATCTTAGGAGATTTAAGTAGATCAAATGTGATCAAGTGTGGATCTTTGTGGGGCCTCCTTGACCGTCCACCACACATAGGGGGGGGGGGTAAAGTGTAATTCTTAACCAATTAGTTAGTTTAGGGATTAAACCCGGTTACTAGTGTGTAGTGTAATATAAAGGGTGTTAGGGTATTCGGGGACCCTAACTAGCTCAGAAAAGTATAAACAATGTCATTGACATTATTTTTATGTTCCGGGTAATCTCCGGTTGTTTATGTTACATACCGATTCGTTAAAGTGCTAAATTACACTTTTTAGTGTCTTTTAAGTACCCTTCTTGTACTCTTTCAATTCCCAACACTTAGGGAAATATTCTGGATAATAAGACGAAATTTCTGCATAATATTTATGTGTCTAAATGCTGAATTATTGCTGAATTATGTAATTTCTGCACTTAAAGTGCGTTTCGGGTGCTTTTTAGTGCTTGTTTTTGCTTTCGCAATGTCTATAAATTAAACCCTTACATATACTCTAGGGTTTTAATGTATTTTTGTCGTCGGACCTACACCTAGGCCTCAATTCTTATGTCTAACTGCTTTCTGCAGTCCTGTTGACACAGTGTGTCTTACCGGTGAGTTTACTATTATTCTGACGCAACGCTCTCGTTTATGCATAAAGCAATATTTTGTGGTATACAACATGCATGAATTCACTTGTTTAATAATGTGTTCAGACATTGCTGACACTTAAACTCATAATTGCAGTCATTAAGCAATAATTAATGTGTACGGAAATTACCGGTTTGGGCCAGTTGTCACAGTCTCCCCCCGTTAAAAGAATTTCGTCCCGAAATTCAGGCTGAACTCACTCCCGCTGGAGTCTTCTTGAATAGGTGGGGATACTTTTTCTTGAACTGGTCTTCACGTTCCCATGTGTACTCGGGTCCGTGCTTAGAGCTCCAACGTACTTTGACAAGTTTCACACTGCTCCTCCTGGTCTTGTTGACTTTCCAGTCGGTAACCTCAACGGGTTGTTCTGTAAATCGGAGGGCTTCATCAATATGCACTTCATCCATCGGGATGGTCACGTTTTCTTGTGTTGGACTCTTCTTCAGGTTGGATACATGAAACGTATCATGTACTCCATTAAGTTCTTCCGGTAACTCCAACTTGTATGCCACGGTACCAATTCTCTTCAAAATTCTGAATGGTCCGATGTATCGTGGATTCAGCTTTCCACGTCTTCCAAACCTGACTACGCCCTTCCATGGTGAGACTTTTAACAACACTTTGTCTCCCACCTTGAAATCTACCGATTTTCTATTTGGATCAGCGTAGCTCTTTTGTCGCTCTCGAGCCGCCTTAATGCGCTCTCGGATCTGCGCAATCTTGTCGGTTGTCTCTTGTACAAGTTCAGGACCAACCATACGTTTATCTCCGGCATCTGCCCAACATAAGGGCGATCGGCATTTGCGGCCATACAGAGCTTCGAACGGCGCGGCTTTTATGCTCGTATGATAACTGTTATTGTAGGAAAACTCAACTAAAGGTAGATGAGTATCCCAGCTGCCGCCTAGATCCATGACACATGCGCGAAGCATATCTTCTAACGTTTGTATAGTCCGTTCGCTCTGGCCGTCTGTTTGTGGATGGAATGCCGTGCTCAGATCTAACTGAGATCCAAAGGCTTCCTGAAATGATTGCCAGATTCTTGAGACAAAGCGTCCATCTCTGTCTGAAATGATTGAGATTGGCACTCCATGACGTGCCACAATTTCTCTTAAGTATATCTCTGCCAGCTTTCCAATGCTATCCTTCTCTCGGATTGGTAGGAAATGCGCAGACTTCGTCAATCGATCAACTATTACCCATATCATATCGTGCCCTCTCGGGGTCCTGGGTAATTTCGTTATGAAGTCCATCGAGATTTGTTCCCACTTCCACACGGGAATCTCTGGTTGTTGTAGTAGGCCGGACGGTTTCTGATATTCGGCCTTAACCTTAGCACAGGTTAGGCATTTTCCAACATAGACAGCAACGTCGCTTTTGAGTCTCGGCCACCAATAGTACTCCTTCAAGTCTTGATACATTTTGTCCGATCCTGGGTGGATCGAATATCTCGATTTGTGGGCTTCATTAAGGATGACTTCTCGTATGCCACCACAGAGTGGGACCCAGATACGCTTCTTGAAGTATAAGGCTCCCTCTTCATTTGGCACCATGTATTTCAATGCACCCTGGAGGTATTCAGCTTTACGGTTCTCTTCTTTAAGAGCTTCTTGTTGTGCATCCCGAATGCGTGCAGTGAGGTTCGTTCGAATCGTCATTTCCAGTGCTCGAACCCTTAGGGTCTTAACCCTTTCTTTTCGGCTCAACGCGTCTGCTACAACGTTTGCCTTTCCAGGATGGTACTTAATCTCACAGTCATAATCGTTCAGCAGCTCGACCCAACGTCGCTGGCGCATATTCAATTCCTTCTGATCAAATATGTGTTGTAAGCTTTTGTGATCTGTGAAGATTGTACATCGAGTACCATATAAATAATGTCGCCAAATCTTCAAGGCGAATACCACTGCACCCAGCTCCAGGTCGTGAGTGGTATAATTTCTCTCGTGTACCTTCAGTTGTCTTGAAGCATAAGCGATGACTTTTTGGCGTTGCATGAGCACGCAACCCAAGCCTTGTCGTGAGGCGTCGCAGTATACCACGAAGTCTTCAGTGCCTTCGGGTAACGATAGTATCGGTGCATCGCAGAGCTTGTGCTTAAGTAGCTGAAAGGCTTCTTCTTGTTTGTGACCCCAGTCGTACTTCTTGTCTTTCTGTGTAAGGGTCGTTAGCGGTTGAGCTATCTTTGAGAAATTCTCGATGAATCGCCGATAATAGCCCGCTAAGCCCAAAAATTGACGGACTTCGGTTGGGGTTTTGGGAGTTTCCCAGTTCTTTATCGCTTCAATCTTGGATGGGTCTACATGAATGCCCTTCTCATTCACAACGTGACCAAGAAATTGTACTTCGCGAATCCAGAATTCGCATTTGGAGAGCTTTGCATAAAGCTTCTCTTTCTTCAGTAGTTCCAAGATGGTTCTGAGATGTTGCTCATGTTCCTCTTTCGTTCGCGAGTAAATCAGGATATCGTCGATAAATACAATCACGAATTTATCGAGATATGGTTTGCATACGCGGTTCATTAGATCCATAAAGACCGCTGGTGCATTCGTCAATCCAAATGGCATCACAAGAAATTCGTAGTGCCCATATCGCGTTCTGAATGCAGTCTTTGGCACGCTTTCTTCTTGGATTCTCAGCTGATGGTATCCAGATCGAAGGTCGATCTTGGAATAGTAGCTTGATCCTTGCAGTTGATCAAATAAGTCATCAATCCTCGGTAGTGGATACCGATTCTTGATAGTGAGCTTGTTCAGTTCCCTGTAATCGATACACATCCGCAGTGTTCCATCCTTCTTCTTCACGAATAATACTGGAGCTCCCCAGGGTGAGAAGCTTGGCCTTATGAATCCTTTATCCAACAACTCCTGGAGTTGTGTAGATAATTCTTGCATTTCGGATGGAGCAAGTCGATAGGGTGCCTTGGCTACAGGAGCAGCTCCCGGAACCAAGTCTATATGAAATTCGACTTGTCGTTGCGGAGGTAGTCCTGGCAGATCTTCAGGGAACACATCAGGAAATTCCTTCACCACAGGAATGTCTTCGAGTTTTGGCTCCACAGCCTTCTTGTCTATAACGTGTGCTAGGAAGGCGACACATCCCTTCCTCAAGCACTTCTGTGCCTTCATACAGCTGATGATTCGAAGAGGCGCGTCTCGTTTTTCTCCATGCACGATGAGAGTTTCACCATTCGCTAAAGGGATGCGAATGATTTTCTCATGACAAATAACTTCAGCTTTGTTCTTGGACAACCAGTCCATCCCGACTACCACATCGAAGCTACCCAATTGAATAGGTATTTCACCATTCGCTAAAGGGATGCGAATGATTTTCTCATGACAAATAACTTCAGCTTTGTTCTTGGACAACCAGTCCATCCCGACTACCACATCGAAGCTACCCAATTGAATAGGTAAGAGATCGATGCTAAAATTTCGTTCACCAAGTTCTAGCGTGCAGCCTCTAACAACTTCGCTTGATTCAACAAGTTTACCATTGGCTAGTTCTATGGAATAAGGAATTTCTAATCTACTAGATTCTATTCCGAGTATGCGTTTAAATTCCACAGACATGAAGCTATAATCGGCGCCAGTGTCGAATAGTATGGATGCAAAGTGATTGTTAATGAGAAACGTACCGGTGACCACGTTAGGGTCCTCGCGTGCGTCTCTTGCTCCAATCACAAATGCTCGAGCCGGAGCGTTGTTTCTCTCTGGGCAGTTCTTCATGAAATGATCATTGCTTCCACACTTGAAGCATCCTTTGGTTGCAAGGGTTTTCGTCTCCTGGGGCGGGTTTGCGTCACGCTTCTTGCTGAAACCCTTGTTGTTACGAGTTGCTTGGTTCAAACTTGTATGCTTTCTCTTTTTGTCGCCGGACGACTCAGCATGCGTCTCGGTCTTTTCTGTTGGGTTCAGTGACAGCTTCTTCATGCGAACACAGTCTTCCGTAAGGCTGACAGCCAGAGTTACAGCCTCAGTGATCGTTTGTGGTTTGGCCGAAGTTACCATGCCACAAAACTCTGGGGCCAGTCCCCAAATGTAGCGTTCGACACGCTTAAATTCGGGAGTCACCATATAGGGAAGCACTCTAGACAGATCGTGGAACCTTCGAGTATAACCACTAATGTCAGCACCTACCATGGTCAAGTGCCAGAACTCCGTTTCCAGCCTTTGGAGTTCAGCGCGAGAGCAATACTTCTCTCTCATTCTTTCCTTCAGTTCCTCCTAAGTTAGGCCATAAGCGGCATCGTCGCCCAATGTTTGGACTTGCAAGTTCCACCAAGTCAGAGCTTCATCGACAAACAGTCCAGTAGCGAAGGTGACTTGCTGATCCGCGGTACACTTGCTCATGCGGATAGTAGCTTCAGTTTTCTCCGTCCAGCGTACAAATGCTACTGCGCCTCCTGTGCCGTCATAGTTCATCGGCTTGCAGTCGAGAAACTGCTTGAAAGTGTAGCCTTGAACTGCGTCGCCTCCAAATGAATCTCCATGCCCATTACGTCTAGCGTTGCTTGGTCCTCCGCTGTCTTGAGTACGGTTTGCCTCGTATTGGACGATAGCAGCGGAGATCCTTTCTTCCAGTAGAGCGTTCAGCTCTTCAGCGTTTCTTGGCAGTGGGGGAGGAGGAGGTTGGTCACGAGCGTTCACAGCTCTTCTGGGTGCCATGTTCTAAAGAACACAACCCAATAGGTTTAGGCATTTGTTTGATATCGTCATACTAGACAGTAGTAGTATATATACTCACAAGTATATACCACATAAGTGACATCAAACAATTATTACTCTAGCAGAGTACTTAGTAGGCTTGCACAGAGGGAATCTATACGTGACAAGACTTGCTGTGATTTCTGTGCACTGAATTCCATAATTATGTATGCATCCATAATTACGTAACTCCTTGCACAGTCAGCACAGTTCGTTTCATCCTCGTATTTCTTCCTTCAGATGGGCCATCGCTTTCAGGTAAAGTCACGTATACTCGTGACATTCTACTTCTAGTACATGCTAATTATCACTCATAATTGCAAGTAATTTCTAGTCAACGACAAGTGCTACTAAAGTGCACTCTAAGTCTCGTAATGTCTTTTCTAGACTCATGTAGTCAGTTTCAGGTAGTGGATGTCGCGGGACGTTTTATGCAATGAAAACTCTTTGAAAATTGTTTTCGTGAATGGATCCTAGAGATTGTAGACTAGACTCGAGAGGAATCCTAGTTCACTACAATCGCAGCTCTGATACCAATCTGTCACACCCCTTTCTACGGCGGAAGCACGAGGTGTGATCATGAAAGGTTCTCATTGCATACGAAGAGTAAACATGCTACATGCTCGTAAAATAACATCAAATACCATAATTTGAAAACATAAGTTTAGCGTTTATATCGCTAGACAGCATAAAACATTGTCTTAAAAGTTTACAACTTTATTTAAAGTTAAACACAAGCGACATCCACGAGCATAAGCAAGACCACGCGCACATCCATCCTAGTTACCTGAAATACATGTGAGTTTTTGGAAAAACGTCAACATAAAGTTGGTGTGAATTCATGCAGTTTTGTATTTCATGTTTGTATACTTTGTATGAAAACATAGTTTGTGAGTAAGTCAAGTTTTCATATATAAATTCAGTTTCATGTGTACACCACATACACATGTATAATTCAATTTCTTCTTGAGTACCCCACGTACTCAAGTATAATTCTCATTTTCTTGAGTACCCCACGTACTTCAAGTATAATTCAATCTTCTTGAGTACCCCACGTACTTCAAGTTATAATTCAATCTTCTTGAGTACCCCACGTACTTCAAGTTATAATTCAATCTTCTTGAGTACCCCACGTACTTCAAGTTATAATTCAATCTTCTTGAGTACCCCACGTACTTCAAGTTATATATCAATTTTAGTATGGTATGAATTTTATGTAAATACAGTATTTCTGTACTTATCAGATTGTTAATGGGTTGCAAAGCCATTAACATGTGGCACGTCATAGGAAGTCACCAAACCTAAGGCATTTAATTGGTATATTCTGAGACACAAAAGCACTCCTCGGTTCTCGCCCCGACCGGGAGTGTGGCTGCCAGGCACCCGTTAGATCTAACCTTTTGTTCTGCGGTCTAAGTATGTATACGATTAATGGTGCTTCTGTACCCTATTCGTGACACTATTTCTCATAACGCATCCTACTTGGTTCTCGTTCTCACCAAGCGCGTTTCTTGTTATCATTTCTCATAGCGCCTCATACTTGGTTCTCGTTCTCACCAAGTGCGCTTCTCATATTCTTATATTTCGTCACACTTGGTTCTCGTTCTCACCAAGTGTACTTCTTGTATTTATATCATACCAATTATAAATTTTGTACATTTGTACATGTATTTCACCCCCGAAGTTATAAAACTGAAAACAGTTAAAGAGAAAAGGGGGAGCATGAACTCACAACTTTGCGTTCCTAGCATCGTAAACTCCACCGGATTTGCTTAATTAACGTCGTAACCTATACGCGTTTTCTTAATGTTAGTCACTAGACTTGCGTCGCACAAGTACAGTCACTCTCTTTTGTGTATATTTTCTTGTGTTAAAAATATTCTTATATTTTTAACTACGTATCTTACTTATATTATTTTCTCTAAAATAAATATAAGTCTTTCATGTTTTGCACTTTGCACCCGAATTATGTATCTTGTATGTTGTATGTGTATTTTTATATTTCTACTCCTCATGAGTAATTAGTGTATTTTAAGTCTTAATACACTAGCACGTATAACACATACTATATACACTTAGCACAAAAGTTGGTGATAAAATAAAATAATATATATTTTTCTCTCAAAAATATACATACTTATATCCATTTTTATTCTTGAAGAAATCCTCATTTCTTATCACCAAAAATTAGGGAAACCTTGGTAATACTTTTAAACACATTTTTAGGGAATAAGTTTCTCAAAAACTTATATTTTTCTAAGTGTCAAAATTTATAAAAATTTTGACAGAGTTTCCCCTAAAAATGGAGGTTTCCCACGTTTTCAAAACGTGTGTTTATTTTCTTTTAAATCATCATCATTCATCAATAATCATCAACAACAATTATCAACAATAATCGTCAACAATAATCACCAATTTCATGAACTTGAATATTTATAAAAATGTGTAGTAACTTACTAGCACATTTAGTGAGTCTTGTTATCTTTAAAAATAAGTTTAATTTCTTAAAAACTTCCTTTTTAAAGAATATGAAGTTTTACAACTTCTAGTCGGTTTTTACGAAAATTATTTCTTTGTTAAAACTTTTGTTACACAAGTGTCCATACACTTGTTTGTTCACAAAAACCACTTTTGTTTGTGTAAGATCCGGTTTAGATCATGTGATTTCTTGGACACTTGGTCCTTTGAAAATACCGCTTGTAGATACGTAGATCTACTAGTTCTAAACACTATTTCACAAGTTAAATTGCTTTTACACAAGTTCATGATGTGTGTGGTAGAGTTTCATCATTTAACCTTTGTTATTCATAAACAAGCTTTATGTCATAATCCAAGATCATGACTAAACCGGGTTAAATGATGATCCGAGCTACCATATCATAGATCGGGTCTAAATAATCACAACTTTCAATTACTACAACATTTACACAACTTATGTGCTATTAACCACCATTTTTCATGCCTTTAGTAGACTTTTAAGCATTATATTGCATGTTAACGAGTTTTAACCGACAAAGATCCTTTTAACCACTTTAGAATAGATTAAATACGAGTTCTAAGTGTTATACCTCTAGCTCAAGGCTAGGGAAGGATCTTGACGGAAATGGCGTGGATAAAAGCTAGAGAATGAGGTCCTTCGCGTTCCGTTTGCACCAAGCTTCCTTGTAGACCTCCTTACACCTTGAGATGAGCTAGGATTGGATGAACTTGAATGGGTGATGGTGGTGGTGTGTGGAGGTGGCTACGGCCGTGAGGAGGGGCAAGGGAGAGGAGGAGGTGTTGTGATGAAGATGTAGTGAGTTAGTGGTTCTTTTATGGTTGATTTTAGTCATTACCCAATAGGTATTATGTTCACAAAGTACACTACAAATCTTGATCACAATCTTAGGAGATTTAAGTAGATCAAATGTGATCAAGTGTGGATCTTTGTGGGGCCTCCTTGACCGTCCACCACACATAGGGGGGGGGGTAAAGTGTAATTCTTAACCAATTAGTTAGTTTAGGGATTAAACCCGGTTACTAGTGTGTAGTGTAATATAAAGGGTGTTAGGGTATTCGGGGACCCTAACTAGCTCAGAAAAGTATAAACAATGTCATTGACATTATTTTTATGTTCCGGGTAATCTCCGGTTGTTCGGTTACATACCGATTCGTTAAAGTGCTAAATTACACTTTTTAGTGTCTTTTAAGTACCCTTCTTGTACTCTTTCAATTCCCAACACTTAGGGAAATATTCTGGATAATAAGACGAAATTTCTGCATAATATTTATGTGTCTAAATGCTGAATTATTGCTGAATTATGTAATTTCTGCACTTAAAGTGCGTTTCGGGTGCTTTTTAGTGCTTGTTTTTGCTTTCGCAATGTCTATAAATTAAACCCTTACATATACTCTAGGGTTTTAATGTATTTTTGTCGTCGGACCTACACCTAGGCCTCAATTCTTATGTCTAACTGCTTTCTGCAGTCCTGTTGACACAGTGTGTCTTACCGGTGAGTTTACTATTATTCTGACGCAACGCTCTCGTTTATGCATAAAGCAATATTTTGTAGTATACAACATGCATGAATTCACTTGTTTAATAATGTGTTCAGACATTGCTGACACTTAAACTCATAATTGCAGTCATTAAGCAATAATTAATGTGTACGAAAATTACCGGTTTGGGCCAGTTGTCACATTCGAACCGTTACGACCCATTAAGGTAGCTTATGCTACTTTAACGCGTCGTTCGTGTGAAACTATGTTCGGATGGTTAACTATGTGCTATGTTAAGTCTTACATGCCCAATAATACCTAAACATGTTACTAAATCAGATTATATGTCAAAAACATGTTCACATATATAAAATATGGATTTATGCTTCAAAAGGGCGTTTTGGTCATTTCTTATGGGCATACAAGCTACTTAACAAATAACTAACCAATCCTATGTGATCATAAGGTATAACCTCAGTGGTTATTCCCTATGCAACTATGATCACTAATCAAGCTTGGTCGGATCCTAATGATCGACCAAACGGGTCGGGTTTGAAAGTCTAAGCGGTTGTTTAGACCGCTTAACTTACGACCTTAAACAAGCACTATGCTAATAGTGACGAGTTAAACATGTCAAAATATGTTTAACCTACTTAGAAAACTGATTTGGTATCAAAACAATGGGTTTTGATACCCGAAAATAGTTCCGTTGCAAAATGCGTGCTAAAACGCATTTTGACCGAAACTTTGACTCGTCACTACGCCTAGTTAACGTGGTAATCAGTAGGTATAATCACTAAGGATTATAACCATTGTGATTACAATCACGTTGCAAAGTTCAATTGAACTTTGACTTGACCAATTAATGGTCAAAACCGAAAGTCAAATTGTTGGCTAAACTGTTTGACTTTCTGCTTAAACAAAAAGAATAAGCATGAAAGAAGACTTACAATAGGTCCTAGCTATCTTTTCTACAAAGAATAAGTTTCCAAATCAGATTAGAAAGCTCCAAACACTTGAGAGAGCTCCCAAATCAGATTGTAGAGAAGAGAGGAGAGGAATGAGTAATGAAACAATGAAAGTGTTGGGCTATTTATACTTGTTGGAAGATCATAGGATCATTACACATGTTTGTGTAACCTCCAAGCATTAGATCATAGCCATACAATTGTTAGGAACTGATTGGGAACCGTGGTGAACACTTAAACTTATTCAACACAACAGAAAATTTCATAACAGCCCCTGAATTATGAATCTGTTGCTGAAAAATCAGTTTCTGGTCACTGGACACTTCACACGGCCTGCGTAAGTAATGGGGAGGGGGCTACGTGGCCCGCCTGGGCTCCCCAATTCAGCAAAAGTTTCAAAATTGACAGTTCAGGTCCCTGCACTTGTTTTAAGCTCATTTCAGGCCCTTTTGACCCCCGTTAAGCCATTCTCAAGGCTCTACAAGGTCAATAAAGTTTAGAGGACTCAAAATGTGCTTGGAACACTCTCGGATGTCGGCTCGTTTGGTCGTACGATCGCGTTGTTCGTTAAATTACGATGAAACTCAAACGGACGCGAAAACGATCCAAATTAAGCGACAAATGGTATTTTTGCATGCCGATCACTAAAATAAAAATATTTTAGTGTCTACAAAAATTTTGGATGTCCAGATGTGGTCAAAACATAAGATATGCGCGAAAATGCAAACTTACGTCGTTTTTGACACTTTTAGTCCCTGTAAGATCAAATAAGCATATTTTTGCACACCGAACCACTCAAAGCTTATTTCTAAGCTATGTTTAGGTTATTTATGGTATGTTTAGCTTATGATCAAGTTCCGGACTCTTCGACACCATACAATTCGGTATAGTTTCACAGTTTGACATAAATAGTCCCTGCGATCGAATAGACTTGTTTTCGACACACCAAACCATCCAGAACTTATTTCTAAGTTATGTAAAGATTATTTTAGGTATGTTAAGCCTATGTCACTATTCCAGAGTGTTTGTCACGTTAAACTGGCTGCGTTTACACACCATTTTGTGTGTAACTTTCCAGAAAGCGATTTAAAGCTTGAAATCGGAATCGAATCGAATCGTAAAATCATCAAACACAAATACACACATAAATACACCAAAGCACATTTTTTTATTGAGAATTAACATTATCTTGCATTGTTCATCGATTAGAGAGCACAGTTGTCACACCTAGTTCTATACATTGTCTGTTTAGTAAACAACATCTCGGTTCTTTTCTTATGCGTATATTCGTGTTGATTATTGGTGTTGATTGTTTGTACACTTTGTTTAGAATATTTGATTGTTAACCACAGGATTGGAATTGTTATAATGATAGTCATTGGTTTGGGGTTACTGTGTGTATTAGAATCAATAACTTAAATGCCCAGATGATGAACACGTGATGTAATGTTTTGTGTACAGACCGATTGATCTACTGATTAATGTAATATGAACTAGGGTTTTGCTAGACATCATTCTGTATATAACTGATTGTATTATGTTGATGATTGGTGTCATTGCTAATGATGATGTTATCGGCTGTAGAATGTGATTAGGGTTTGTGCGTTGTAAATGATAACTTTTTCCCCGGCGAAAGATGAACTCGATGAAACATAGATGTTTCGTCACAAGGAGGCCCGACGAAACACCATGTTTCGCCACACATTTCATCCGACGAAACATCATGTTTCGCCAAAGCCTGTGTCGACGAAACTGTTATAACAATGAATCTGATTTGGTAAATTGAGTCCGCATGCTGAAGAGAAACTGTTATAATGTTTGTATTAATTGATCCGAATTAAAGTTAGGAGTGTTGTTAAGATCTTGATAATAAATTAGTGATGTTTAGGAATTCTTTGCAACAATTAGATTGTAATCCGATTAACATGAAGTAGTAACACGTAAAGTGATATGGCTTGATAGTTGATTGATGATCATGCACATGTTTGAAACTCTACGGCTTGTGTATTACTAGAGGATTGTCACGATTGATACATGATATGCGTACAAAAACGTGATTCGGTCTAATTGGAATGAAAATCTATGAGTTAATGTAATATCCTGCATGAAAGAAACAATTTCCTGATTGATATGAACGGCCGGTTAAGTTGCATATTATGTTACGAGGTTTGCTAAAATTTGTGATGTACAATTCGTTTGATTGCATACATGATTGGGACTGATACATTAGGGTTGCACATCACAAACTGGTGCACATCTATTCTGGGCCGTTTTATATTGGGCCACAATCACCAACTTGGACCGTAAGCACTCAAGGTAGTTGCATAGATTGTTGGACTAAATCACATTATTGGGCCACATAACTAACACTAGTTACATAATGAATTGGGCTGCGTATTGTATATGGGCCGACAGGGTGAACAACACAGTGAGCTAAGTTGACTTGGTTGATGAACGAATATGTTAATGAAATTATAATATTCACTGTTAATGACGACTAACTAGGACCAAAGGGACATGACTTAGTTTTCATGTATGGCCCATCCAACTGTTAGGCACTGTTACGAATCATGCATGTAAACTGTGGAATTGAATGAGTTCGTTTAACTGCTATGTGCCATTTGGGAATCACTTTTGAAATGCATATTGTCATTTAAATTTGAACCTTGTGAATGTAAACTGACATCGCATACGTGAATACCATAGGCTGTGACTGTTTAAGTGTGAACCAGTAACAAAACATACCAAGCAAACCAAGGTGAGTTCACTGCTCTTTTTCCAAGCATGCGTCCCGGGGAGGGACATCTGGTAAACATTCCTAGGAGGAATGCTGGGTTATTGGGATGTTTGTTAATACTCGCATATCTATCACCGAAGTCCCATCTACCGATCGTTGCCGTGGAGGCAACGGGATATTAGTGAATAGCGCTATTTAGTCTTGGCAACCTCACACCGCACCGGGGAGGTCGGGAGTGAACTAATGATCCCAGTCTTGACAATTGCTTTGATAGAGGCAATGGGGTTTGGGCAAAACAACTTTAAGCCATCAGCGGTAAACGAGTTATTACAACATCAAATCATCGAATCTGTGAAACGTTTTAATCTGGTAACTGGTATCTAAACACGTTAACAAAACTTTGAACTCACCAGCGTCGTCTAACACACTTGTCTGCATGCTTGCAGGTCTATAGGTTATATCATTTGGAACTTGTTGTCTGGGATGCTGGAGTGGTCATGGGTCGAGATACTTGGAATCGCAAGACAAGTTTAACGGTTTTGTACATGTGGTTTTGAAACACTTAGCAAATGATTTACGCTTCCGCTGTATACAATGAATTACGTTTAATGTTTTGTAACACTTGACGATAATGAATGAAAGTTTTTATTTAAATATATGCTATAGTTCAATGTGATAGGTGGCTTGGATCCTGGTACGTCACACGTCCCGCGGTGTTTCCGCATGTGGTATTTTGGAGGTGTGACATTGAAGCAATCTAAAAAGCAAAAGTAACTAAGTCAATGTGGGATGACACACCCATTTGGTCTTTTGTTATGGTCAAGTTCAAATGATTAACATGAAGGGTATTTAGCGGGTGGTTATTTGGGAATAATCTGCCTAAGAAACTAGCACATTATGCATATCACATACCATAACCTTTATACGTGAGGTTTTGAGCCACTTTTACATCATAGATATACATATACATGTTTCTTTATTTGAGTGGACCATTAGTCGCGTATTGTAGAACTTGTAACTTTTGATACGTTTGAGACCATTGACGTGTGTCGGTGTGAGTGTATTTTTATGTCTATTTTTAGTTCTTTTTACTCACCGATTTCAAGTTTTAAATTTATAAAACACGATATTCTACTATCACTCTACACACACGCTAGGGCAAGTGCACCCATCACGGACGTAGTATAGTGATGGCAAGATACCGAGGTCGTCCAAGGACAAAAGCGCTTTTAATACCGGCTTATCGTCTACGTCTAATCGAACCAAGTTTTGAGAAAAGATTTTTAAATTAATAAAAGTATAAAAACAGAAAAAAAAATTAAATAAAAATAGATAGACAAGAAAGAATCACTTGGATACGACATATCTTTCATGTACCCTTTTGATGATTTCCGCACTTTGGGCATTTTAAGAGATTATCTTAGTTATAGTAGTAGGCCCCTCTTTTGAAGGCAACGTTACCCTCAACCTAATGGTTTGAGTCAGCAAGGATACAATCCCACTAGGTCGGAATATTGAAAGATAATTAAGTAAGTTATTAATGCAAAATGTGGTGGGCTCCCTTCCAGGCAGCGGTCATCCTCAACCTGTTGGTCTGAGTCAGCAGGGATACAGTCCTCGCGGGGTTGGTTTAAAGTTTTAATATTAGTTTGTAAACAAGGGGTGCAAGTGATTTCTTACTCTCAGTCGGGCCAGTCATTCCCAGCCAATCCATGGAGTAGTACTAAACTTGCACCAGGTTCTCGCAGGATCTATACACTGAACGAGACATAGAATTACCCAACCACCCTTCTAACCCCCTTCCAAGTAGTTAACATGCTTTATATAGACCGTAAAGACATGAATATGTGAATAAACGAAATATGATGAATGGTTGAATAGATTTGCCTTCAATATAAAAAACTATTTATTAAAGTCATGAATACATACCCAATTAAAAAGTTGCCAAAGATTGGAAATCATAAAAGAAATACATAAAAGATATGTCTTCACCAAGTGATGTAAGAATTTAGCCAAGCATGGCCTTTGTTTGACAAAGATTCTTACTATCAATTTTGGATCCCAAGTCTACACACACACACTCTAAAAGATGGAAAATGGATGATGGTGTTGTAGTGGTGGTGGAGTGGTGGCAAGTGAGAGAGAAGTGGGTTGCCAAGGGATGAGTTGAAGTGAAACCAAGCATCCCTATTTATAGCTGAAAACAGAACGTCCACCACGGCCCGTGCCCGCCTGGCACGCCCCCGTGGCCATCAGTCTCTCTCTTCTACATTAACTGAAGTGTCAGAGTTGTACTAACACGACCCCGTGGGTCAATGGCACTGCCCGTGGCCAATGTACTTGTTGTACTTCTTCAGATTCTGGAAATCCAATAGTTGACCACGCCCCGTGTTGCTTTAGCACGGCCCCGTGTTGAGCTTGGAATTTGTCTTTTGTTGTTTTCTCTTTCTGCTGCTGTGAATTCCCACCGGGCACGGCCCGTGCTAGGTGAGCATGGCCCAGTGCCAGAGCTTCTGTCTTTGTTATTTCTTGGGTTTGGATGTGGATGGGGGCTCGGCAAGTTGGTTAATCCATCCTTATTTTGTTGTCTTTTTGCTTCTTTTGTTCTTTTAAGCTCTTTTAACCCTGTTTATTGAAAAGGAACAAAAACACAAGCTTTTTCCAACATTAGCACTAGATAATGGTTGATTTTATGCCTCATTTGATGTAATTTATATGTTGTATTTTGAACACATCACCGTAGAGCAAATACAAGCACAAGAATGATTAAGGCATTAGGTAAACCTTTTCCCTTTACACCATTTATATATCCTTACCCAAATAAATCCCCTAGTTGCCCACTTTGAGCCTAAACATTTCGTTTGACCAACCCATTTAGCCCACAACCGTTCAACTTTTTCTTTTTAAACCCATGTGATGAAAATTTGATTGTAGGATTATGTGTTTGTATAGCTGTGATATAAATATATATATATATATATATATATATATAATCGAAAATTCAGAAAACGTTGTGAAAAAGAAAATAGAAAATCATTGAGAAAAATACAAAAAAATGAGTTATTAGTTTGTTGAATAAAAGACTAAAATTGTTGCCCCTTAGCTTGATGTTTATAGTTAGTTATGTTTAGAGTTGTCATTTTGTAATAAAAATCGAGTTTTCATCACCTTAGCCACCTTAAAACATCCTATTCCATAGATTTAGCCTAGCCCCATTACAACCCTTCAAAGACCTTTTGACTTGTACTTAGTATTCGTGTTCGGTGGTGGAGAACGCTTGAGTTGCAAGCATATGCGGGTACGTGTTCTAATCGGTTGTGAGTGATTACTTAAAAAGTGCTAATTCATTATTTATTAGCCAAATTTTAAACCGAGTGGAGAGAACATTGTGAGGGATATGCATGATTTGTTAGTTTTAAGAGCGGGTTAATCTTGGGTAACCATTTTCAATGTGATTATTCACTTTACCGCTAAGTGTTTTGAAATTTGTAAAGATCATGAACGGGTATGACATTAGACCTTAACTTTAGTCTCGAGAATGGGATATGTGTTTCTCGTTCGACCCATGTGAAAGTGAAAAATAGATTTTCTTGAGGGCAAGCAAAAGACAAGTATGGGGATGTGATGCATGGTCAAAAACCGGTGTTCGTATATGTTTAAGTTGATGTTTTTACATGATTTTTAGTTTCGTTTAGCCTACTTTTGATTAGAGTTGTGTTTTGTAGGTCTAACGGAGTTTAAGGATCTATTCGGGAGCTTTACGGACCACCGGGACGGAACACGGGTCAACCGGGAGCGCGAAAACAAGAAAACAAGAAAAGTGACACATAAGGTGGCGTCGGCGATGCCTAATGGCCGTCGTCGACGCGAAAGGGGGTGTTGCGTATGCTGAAATTGACGTCGGCAGCATGTTTTGGCGTCATCAGAAAAACCACACAAGAACACGGTGTCGGCGACGCTTGCCCCTGGTGCCCGACGCGAATTTTTGCTTCCCTTTTGTTGTTTGACGAGTTTTAAACCACTTTGGACCTCATTTCCTGGGGTTACACACTAGTTTGAGTTTGAAACTTGTTCTTGGAGCCAAGATACATCCCCAATGCATCTCCAGTCCATCCATTCGATCCACAATCATTTGATTCCATAATCACCATCATTTCCACAACCCTAATCATATTCCATACATCAAACCTTTCACCACCACAAACCCAAACCATCATCTTCATCACTTTCAAGCTCCAAGATGTCAACATTCAAGCTCTCATCCATTGTTGATCATGTTCCGTTCACCATGAGCAGCTAATTCTCGAAGGTTTCACCCTGGTGTAGACTTTTGTAAGGATTTCTAGGGTTTGCTACGTGTTTAAACATTTGGTTTGTGACTAATTGAATTGCATTTGAATCATTAGATAATTGTCCTACGTTTGTATTGTATTTTCGAATTGTCGAATGAGTTATGAAATTTGACTTTGTGAAATGAATATGTGTATCTATGCCTCGTCTTTTGATAGGATTTACGTGTCCAAGGTAACGAAGTGCATTGTGGTCCGTTGTCTATAACGTCGATATCAATTGGCACCTAAGCCTTGCAATTCTAAAACCGTTAATGAACTAATTCGATTAAACCAAATTAAAACTTGTAGTAACCCTAGGTCTTGCAACTATTGAACGGGGTGTGAACCTTGTTCCCAAATCATTGTTTTACAATCGTTAATTAAGTTTTCATACAATAGTTCAAGTTTAGTAATCAATCAATCAAATCAAACTTGTCGGTCTATTCCTACACCCTTTTCAAACAAACAAATCAATGAATTTTATAGTAAGCTTCATAATTGTGACAAAACCTTTTAAAATCAATCGAATCCACACACAAACCACAAACTCTTTGTGGTTCGACCCCTTACTACCGCTAACTATTTGTTTGAGGTAATTTGGGAATTATAAATGTATCTTTGACCGGAGCGCGACACTTTCGATCAGTGGGTGCTGTTGTATTTTGGCTAGGCATGGCGTATGGGCTGTGGCCCCCGTGCCAAAACATGGGTTGTGGGTATTGAAATCCCCACTGAGCCATCTGGTTCCCCTCATGTGCAGTTCCATACATCTGGGAGGCGTGCACCCGTATTTTGGCATGCAATAATAAGGTGAGATGTAAGCTTGATTTCTGGGAATAATTGGGGTGTTCAATATATCCCTTGGCATTACCACCGGTTGGTGGGGTGGTGTGGACATCGCCTCGGTGAGCGTCGCTGAGTATAACGGATGGAACTGAAAGTTGTCTCCTGGTGAGAAATACTATGCCGCTGTTCCACATGTAGTCGTGTAAACTGGTTGGACTGGCCGGTAGTAGTAGTTCCTTGATCCTGAGGCCGGCGTAAACACAGGTGAACTGGTGCTTAGCGACGCCCCCTGTGTTGAGGCGGTCAGAGTGGTTGTTGTTGCTACTGGCGTAGCGGAAGACGGTGTAGTTTCCAGACCTGGGAAAGGGAATCCCATTCCGGAGGACGCGATGCATGTGTGTCCTCTTTCGTAACCTGGGGGCAACTCAACGTCAAACTCGAGTGCCAAAGACCTAGTAATTGTTGGAGCCGAAATCGTAGTTGTAACACTCGCCGATGTTATACTTCCTTCAGCGATGGAAGTCAAAACGGTGCTAGAAGTTGCATGACTTGCGTTCGGAGCACTCATCGTGGTAGCAGATTCTTTAGTATTTGCAGGTCCCACGGATGGCGCCAATGTAAGAACGTTACCTGAAATACGTCCCTCAACTGGTTGATCCGATGAAGAGTGATCCGATCTCCAATCTACAAAACAGAACACCGTTAGGACTCGTTACAGAAATGAGGTTATTCCTGTAACCATCCTCCGGCGTGAGAATAAGAATTCGTTTGTGGGAGTAGAAGAGAATGTAATTAGAGAGAACAATGTGTCTTACCTTCATGACGACATCTCTATTTATACTTATGGCTGAATTTAGGGTTTCCCCTTAAATCGGGAAGTCGGTCAGGCGACATCTCCTACTTTGTCGGAGATTATTTCATACATATATTTGCATGGAGATATCCTCCATGTTTATTTATTGCCGCTCATTTAATGGTGAATACTTGACCCGGACCAGGCCGGGTCATTCCTCCACACCGCATGACCGCGTGAGGCTGCCTCAAACCCTTTCCCATGCGTTGTGAGTATACTAGATACACCAAGATAATATTGTAAAACAAAATGGTTGATTCGCAAAACTTAATGAACAAATACTTTGAACACTTTGTTTACAAATCGACTTATATCTAATTATACAATAGATATGAATGGTTATAGATAGTTTCATGAAATTATTTTGATCAATTATAAATGTACATTATGTCAAATTCGTAGGACTAAGAATGAAATACTCATAGAAATTGCAAAACATTAAGTTTTATTAAATACAATTATAATTAAATACATACTTTTCTAACTAATACGACTCATTAGCTGGTATGCACTTGGTATATGGAATATTTGTGAACTTCATGCTCCTTGTATTCAATAATCTAACCACAAATCTTCAAAAGTTGCATGAATATCCTTAAATCACACATTAATATGTATATAAAAAATCCAACTTACTTTTGCTTGTTCAACACATGTTAGAGACACATTATTATTTTTGTACATGTTATCACATGCTTAAAATTTTAAAAAATGATGATATTACCATTTTCCGAATACTTTAGCGAGTTATGCCGAGTTTCCAAGTTCTTTTCATGAATTCTACTAGTGTATAATATCTAATTCTAATATAGCTAGTTGATAGGTACCCGATAATGTCATATGTAACTTTCTCAAGTTTTGGATGAGAATGAGGAGAGGGCGTCGATAGCGGTGATTTTTGAAGATTCTGGTTACGATGGTGATAACGGAATAGAGGACCACTAGAGTTCTGATCAATAAGAGCACCATTGTAATTTAGAAGAATATTAGTATGGTCCGTTGGAGATGGAGACACATAAGGTGTTTTTGATAAAGATCACGACATGTACTTTGTTTCGGGTGACTTAACTTTTTACGAAACATAAAGTGATGAAGCGGATGGATCATAGAGTTAGTGCATCCACTTTAGTGTATAAATAAAATCATAAAAATACTAACATTGATAATTAAGACATCTATGAACTAATCTTCCAAACTTTTATTTGCCCATCACGCACAATTTAACCCTTGAAGTTTAAGTGGTAGATATGGTTAAATAATAGCATATTTTCAACGAATGTAGGTATAATATTATATTACATAATATGCATATTTGCATATAAAATGTGCATATGTGCCATATGTAAAAGAAACTATACATACACTAAACTGTGAATTTATAATAGAATCACAACAATATGCATATGGTCATATGGGCATGGACTATAAACTCAAAAAACGAATGTATACTAAACTCTAATAAAAAGGGTATATTTGTTATATGCACGTGTAGACAGTAATCTACATGTGTACGTAACAAAGTAATCTCAATATGTACGTAGCTATACAGACAAAAAATCAAATACAAATAACTTTAAAGTACAACACGTATGAAGTGAAGGTTTTGTTGAAAAAAAAACGCGATGACATTTCGTAATTATTAGTAATTATCAAAATTACTCTATAAATGATCCTTTAGAGTAATTTTGATCTTGTAAAGTAATTTGTTAAAATGTTCTTGTAGAGTAATTTTGATCTTATAGGGTAATTATCAAAATTACTCTACAAGTGTATCAAAATTACTCTGCATCAAAATTACTCTACAAGTGAATCAAAATTACTCTGCAAATTTATTAAACAACATACAATTCAAAATTACTCTACAAATGACCATGTAGAGTAATTCTGGTCTTGTAGAGTAATTTTATAAAATGATCTTGTAGAGTAATTTTGATCTTCGAGAGTAATTTTGTAAAATGTTTTTGTAGAGTAATTTTGATTTTGTAAATTTTTTTTAGCATTTAGTTATGGGGTTTAACTTTATGGTTTTGTTTTTAGCATTTAGTTTGGGTGGGGGGTTATTATTATTATTATTTTTTTTTTTTTGGGAGGGGGGGTGGTGGGGTTAGGTTTTTTGGGGTTTTTTTTGGTGAGTTATAGTTTTTTGATCAAAATTTCTTTACAAGAACATTTTACAAAATTACTCTACAATCAAAATTACTTTACAAGAACATTTTACTAAATTAATCTATAAGATCAAAATTACTCTACAATATCATTTGTAGAGTAATTTTGATAATTACCCTACAAGCAAATAATTACGAAAATGCCACCGTGTTTTTTTCCTTTTCATGTTATTCGTACGTTTAGTACGTTAAAGTTATTTGTACGGGAACTTTACTCCAGGTATATAATATAAACACACTTATATACACACCAACTTAATGCCCGCGTGATGCGGCAGGAGCGACACATCGCATTGTGATACTCATTTTTGGTAGTTTTTTTTTTTATTCATATAAGATTTATTGTAGCATAATTGTGATAGACAATACATCAAAAGCGAAATAATCGAGTAATCCATTTTATTGTGTTGTGCATGGTTCAGTCAGTTCGGTTATTATCCTCAACCGAAGCCGAAACCAAAGTAAACGATTAGTCTATTTTATTAACCAATCGTTTTATTCGGTTAGATTGACTGTTTTTGGTTTGTTTTATATAATTTCAGTTAATAGCAAAAAATCAAACTTGGGCTAAAACGTTTGCTTAGAAATATATGAAATTGAGCTATAAATACATGGATTGAAAGTATAAATATATGAAATGGAGATATAAAATATGAAATATATGAATTGGAGGTATAAAAGCTAGAAATATATGAAAATTTGAATGATTCGGTTCAGTTAAGCTAATTTTGGTTAAACAAGAGTACACAAAAATTGATAACCGGTTTTTTGTTAATTTGGTTTTTAGTTTTCAATTAATTCAGTTTTTGGTTGATCTTGGTTCAGTTTTGTCTATTTTCGGTTTGGTTTAGGTTAAGGATTTAGTTATTGCTCACCGATAACCGGTTAATAACCGCTAGGTGCGCGCGCGATGCGGCGGGAAACACAAGCATTGCCACGGTGTGAATTGTTCGGTTGGTTATATTATTATCCTTAACTGTAATCGAGGTCATCGACTAGTCTATTTTATTAGTCAATCTGTTTTCAGTTAATCAGTTTGGTTTATTTAGTTAGATTGACGGTTTTTAGTTTGATTCATTTAATTTCGTCTAATAGCCAAAACCTAACTTAGGCTAAACTTTTGATTAGAAATACATGGAATTTAAGTATAAATAATGAAATGGATGTATAGGTACATGAAATGGAGATATAAATAGATAAAATGGGGATATACGTATGAAATACATGAACTGAAGGTATAAAGCTAGAAATATATGAAAATATGAATGGTTCGTTTCAGTTAACTTTGCTTAAATGAGGGTACAAAAAAATCGATAATCGTTTTTGGTTAATTCGGGTTTCGGTTTATCAGTTTTCAATTAATTCAGTTTTTGGTTGATCTCGGTTTGGTTTCAGTTAACGATTCAGTTATTATTCACCCTTAGACACCGTTAATCACGTAACATATCAATTTTTAATTAAAAAAACCTATAGCAATACTATACTCAAAATAAAAAGAATAAAATATTTGTTTATATGGTGTAATTTAAAAAAAAATATTAACATACCAAAAAGTATGGCAGTTTAAAAATCTGCAGGGGGGAGGGGGAGTTAGTTTCTAATAAGGGGATAAAGTGTAAGTACTAACTAATTATCTATTTAAAGATGAGAGATTAAAGTGTAATCTAGATGAGATGATTAAATTGATGGTATTTAATCACTTGATTAACTGTAGCTATTAGGGTTGTCCAAAAAGCTCGCGGCTCGTAGCTCGCTCGGATTTAGCTCGAAAAAAGCTCGCTTGATATGGCTCGATTTGAAAGTGAGCCGAGCAGGGGTTCAGTTAGAAAGTGAGCCTAGCTCGGCTCATGAAGAGCCAAATTGGCTCGGTTTGGCTCGCTTGGTAGCTCGACTCGCCTTAGCTCGAATTATTTTACTTATAATATATTTTATTTTTATATACATATAATGTATTACAAGAGAGTGATTATTATTTACATGTATTTAGGCTTGTAGTTTGATATCTATGACATATTTAAAGGTTGATTGCCATGCTAATGAACAAATATTGTATTTACTTGAAATATAAAACTTATTTTGTGTTGTTGAACGAGATTTTGGCTTGTAATGTATTAGGTTGAACTTATTTTGAATATGTTCTTTTGAAGTATTAAATAATATTTTATAATGCTAAATTTTGAGAGCTATGTATTAATTTTTATTTTTAAAATCGAGCCAAACCAAGCCGAGCAGAGCAAGCTCGGTTTAAAACCAAGCCGAGCCCAAGCTTAGATTTTCAGCTCGGTTTCAAATCCAAGCCAAGCCGAGCCAGCTTGGTTTATAATCGATCCGAGCCCGAGCTTGCCCTAGCTCAGCTCGGCTCATGAACAGCCCTAGTAGCTATTAAACATTTTGGGATAATGATACGTTGGGATTTAATCACTTGTACAATAAGGTATCCTCTACTCGTAACTTTTAATACATACGTCAATACTGACCAAGACAACTATCAAAACGTCAGATATCACAAGATTATGTAAAAGAATTCCAAGTTTGTTGTGAAGGGGGAAAAATGTAACTAATTACCTATCATTATGTTAAAACTCAGAAATTTAAATATAATAAGATGGGGGACTAAAATATAATTATTGTTTAAAAGACCAATTTACTCTTATTTTAGAGGTGTATTTATAAATAAAAAGAGAAATTTTTTTTTATTTTTTGGGTATCTTAAAATGTCTCCCCCTTATGCATTATAATATTGTATAGATGTATAGATGTGCTATAGAATGCAAACTAAAAAACCAATTTACTCTCATCTAAGAGGTGTATTTAAAACTTAAAAGGAATTTTTTTTGTGTATTTTAAAATGGCTCTCACTCATGCATTATAATATTGTATAGATATATAGATGTACTATAGAATGCAAACTAATATGTTTGTATTCTAAATAAAGAAAAGATAATGTACATATTATCTGCTATGTATTTAACAAAATAAACAAGATAATACAAAAATAATTTTTACACCGATCGGGTGAGTTCATTTAATAGCCGATACTTAAATCAAAATTGGTAATCTTCCTTTCCTCCTATCTTGAAAGCATTGAAAGCGATTTCATTTACAACACTTAGAAAAAAAGATTTGAGTTTGTTTTTGTAACATGTATTTAAAGAAACACTTTTTTTTATGACAAATGTCTTCTAAGCGTATATATTTTAAAAAAAGAAAATTCATTTTATATATGTAAAAAATAATAATAAAATAAGTAGAGTAAGGTTATTGTACAAATGGATCTTAATATATAAAATGTGCTTGGATCATGTACACGACAAGTGTCATTGACATGAAGGGTAATTTGGTCCTTTCACAAGTGAACAACTTCCACCCTGATTTTCAAACGGCTATAACTTTTGCATACGTTAATATTAAAAATAATTTACACTGTATTAACGAGCATTTTATCTCTTTAATTCGAGAAACCTATTGCTATAGTTTTCTTAAAAAAACTACAAGATTTTGAATACTCATTAGTCCATTACGTGATAACGTGATTTTGAATACCTAGCACATGACTACATGATTTTGAATTGTCATCACATGATTACACATTCAACATAAACAATTACGTGATTACACATTCAATACAAATCCATTACTTGATTACACATTCAATATAATTTGTTATAACTGATGTTACTACAATTATGCTTATTACATGATTACACATTCAATAATAAGAACTTGATTGTTTATGTTTTATTACGTGATTAAATCTCTAATATACAACATTATGTAGTTATTATAGGTTGATTTGGATAATGTTTTGTATATAATTTATCCTTAATACATTAGGACTGAAATATTTGGTATTCCATATGAAATATTATGTATTACTTGTTTTTGTTTTTACGTAATCACTAAGTGTGGTTTACCACAAAATACTATAATAAAATTACGTAATCACGAAATGTGTATTCAAAATCACGTAATAATACATAGTCAACTATTGTTACGTAATTACGTAATCACATATTGTGGTTTCACATACTATAATGAAATCACGTAATCACGTAATGGGTATTCAAAATCACGTAGTTACGAGATCTAAGATTGATCGTAAGAGTTTTTGTCAAACAAAGGCCATGCTTGGCTAATCTCTTACATCACTTGGTGAAGACAAGTCATTTTTGTATTACTTTTGATTTCCAAACTTTGGTTAACTTTTTAATTGGATATGTATTAATAACATTAATAACTAGTTTTTTTATATTGAAAGTGAACTTTATTCTATCATCTCTTCATATTTTGTTGATTCACTCATTAGTGTCTTTAAGGTCTATATAAAGCGCATTAACTGACTAGAGGGGGGTTAGAAGGGTGGTATGGGTAAAGTTCTTGTCTTGTTCAGTGTATAGATCATGTGAGGACTTGATTCAAGCTTATTAGGACTTCCTTTGAGGTAGATAGCATCAAATCGGGGGAAGTAAGAACGGCTTGAATCCTTTATAAATAAATTACTATTAAAACTTTAAACCGGCATTGCGAGGACTGTATCCCTGTTGACTCAGACCAATATGGCCGAGGGTAGCGTTGCCTCCAAAAGAGGGACATGCCACATTTTTCATTAATAACTTACTTAATTATCTTTCAATATTTCGGCCTTGCGGGATTGTATCCCTGCTGATTCAGACCAATATGGCTGAGGGCAGCGTTGCCTCCAAAAGAGGGACATGCCACTATAACTAAAATAATCTCTTAAAAAACCCAAATTGCGGAAATCATCAAAGGATACATAAAAGATGAGTCTGAACCAAGTGATTCTATCTTGTCTATTTGTTTCTTTATTTTATTTATAAAAAGAACTTTCCTCAAAATTTGATTAGATTAGATGTCGACGATATTTCGGTATTAAAAGCTCTTGTATCCTTGGACGACCTCGGTATCTTACCATCATTATACTACGCCAATGATGGGTGCACTTGCCCTAGCGTGTTATAGAGAGTGATAATCTTATATCGTGTTTAATAAATTTAAACCTTGATAAGAGAGTAAAAAGTACTTAACAATTACAATAAAAATCATACAACCTCTCATCACCATCAAGTTTTTGGCGTCGTTTCCGGGGACAAAAGAATTTTAAGAAAATTTAAATTCAGCGGCCTAATCATTTTTACGCTTTTCTAATTTTTCTTTTTAAGTTTTTCTTTTTTTCTCTCCAATTTTTCTACTTTCTGCAGGAATAACACGGGGCCATGTTTGATCAACACGGGGCCGTGTCAGACCTATAGTATCTGGGAAAAGCTGTTTCTTGTTACTGGAATAATAAAACGGGGCCGTGTTACAGGAGCATGGGGCCGTGTCAAACCTCCAGTATCTAGGAATCTAAAAACAGAAACTTTTTCTAGACAGCACGGGGCCGTGCCTACATAGACATGGGGCCGTGCTACTCTTCTGATCAGCCATTTTTGTGTTTTTGTTCACAGAAAGTCACGCAACTCTGTATAATTCAAAGAAAATACGACCTAAGATGCATGACCTCCACCTCCGACAAAGACATAAAAGTGCCGCTTGAAGAACCTGAGCGCTTTTTAAGGAAAAGACTTCAAGCTAAAAACCGAAAAAAAGCTTCAACCCAAAATCTCCCTATGGCGGATCAATGCACTCTCATGGATTACCTACGACCTATGGTCGGTAATCTTGGAGCCGCTATTAACCCTCCTAATATCAATGCCAACAACTTTGAGCTTCGACCACACCTAATCCAAATGCTCCAAAATTCTGCCACCTTTCAAGGCCTACCCGATGAAGATCCCCATTTATATATTATCAACTTTTTGGAAATATGTGACACCTTTCGGATCAACGGAGCCTCCAATGATGTTGTCCGGCTCCATATGTTTACATTTTTCCCTTAAAGACCGAGCAAAAGCTTGGCTAAACACCCTCCCAAGTGGGTCCGTGCACACTTGGAATGAACTTGCCCAAAATTTTCTCTACCAATATTTCCCTCCCGCTAAAACCGCCAAACTCATAACCAAAGATTAATTCATACTCTCAAGACGACGGGGAATCTTTGTACAAGACATGGGAGAAGTTGAAGAAGTTATCAAGGAAGTGCCCGCATCATGGTCTTGAACGTTGGCAACAAATGTCCATTTTCTACAATGGACTCTTGCCACACACAAGGCAGATCATTGATTCTAACTCCGGGGGACTCCTTGGGAATCGACGCCCCGAGGAAATTTACAACCAAATTGAGGAAATAGCTCAAAACAATTTTCAATGGCACACTCCTAGGGGCTCAAAATATATAGCCCTGGGCGCCCATAAAGTGGACGAAACCACCTATTTACAAGCTCAAATCAAAGCCTTAACTACAAAAATAAAGAAACTTGAATTAAATAAAACGGTTTTGGTTATGGCTTGTGAAGGATGTGGCGAACCACATGAAAACTAGAGTTGTATGAAAGATATAGAAAACCAAACGGAAGTGGTAAATTACCTCAATAACGGAGGCCCAAGCAACTCCTTTAGCCCCGAGTGGCGAAATCATCCCAACTTTGGTTGGAGGGAATCGAAAGGTAATAGCCAACAAAATCAACGATCTAACTTTCAACAACAACCCCGAAATAAGCAACAAGGTTTCCAACCACAACAAGGAGGAAAAGAAAGACTTGAGGATCTCATCGCTCGACTTTTCTCCGAATCTGACAATAGGTATTCGGAGAGCTTCCTACAAGACGAGGCCAAAATTAGGAACCAACGGGCTAGTATGAAAAATATTGAAAAACAACTAAGCCAACTTGTCCAAAATTTTTCCAAAAGACCACAAAGAACCTTACCTAGTAACACCGAACCAAACCCAAAAGCCTAAGTAAATGTTATCAATTTGAGAAACCGGAAGGTAGGATCCAATAAGGAACTAACATCACCCCAAACCACTACACAACCCACAAACACACCCATAGCCAATAACCAAGAAAATGCTCAACCCAAAAATACCGAACCAACCAAACCACCACCGGTCCCTTACTCTGGTCGTTTATGTTAGGATCCGAGTTTGAATTGTTTGTGTTTGTTTTAAGATGAACAATGAAAGATGATAACAAATATGGAAATAGTGCAACGGAATGAAGAAAAACTTTATAACACAAACAATGTAAGATTTGCTTTCATTATGAACACTTCCAATTGAATGATTGTATTACACAATGATTCACGTATGCATGAATGCAATCTCCCCCTCAGCCTGAGATCACAGAGTTTGTTCGTACAAAATGCAAGTGAGTAAAGTGATCTAATAGAACAGTACATGCACTATTCTTTTTATAGTATAAACATAAACACTGTGGAATCTTTGCTGACGTCACCTAGACAATGACATCTAACAACTATAACAACTCCTAACCTCTGCTATAGCTAAACACTGTTACATTACAAAGCACTGATTATAAACACTGATAACTCTATCCTATGATGAGATCTATCTTCTGATGAAGCTTTAGCAGACCTTTTTCAAAGGGTGATTAGACCTTTGCTTCCAGCAGACCTTTGGTCTTCATCAGCGGTTTAGCTTTAATAGACTTTATAATCTAGCAGACCTTAGCTTTGTAGCAGACCTTTGAAGCAGCAGTTGTTTGATGTCTTGCCATTGAAGGAAGAAGGTATTCAAGCACTGTTATTCTGGATCAGTTGATTGCAGAACTGTTTTGGCTTTGTATCATCTGTTCTCAAGGTGGGATCCACATGAGCCAACAATCTCCCCCTAGAACAGATGATGCCAAAACCCTTCTTTATTCCTGATCTTTATTTCTCCACAGCTTTTCCCGGATTTGCCGTTTGAACTATAATTGAAAGTCCAAGGAAATCATGTCTTCTTCATCATCCCTTTCAAGTTGAAGGTTCAAAAGATCTTGAAGGTCACATGCATCTAGCCATATGCATCCTCCATTTTAATCCTTTCAACGTCACCATTTGATCTGAGCAAAGTCAATACGAGAGTGTCTGAGGATGACTTCCACTTTAGTATTTTTGGATCAGATGGTTTTCTTAGGACAAGACTTATTTGTGATGAGTTTTGTGAATGAGGTCTGCTTGGCAACCTTTTAATTGTTTTAGTTAATTGAGGAGTGAGTTGGTCAACAACATCATCCATGTGATATTCAATCTAACATTTGATAGCCTCTTTTCTGTATTCTTCATACCTCTGCTCATCTTCCTCATCAGTCTGCTTTTGCCTTTTTAATTGATTCAAGGCATTTGCGGGTAAAGCAGATATTGAGAGAAGCTTTTTGGAGATATGGGTCTGATGAGGCCTGTCAGCAGTGATTGAAGGATAGACTGGCTTTTGAGGAACTGTTGGGTCTTTGGCTCTAAGCTCTTCTAGCTTTTTGTAGGTCTCCTCAATATTGAGTTTTAACCATCTGGCTATTGATCTTGCTGATCCGTAATCAGCAGCCACAAGCTCAGCTCTCATCCTCTTATATTTTAATGCTTCATCTAGATCCACTTGCTTGGATTTCTTCCAATTGGGTGGAGTTTTCTTGGCCAGAGGATCATTGTTCATTTTAGTAATTATGTCAATTTCTTCCAAAAGAGCATTTGATGACTAGTCTTTAAATTGAGACCTAGTTTCTTTGTAAGGCTTGTGCTTCATTATGTGATCAATGTAATCAACCCTCAGTTCCTTTTCAAGCTCAGTATCAATTGGCTGCTCAGACATAGATTTACTAAGGTCTTTAGCAAAGTCATCAAGCTTTCTGACTTTGTTAAGCTCATGTGATAATAGACCTTAGTATTTCCTGTCACCTAACCCTTTACTATTTTCTCTGGCTATAACCTCTGCCTGTCTTGCTTTCATTTTCAAATACTCATCCAAGTTCTAAGGTTGTCTGAAGCCATAGAGAGATGGGAATGTTCTCTTTGATGGATCCGGTAGGATCGTGAAACGACCTAATGAGTCGATCAGAAGAGTGCTCAGACAGAATCATAGGCGGAATTCATTGACTCTGTCTTTGTTTAGCTTGTATTCACTATTAACTGTCTCATTTATTGATCTCTGAACAATTTACAGCACGTAGACACTTCGACAGCACCTCGGCGTCGGAAACAAGAAGGTTACAACTGATTTCGTATGGAGGATATATATAGGAGCTGTAATTTCGTTTGAAGGTGACCAAGTGCAGTTCAAACGAAATTACATATGTTGATTTCGTTTGAACTTGCACAAGACACATTCAAACGAAATTAACTCCAATCCATCCAAAACTCTATAATTTTCTCGTACAACGCGCCCTGATCTATCAATTCTAGTATAAGACTCGATACAAGACGAAGTCGACAGACGTATGCACTAACAGACTCCCCCTCGGATGTTGATGAGTCTGAAGAATCGAGTCTTCGCATCTTCAGTCTTTATCAGTCTCTGGGCTTCCAAAACTTCTCCTAGCAATCCATAGCATCAGGATTTGTAACCTGTTTCTTGTCTTCAGATTCCCCCTCTCACTTAGCTGGGATCGCAGTCTGGAATTCTTTATCAGAAACAAAGAATCAAAACCTGGAATTTGATCATTAGGAATTGAAACTTCGCTTTTTATCATTTCCTGCACACATATTCTTACAAACAAATAAGTTTTTACAATAGTTACATCAAGTTCAAATTGATGATCTTGATTAACTAATCAAACTTTCTTACTCAAAACAAATTTCTTCATTTAAATACACATTCCCAACCCTGTTCATCCTGTTTAGCACTTTGAATTTTGAATATCAGCTCTTCAACATCAGTTGTCTAAAATCTTTTTGTATTTTCCAAAACTTTATGCTAAAACACACTAAAATCTTTTTGAATTTTTAATGAGAATGAAATGAAGTAAAGAAATATTTACATACAATATTTTTTGTGAGTTTGTGTAAGAGGATCATATTAGTTTACGAGACAAATCACCAACATCGTTAAGCTTTAAACATTTTAAGTTCTAAATGGTTCACATAGATTGACGATATTGTTGTCCAATTAAACTCAATCTAAAAACTTTCGAAATGCTTACCGATACGTTAAGGTATATTAATTTTGCACTAAGTTCTTATGGACCCCACGATCTCAGCATATCCCCTCATCATGCAATACACTGACCCAAGTAATGCCTTTAAACTTTTATCAACTGTGAACTTATGCGAAAACAAAGCAGAATGTTTAAACATTAACAATCAGGTCGATCTTTCGATACGCAGAGAAAGTCCAATGTTTAAACAAAATAAGAAAAATAAAACAAGTTGAAGTTATTTAGGCTTTAACCACCAGGTCGATACTTCCGTATACGCAGAGGTGATCCAAAGCTTAAACGAAACACCAAAGAAAATAACGCAGAACGTTTAGGCACTAACATCCAGTTCAATACTCACGTATACGCAGAGGATGTCCAATGCTTAAACAAAATAAAGAAATAAAACAAGTTTAAATCTTAGCAAAATAAAATGCACAATCACAGTGATTTTTCAGCAAAGTTGTGAAAGTTCACAAACTTAACCAGTTTTTATGCTTTTTGGCATTCATCGATTACTGAGTAGGCACACAATCAAGAAGGACAAAACTAAGTACTATGCATTCAACCGTGTTTCCCACTAGAACTAGGCTTTTTCATTTAAGTTTGTATCGTTATCGCAAATCTACTAGTCTAGCTGAGACTACCGTCACATCTTTAGTGAGACCGTTTATCACATTTTTTCTCTCCATTTCTTTAGCATGCTGTGACAGTCCAACTGATCTACTATCATTTCCTCTTTTTACAACAAAACTCATTTTTGCATTTTTCAATGTTTTTGAAATTTTCAAATTTTCTAAATTTTTTTTCACATTTTTACTCCCCCTAAAATAAAAAATATGTCTCAATTTTGATTTTCTAGGAAAATTTGAAAACAAATTGTACAAGAAAAGTGACAACTGATATCGAATCGCCTCAACTCTCCATCCACTTGGCGTAAACAATCAGAACTCCCCCTTACAACAAACTATTTTCTCATTATGATTTCAAAACACTTAAGTTTATTTTAATCAAAATGGTTTTTCCAGAAAAATTAGTTTGTTTACCAACCATTTGTAGGTTCGGGGTCATCTCATCACCTTGTTCCTTTTAACCACATGTAGATTTATCATTTTCCTGTTTTAAACCTCAACACCACTTGTAGAAAATCAAGTACAACTTAATGTCCTTGATTAATCACTTTTTGATCGAAATATCACCGAGGTGAATTTCTCAAGAAATGTGCCGATTCCTACTCCCCAATTACCAACCTGGGAGTTCCGGCAAGTCAGGTTTTTCATTTAAACAGTTTCACCCAAGCCTGACGGTCCTTGGGTGATTTTGAATTCTTGTTCAACAATGGTGGAAAATTTGCATCATCCATTGTTAGACTAGAATTCTCAACTTTTACCTCAACAAATGGCTCCTCTGGCTTTGACGAACCAGAATCATTACCTGAATGTGGCTTGTCTGACTTTGATGCATCAGATTCATTGCCAACATGTGGCTCCTTTGTTTCCGAAGAAACAGATTCATTGCCACCATCTTTCTTCTCCTTCTTTCCCTCTTTCGTCCTCAGATTTGTATCTGATGAATTCGTTCTGTTTAACTGATCTGTCTTAGGGGAACAAAACGATTTACCAGAACTGTTATTTGCTTTTTCGGCTGTATCTGAGGACAAAATCCTTTCGAGATATTCTCTCGCTTTCTTCCTCTTTTTCCTCAGTCTGTCTTTTTGCCCTTGAGAAAGCTTTACTTTCTTTTCTTGAACTTTCTGTTCTTGAACTTTAGGTTCTTGAACTTTCTGTTCTTTGGGCTTGACATTGACTGGTTTCTTTGCCAATTTCTGAGAATCAACCCTCGATCTTTCCTTTGATCTCATTAGGCAATCCCTGGCAATGTGTCCTTTGATTTTGCAGTTATAGCATCTTCTCGTCTCATAACTCCAACTTTGGCAGTTAACAGCAATGCATCCTCTCACACCACAAGTGTAACACACTCTGTTATCGTACCAATCACCACTTTTAGTCCAAACATTCAGATCATAGCATTGTTTGGCTTGGTGATAATCATTTCTCTTCTTGTTTGCTGGATTTAGCTTTTGAGCACTGTGGTCAAACCTGCACCACTTATTACCAACAGTTTTTAAGTTTTGATTTTCCAATTTTTGTGGTTTTTTATCTCGATTGGATGATTTAACTGATGAGCTTTTATTTTCTTTTTGAAGTTTTTTCGACTTTTTATCCTTTTGTTTTTGTTCCACATTCTTCTTTACAGGTTTTTGCGTTGAGCATTCACCTTTCTCAGTAGAATGTAAAACAGTTTCTTGAAACATTTCATTTAATTTCAAAAATATTTTTCTTTTTTCGACTTCATCATCAGTTTTCTCATCACAATCTTCAATTTGACTTTGTCAAAATTTGTGACATTGTCACTTATTGGAACAGAATTGATCGGTTTTGGACAGACATGTGATGTAGAATTCACAAAACCTTTCAATTTATTCTCAAGCTCATCAATTTTATTTCGAGCAATTTCAGCTTCATTTTCAAGCCGAATGATTTTCTGAAGATGAGAATTTATTTCAATCTGTTTTTCAAGATTATTTTTAAAAATAACAGATTTTTCATCTTCTAAAACCTTCATTTGACTTTGAAAATCTGTTTCAATTTTTTATTTTTCATTTTCAAACTCTTTATCTTTATCTTTCAAAATTTTGTTTTCTAATGTCAAACTGTCCACATCACTCAACAGTTTGACATTTTCAGATTTCAATTTCTCATAATTTTTCTGCATTCAAGAATCTGTTTATCATCAGATTTCTTTTCATCCTTCAAATCTTTGATCTCCAATGTTAAACTCTCCAAATCCTTCAAGAGTTTGACACTGTCAGCTTCAAATTGAACACATTTAGAGCACACAAATTCAAAATTTGAAGATCCAAGCTTTTCTGATTCTTCATTCTTTGAGATTTCCTTTTCCTCTATCTTGTATGTTCCTGCACAAAAAATTTTAAGGAAATCAAGAGGATTTGCATTCTCATCAATATAACAACCCCTCTTGTTATCGTATATTAAATTACTTTTTGCAGCAAGACATACACTAATTCTTCTTTTCATTTCAAGAATCACATTTAAATCCACTTTCATCAAATTCTTTTTCATTTCATTTATCAACTCTTCCTTTTTCTTTTCACTTTCATACTCATAATTTTTAAGTTTGTTCATAAACTCTCTTAGATATAACTTTGAAAAACTAGAATCCTTTTTTAGATTTTCCAAAAATTCATCCCACTCTACTGGTAATGCATCAGCAAACTTTGATACTTTTTCAGTATTTGACAGTCTTATCTCATGTTCTTTCAAATGTTCAATTAAGACTGTATATCGGTTTGCTAGATCTTCCAAATTTTCATTTTTCAAACACACAAAGTATTTAAATCTTTTCTCCCAACCAACCTTCTTCACATTTCTATAACTATCATCTATAAACCCTCGATGCCAATTATTAAATCTTTCAAAATAATAGTTTTCTGTTTCATCAAACATTTTCGTCATACTTCAAAAACAACCTGTTCAAACGAAATACCTTTCTCAAACAAACTACTTAATTTCGTTTGAAACACCCACTCTTTCAAACGAAATTACTTAATATGTATGAACTTTCAAACAGAATTGCAGTTTGAAGCGAAATACCTACTTTCAAACGAAATCTCCAAACAATATTACTATTTCAAACGAAATAACCAAGAAATTTCAAACGGAATTAGTCCCAATGTTCAATCTCAAACGAAATTATCAAGCAACTTCAAACGAAATCAGGATGAAAATGTGATTTCAAACGAAATCAACAAGTCAATTCAAACGAAATCATGCAAAATTGGACACTTTCAAACGAAATCAGCAAACAATCTCAAACGAAATCAGGGTGATGTCATCATTTCGGTTCAAATTTTGGCAAAATTGATCAAGTTCTAGGCCGATTTTAGTTCTGAAACTTTTTAGGGTTTGTTAAAACAACATTACGCACATGATATGTGAAAATCAGCCGTTTTTAACCGTGAAAACTTGATTAATTTTGAAAAGAAGGTGTAGAAATCAGAATTTTCCAGCGAAAACGAGCTAAATGGTAAGAACTCTTCCTCCTGAGCTCTGATACCACTTGTAGGATCGTGAAACGACCTAATGAGTCGATCAGAAGAGTGCTCAGACAGAATCAGAGGCGGAATTCATTGATTCTGTCTTTGTTTAGCTTGTATTCACTATTAACTGTCTCGTTTATTGATCTCTGAACAATTTACAGCACGTAGACACTTCGACAGCACCTCGGCGTCGGAAACAAGAAGGTTACAACTGATTTCGTATGGAGGATATATATAGGAGCTGTAATTTCGTTTGAAGGTGACCAAGTGCAGTTCAAACGAAATTAAATATGTTGATTTCGTTTGAACTTGCACAAGACACATTCAAACGAAATTAACTCCAATCCATCCAAAACTCTATAATTTTCTCGTACAACGCGCCCGGATCTATCAATTCTAGTATAAGACTCGATACAAGACGAAGTCGACAGACGTATGCACTAACAGATCCTCTATTTTGAAGAAAGATTCAATTTCACCTTGAACTGCAAGCAGTTCTAGAGGATATTTAGCAGCCAGGGGGATGACAGATGGTAGTGAACCAATGGGTGGAGTCAAAGTGGATTTAGGTGGAAGTGATGAGGATGGAATGACTTGAACGGGAACAGATGACAAGGGGATTGGTGATGGAATCTCCTCATCATGTTCTTGTACCACAAAAGTTTTTCTTTTGCTTACATAGGTGATTTTTGGTGGTGGAGGCTGTTTAGGTGGTGAAGGTGGGTGTGTGATAAGATCTATAATCCAAACAGGAAACTTTATTTAAACTGAAGTAAACATCCCGATTTGAGAGGGGCAACGTCTCCAAATACACAATACTTTGATAATGAAAAACAAGGATGGACCATGTGAAAGTTGTTGGTGCATACATCTGTCGTCTTCGTCTTATATCGAGTCTTGGGTTCGTTGCGGTTCGGAACAAGAATGATGTCATCATTCTTGATGATGACTTCATCCAAGTGACACAGTGCTTGCATCATCACTACAACATATGCACGTGAAACAGAATTTAAACATCATAAGAAGACAAAATAGAATGCACGTTTGAAATAGAATTGTAAATTAGTGGCTGATTTCGCTCCAACCTTCAAGTGAAGGTGATTCCGCCCAGAATCTAAAGTTCTGATTTCGCTCTTATTGTCACTGTGTCATTTCAGGCGGAATTAGAACACTATATATAGGTTAGCAGGAGCGAAATCATTAGTGGAGTTCTTGATTTCCATACCGAGGTGCTGCCGGTGTGACGTTTGCATGTAATCTGTTAGATATCAATACAAAAGGTGTTGAAAAGTGAATTGCTGCTGTTTCAAAGTCAGTTTCTTGTTTTCCGCACCTGAAACTGATTAACACTCCTCTGAAAGACTCATTCAGGTCCGTATACGATCCTACAAGTGGTATCAGAGCGAAGTACGAGGAGTTCTGTCGAATTCAGCTGGATATCATTGTTTTTCTGTCTTCTACACCATTCTTTCTTCATTTCAGCATTTTTTAACGGTCAAAATCAGTCCAATTTTTCACGGATTGTGTAAAATTACCTATTGACAAACCCTTGAAAGTTACACGTTAAAATTCATACTTAAAATGGGTAAAAATGATGTCCGAAGTGATTCCGCTCGAACTGACAGTTTCTGATTCCGCTTCAGCATTAGCTTCTATAGTTGATTCCGCTCCAAAGTTTCTCTAATTCCGCTCGTAATTTCAGATTCCGCTTAAAAAATTTAGCAGATTCCATTCCGCTCCAAACTGCTAAGTTTGAGATTCCGCTCCAATATATTTGCTGATTTAGCTCCAAGTTATCAAATCTGATTCCGCTCCAAAGTTATCAAAGTGTTGGCCCAATCAGATTGATTACATGTTGAGTTTGTCGGTTTAGTGGAATTAAAGGTCCAATGGGAATTGAGTAATCATCATTAAAAGTTGTCGGCAAGTATAATATTCAAACAAAGTGCATAGAATATTGAGAAACATTAAACAAGGTTGTCAGTATTTGGGAAAGGAAATCACATGTTTTGTGTCAGTTGGTTTAGTTCAAGAATTGCTTGTGATACTAGTTTGTCGGCAATTAAAGTTTGCATGTGGGATTCAATTAAAAGTTAGTGGGAGATTGTGAAAGTTGTCGGTTTGCATGTGAAATAGTATTGGTTCTATCAAATATCAAGGGCACACGGGGTGGTACGTTATACGACCCCCATCACGCGTGAAAGAATAACGGAACACCGCCGCCGCCCGTTAAATTAACGTGTTGAACTATAACGCGTGCTTTATATAACGCGTTGAAGTTGAATTAACAAAGATTCCTTTTGTCGTTTTGCAATTGAATAGCCCCTCAAATCCACTGATATTCAGACAAAGATTCCTTTTGAAGATGAAAAGTGCAAAAATAGCCCCTCAAATCCACTAATATTCAGACATTGATTTATTGTTTTAACTGATATTAAAATAAAAAATTAAAAAAAAATTGGGAGTGATAGAATTTCATCACTAGTGATACCACCCCGCCTACATTTCTATCACTAGTGATAGAATATTGGGTGATGACATGGCATGATTTGATTGGATAGTGGGAGTGATAGAAACTATCACTAGTGAACCACCCCTCCTCCCCTCAGAATCCACGTGATGCACTAGTTTTGATAAAGTTTGTTTTCGGTCAAATTGGTATTCATAGACATTAGTGTGTGTCAGCTCATATATACGGTTCACTAAAGTCAAGTTGGTGATATCATTTTGAGTGTTATTCAGCCCAATCATTACTAAAGTTCAATATATCTTCGGCCCAAGGTTTAAGTCAGTCCACACCAAATTCAATTCACATCAGTATTCAGCCCAAGCCCAAGTTTCATCATCGTTAACGGCCCAATCATAATTCAAATTACATATCACTAAAGTCAATTTTGGTGATATCATTTCAAGTTGTCGGTCAAATTGAATTCATATTTTTAGTGGTTCATTAATTCAGTAATCTCACTTCAACGACATTGAAACGAGTTCACATATCTTCGACACGAGTCCTAGATCAATTCAATCGTCACAAATTTTTTTACATATTCAATCTGTTTAAACTGATTGTTCGTTTGCTTGTTTTCATTCAGGAAATTTGACTAGGTGAACCAGTTCGTTTGAAAGCTTGTTTAAGAAATTCTTCGATACCGAAACATGGATTCTGAATTCTACAACGCATTTGCGACTTCGACTACTCCGGCTGACATTGCTAAAAATATGAAGTTAGAAAACGAAACCGGAACAATGCAAAAACCCCCGAAACTTATGGGAATGGAAGAGTACCATGTATGGAAGAATCGGTTTGAAAATTGGGTTCAGGCAAACCATCTAAGAGCTTGGGAAAGTATTGAAACAACATACATCAGACCACAGACTGCTATGAATGTTGATAAAATTATCTCGGAGTTTTCAGATTTAGAGAGAGTAAGTTATAAAAGAGAGAAAATGATGATAAGTCTGTTGCAGCAAGCTATCACAGAGGATATATTTGTTTTGCTTCAGCATTGTGACAACCCTCACTAAACCAGGTATCCGTATGACTTAATTAATAATTAATTACTGCTTAATTACTGTGCTTACTTGAACTTGTGGATAAACTGCTACTTGAATACTGATACATGTACTTACTTGCATCATACTTTACTTGCTGTCACTCCATGTTTTGCTTACAGCACCTTTGTGACAACCTTGATGCACCAAAAGCATAGTAGCACAATGAACGGATAACCTATTAAACGTGCTGTCATAACTAGCACCAGGCAGGTACTGCCTCTAAGGCCTGTAAGAGCCTGAGATAGTTTGCTACACTAGTGGTGAGTGTAGGAATATAAGGGTTGTAGAACTGCGTCACTAGGAATAAGTTACAGTGACCGGATGTGCCTAAAACGTACTCTAGGTACAAAATTCAGCACTTTAAATGATAATTCAGCATCTAGCTAACTAATAAAGTGCCAAAACATGAGAAAAAAAAATATTACTAGACACTTTCCAAAGTGTCGGGAATAAGTTGTGTCACTAAAAGTAATAATAACGACACTTTAAAGCTTTGTTAAGCACTTTAACGGATCACCATCCAACCGAACAACCGGACTATACCCGGAACATAAAAATATTGTCATTAACATTGTTTTTCTTTTTCTGAGCCAGTTAGGGTCCCTGAATACCCTAACACCCGTCATAACGCACGACACGCTAGTAACCGAGTTAACCTTCACTTAACTTAACTAATACTTAACATTTGGTTGAAATCTAACTAGGAGACCCCCCCCCTAACCGAACCGTCCCCTTGGGGGACACCCCTTGTCCTTTGTTGATTATTTAAATCCCATGTGTTTAATATCTAGTAGACACTAAATCCATTGGTTAATGATCATGTAAATTGTCTATAAGATCAAGGCATAACACAACATAACCTTTCTCACCACAACTCACAAACACACACACTCTCTCCCTCTCTTTGGCTCTCGGCCGAACACACACACCCACATCCATCCATTTTTCGGTTTTGATCTTCTCATTCCAAGAGCATACAAGTGTTGAGGATCACATACGAGGAGGCTTGGTGCATTCGGAACGCGAAGGATCTCTTCTCATTGCTTTTATCCATGCATTTTTCGACTAGAATCTTCCCTAGCCTCGAGCTAGTAGTAAGTTGCTTGAAACACACTCTCGATCTATTTTAAAGTGGTTAAAACGATATATGACGGTTAAAATTCATGAACATACAAAATGATATGAAAAAGTCTACTAAAAATGCTAAATATGTTGGTTAAAAGCTTGATTGTTGTGTAAATCAAGTAGGATTTGTTTTGTGTAATTATTTAGTGCCGATCTATGTTGTGGTAGCTCGGATCATCGTTTAACCCGGATTGGTCATGATCATGGGTCATGACATAGAGCTTGTTTAAGTGTAACAAGGGTTAAATGATGAAACTCTACCACACGAGAAACTTTGAACTTGTGTAAAAACGATTTTACTTATGAAATAGTGTTTAAAACTAGTAGATCTACGGATCTACAAGTGGTATTTTCAAAGGACCACGTATCAAGAGAAAACATACTTTTAAAGACGGATCTTACATAACCAAAAGTGCTTTTGTAAACACACAAGTGCGTAGACACTTGTGTAACACAAAGTTTTGACGAAAGAACTATTTTTGTGAACGTTGACAAGAAGTTGTGGAAATTTATTTTCTTTAAAAACGAGACTTTTACGAAACCGGGTTGATTTATACAAAAGATCCACTAAAAATAATGGAAAGATACTACATATTTTGGAAAAACCACAAGTTCATGTATTTTTTGCGATTTACATCTATTTTGACTAGATTGATGGTTTGAATAATGTTTATTGATTGAATGAGAAAATTGTTGGTTTGATTTGTAAAAGAAAATGACACGCTTGAAAGCGTGGCCACCTCCAGTTACAGAGGAAACTCTGGCGAAATTTTTCCAAAAACCTAACACTTAGAAATATTTTCACTACAAGTGTTAGAGATACATTTTTAACGTGTTTTCGAATTATAGATTTCGCCATGACTTTATTACAAGATTTCTAATTATCGGAGGTGGGATTTTCACAAAATAAAAACTTGCTAAGATATATATTTAGTATATATTTAGTAACAACACTTGTGAATTTTTATGATTATTTTGTGAACTATACAAATATTATTTTTAGGGTAAAAATAATATTACCAAATGATAATGATCCCAGAATAATACGAACGCACATGTATTAAATCCCCCATCCTTGGGAAGGAGAATAATTACCAAGTATTTACAAAAATATAAACACGAAATAGTTGTCTAACTATTTCCCAAAAACTTAAACCTTAAGCTAAGGCACGGCCGTCCGTCTAATAGACTTAGTACGTGTAGGTCGTCGCACAGCTGCTTGATCAGGAGATATACTTGGTAGAGACGCACCACTGTGAGTTCATGTCCCCCTTTTCTCTTAACTGTTTTCAGTTTTCTAAACTGCGGGGGTGAAATACATGTTACTATGATTACGAACAATTCTTACATGGTATGGTTAGCGTAAGGAGGGTTATTATTATTCAGATCATGTGAGTGGGTAGGCAGAAACTTTAGGCCATTAATCCTCAAGGTAGGACCGAGGGGCAGGAGCGGTAGATCTATTTGGGTGTAGCGAGCCCAACCCCGGGCCCAACACAGAACGGACCTCGGGGTGACTTTGTACCCAATGCATAAATCTGCTAGGTTTGAGTCTTCCTACTTGCACTTCACACATATCAATGGACTTGCAAACCATTGGTGATCTCTTTTTCCTTATTTGCTACATACCAGGATATTTATACATACACAGGTTTATTTACTCACTTACACATGAACTCGCTCAACATTATTGTTGATTTTTTCAACTTACATGTATTTCAGGGAATTAAAGATCTGGCGCGGTATGTCATGTTTTCCCGCTGTATATGGGTTCCGAGGTCATCCAGGTTTAGGAAATGTGACTTTTTCCTGGACGAGTCACAAATCTTAAACTGCATTTTATTCATGTTGATGTTTATGTCTTTCAAAACAACGTTTTATGTTATGGTGTTGTAGTCCCTAAGACAATGTTATGTTACTTCGGTTTTAAAACTTAAATCTATGGATGATCTTGCATGGTTTTTATTTCATATAGCTTGTTATGATTAAGCTATGGTATTAAGAAGTCACACCAAATTAACCACGCTTCCGCAAAGCCAGTGTGTGACAGCTTGGTATCAGAGCTCTGATCATAGCGAACTAGGATTCCTTCTCGAGTCTAGACTATGATCACTAGGGCTCTCACGAAAACATTTTTACTGCATACCACTCAAGTCCAGATCCAAAACTTTTTACAAACAAATGTTGAGCACATTTATTTATTATTTATAGGCTCAGTCTGAGAGGCTGAGGCTCGGTCTGGAGGACCGAGGCTAGGTCTAGGAGACCGAGGTAGTTGCCTAGTAGGACTAGGGAGAGCAGTCTGAGAGGCTGGGAGAATAGGCTAGTGGGACTAGGAAGAGCAGTCTGAGAGGCTGGGAGAATAGGCTAGTGGGACTAGGAAGAGCAGTCTGAGAGGCTAGGAGAATTTGGCTAGTTGGACTAGGAAGAGCAGTCTGAGAGGCTGGGAGGCTAGTGGGACTAGGAGAATTATTTGATTGCTTACTTGGTGACTAATGTGCTTATCTGATTGTATGATTGATTATTTGTACATATTTGTGTTTGTGTTACAGACACCATGGACTCGTCCGGCACAGGTGATTCGGACACCACAGGCCCTAGACCCATAGTATCAGACGACTTAGAGTCTTCGGAGCACGAGGTCCACACATCAGATGTTACCAGCACAGACGAGGACGACTTTCAGCCCTTTGCGCTGCCCGACGCTGTCGATGAGCCCGCTGATGGTCCTTTTGCTGGGTACCTACCACTCGTAGAGATCCCTGCTCCCATACCTTTGGCCGTTTATCCTGCTTACGATATGCTCCTCGACGCCGACGTTGACGACGACGTCGATCTGTTTGATGATGAGCCCCTGGAGGACGATGTTGAGGGCGAGGCCCTTCTAGCTGACGGTGGTCTTTTGTTACTCGCAGACGCTCCAGCTGAGGAGCCACCTGCACACTCACCCGCTCCAGACTCCTTCGAGTCTGTGGCCTCCGCACCGTCACACACTCGGAGCGCACAGCACTATTCACACGGTTCAGATCCTGACAGGGCATCATCTGCTGCCTCTACTCCTAGATTTGCTTTCGATCACGACCTCGATGAGGATTCAGACCCTGTTTTTCCCCTTGGATACGACCCGGACCAGGAGATAGAGTTCATCCACTTGGATCAGCCTATGGTTGACCCAGTAGACCCAGTTGACCCTGCATTCGCTGATCATGCAGATTTTGATATGGAGTTCGTTGATCCCGAGCCTGCCATGGCCCTTGAGCCAGTAGCTGCTCCTGACCTAGTGCTTGAGCATGACCCTGCTCATGCTGGTATACCTATTGATCCTGTGATTGCTGACCTACCCATTGATGATCACCCTGCTGATGCACCACTACTGGAGGGTGACCATGTTATTCCTGCTGATCATGTTGATCCCCCACTTATCGCTGATATCCTTGCTGACCCTCTTGTTGCACCTCACCTTGACCCTATGCCTGTACAGTTTGATCGAGCACTTTTTGAGGCACAGATTGACCCACGAGATGAGCACGCCCAGTGCGGGTGGATTCCTGCGGATGACGAGCTTCCACCTATCCCTCCTCATACCACTGATGCACGTCACGTTGATTTCTCTTTTTCATTTGCACAGTACACACCTCCAGCTCGACCTGGAGAGGGTTCCTCGGCTCGTCCCTTTGGACATGTGCCGACATATATTCCAGTTATACCACAGTCTTCATCTGCTATCCCCCCTGCACCACCATTCTTTGTGCCACCTTTTGATCCAGCCAGCGAGCCGTTCCTCTGGACGTCACCGTCTGTTATGCCACCGACCGACCCCTACCATCCTTTCCATATGGGGTATTCTATTGAGGACGTTCTGATGTCGTTTGTTGTCCAGCAGGAGGCACTCACACGGCGCATTCAGGAGCTTGAGAGAGCTCAGTCACCGCCGTGCCAGTGTCAGGGTCAGACCCACCCTGCTTCTTCGCAGCACCCTCGACCTTTGTTACCTGACTATGTTGCACGCCTTTTGGCACTTGAGCAGCAGGTTGCTTCTTGGTTGCGTACCCAGAGAGCCATGGAGGAGGACTGGCTCCATTTGCGACGTTTGTTCTACACCCATTTTCCCTCTCCTCCACCACCATCACTTTAGGGCATCTTTAGTACAGCATGGGCAGACGTTGGTGAGAAGACGGCGATTGCTCTGACCACACAGCATTTTTGGAGACTGCATTCTGATTCTGACTTTTGTTGATCATGTATATGGGATGTATTGACACTGATTTGATATTCTTTTGGACTGGGGTGATGTAGCCCTTAGTCGATGATGATGTATGACACTATTATGTACTTGTACACTCTACCATGTGGTCTCGATTTTGGCAATGCAATCGCAGTATTCTCATCATATGTGATGTTTTGATTGATTATTTATGTTTTATAACATGGGATGTTGTTTGATTGATATGATTATAACATGAGATGTTATGTACTATTACTATCATTATATACGTACGCCTTATTTTGGCCTGACCGACGTGAACCCTTCTTTTAGAAGATGCCGCCGAGACGTCAAACGCCGCTGCCTACCAATGAGGCAGAACTCCAACAAGTCATCGCTGCTACCATCGCGCAATACGCCGCCTCGCAAGGAGGACCTAGCGGAAGCAGCTCAAACAACAATGGCAACAACAATCCACCTCATGGTAATACTAAGTCATTAAGACATACCATGATCTAATTGGATATCTCTAGCAAGGATGCTAACGCCATTCATATGTTGTAACGTATGTGCAGGGTGCACCTACAAGCAGTTTCTAGACTGCAAGCCTGTCAACTTTGATGGCACCGGAGGTGCTGTCGCTTTTGTTCGTTGGGCCGAGAAGACTGAATCTGTTCTCCGCATGAGCAAATGTGCACCGAACCAGCAAGTCACCTACATTTCTGGGCTATTTCTGGATGGAGCCCTATCTTGGTGGACTTTGCAAGTACAGACACTTGGTGTAACACCCCGAAAACGGGTTTGGTAATCAAACCACGTTTATACTAAAAGACGGGAAAATTACCTTTAGTGGTAAAAGTAACCCGGTGAATATTAGGATTCTTAAATAAACAAGAATTTACTAACTAGGAATTTTAACCTAGTTAGCTAATAGTTTAAAAATAACCTATAGTAGGGTTAAAAGCAATAAAATTAAATGGTGATCAAAATGGAGGGACCTAAGTTGTAAAAATTGAAACTTAATTTTAATTAAGTAAATAAAACACACCAAACACCCCACAAGGAGGTGTCTGGTCATACAAGAAGAACAGGGGGCGATCCCCACACATCAAAACCTAAATCTTCACCAAACTTGCAAATTGAAGGCTCAATCCAAGTCTAAATCGAAATTAAAGCATAGATTACTGATCCTCATCACAAGAGGATCACAAGGTATGTAAAATTTCATAAAAACTCTCAACTTGAATTTCTCATGTAATTGGGAAAATCTGAAATTATAGTTGCATGTATGTCTTATGATGATCTAGGAACAACTATAGTGTCTAGGGACAAACCCTAGACAAATACAAGTTGAAATCATGTGAAATTGTAGTGAAACCTATGAACATCATTGTAGGTGATTAATGGTTTATGTGAAATTTGATGAACACTAGGAAATAGAGTGTTGATCTAGTATAATTTGACAAGTTTGAAGTGATTTCAGAAATTATAGAAGTTAACAACTTTGTAAGATGGTTGATTTATGTGAAATTAGGTCTAAGAGATAAACTAGAGACTTGATAAATAAACATGTAAAATTCTGCCCTTAAAGTGTTTGTTGAAATGCCTCAAAGAAGGCTCGAAACTAGAATTTTTGTAGTTAAAACACTTAATTGTGATGTTTTGGCTACTATACAAAATGTGATTAAAAAGAGTTCTAAATATGATGAATGTGGTTAGAACTTTGGTTAAAACGGTGGTCTAAAGATAACGCCTACCGGGTAATTAAAGAATGCTAAAACTAGTTGATGAACTCGAATATGCAATTAGTATACTAATGGGCATTTGACTTTTAAAAAAATCAAACTGACCTATAATCCGATAAATGGTAATTTTTGATATGAAATTTGTAAGGTGGAATAATCGTATTAAATTATGATTAAACTAACCACCTTGGAAACGAATGATGATAGTTTGACGCGTAACAAGCTAGGTGGAAGCTTGATGATGGAGCGGGTCAAACAAATCAAGAAGGAAAGGAAAAGCGTAGTTCGGATGCGAGGTAAGTAAAACTTACACCCACTTGTAGTATATGTGTTTATTTTATAAGCAATGAATACAAGAAAGGATTAGGTTCGAATCATGAGTTTTCGTTAAGATCACTTTAAAGTGCAACTAATAACGAGAAAATAAGTAGAGATGGAAATTTAGTCAAGTACCGACTAAAGTAAATTGTAGTTAAAAGGGGGTTTAGTGGCAAAAACCCGAAATGGGTCGGATGGGCAAATTGGTAATTAATAACCATGTTTTGCTATTTATGAAGATGCTTGGTCATATAGGCCAAACGGGTCAATTGGCGTGATAACACCATTTGACGATATCGACTAATGTGATTGTCAAGTCTTGTGATAACAGGAGCGATTAACGATTCGGATACTCCCGTCACCATAGAAAATGTGATAATAAAAGCGAGGCATAAATCGGGTCTAATTGTTGATCCGAGCCAGGTACGCATATCTTTATGATGTATGTAAAAGTGCTAATTTGGTCGAATAATCGGTGATAGTCCTTCATTGTTAAAGAAGGACCAAAATCGATCAAAACGTCCTTGTAGGCTAAATTGAACAAACAACCCTTAGAGGTTATTTGGAAACGAGTCTTATGATTTAATAAAAGTTTAGAACGAGTATGGGTAGTGAAAGACGTAATTTTGGGCCGAAAGACTCCATACGAGTCTTTGCCGTAAAATGATATTTCAAGGGGTATAATTCGGAACACATAGATATCTAATTTAAATCCAACACACAATTAGTTGTGATGGAAGAGTACTAGATAAGAAATATAGGTTACAATACTAGATTAGAATGAAAGCGAATTTGAACTTAAAAGTGCTTAAAATATCCTTAGCGGGTCAAAATAAGCATACTAGTGAAAACGGGTTTAATTTGTGTAATAAACCTATAATTAGAACCTAATATGGTAGGTAACATTAATTTGTAGAAGTGTATGTAATATAGGAATCAAACAAATACGTAACTTACGGTTCCACCGTAAGTTACGGTGGAGGCCAAATTCAAGCGCATTGTTTTTGGGTCTTGTTATCAATGTTGGATTTACATAATTTCCTCGTTATATTAGATATTTAATTATCAAAACTAACTGTTAAGTTGGTTTTGAACACAGGTATATGTCGAGAGCCCGGATGAAGATCAAGCGTCGAGCAAGAACCGAACACATGTTGAATAAAGCTTCCGCAAGTTGTTTCGTTCGTTATTCTGAAACGACGAATTAAATCGCATTATGTTATATCACTATAAATTGTAAAAAGTTTTTAACAAGCCCGTATTTTCAGTATAATCGTGATTGTAATTACATGATTATGAGTCTAAATTATACGATAAACGTTAAATAATAACTAGGGTGTTACAAGTTGGTATCAGAGCCTTGGTTTAAGAGATTCAAGTATGGTGGGAGAACTATGCTTGGACTTAAACCTTATGCTCTTAATAAAGATTGGTGTTCGGTTCGAGGCTTGATCGCAAATCCGGTAAGTACATGTATATTAATGGTTTGGTATGTGTTGAAATGTTGTGAACAACACATAGGGTTATCGTGTGATACACGTTACCTCAATTAAATGATAAATATAGTTGATAAAAAAATACACGCGTTGACGCGTATAGTGGAAAAAGCCTTGTATTATAATACAGGCGATTATTGAAGTTGATATTACTAACTTTTGTGAATATCTTGATTGAAGGACACTTGCATTTAAAGATGACAAGAGTTGAACAAATTAAGGATATGATAGAGGAACGGTCCGAAGTATGACGATAGAATCATGCTCACTAAGGACTAAATCGCGTAACGACCGCGAACAAGGTTAAAGGCAAGGAACGCCCGTCGGGGCAAACATTACCAGGTGCACATTTTAAATAATCGCACAAATATAATCATGCAACCAATAAGTAGAAATTGAAAGTTGCATATGTAGATTAAAAACTTGGAAAAACCCGGATAGAAAATGTATTCGGGATATTGTTTCCAAGAGGAACAAATAGAGGCGTTACTTACATGGGGCGCGATGTGAAAACTATAAAAAGGTCATGTGTGTCATGTGTTAATCGCTTACTCTGGCCAAGTAAGTAGTGGCATATGATACCATGAACTTCTTATGGCGGACACGTTTACATCCGATGTAGTAAGGGCGGGGTGAATGGGACTAATTAAAAATTACCCAAATGAATCAGATAAGCAAAATATTTGATAATAATGTAAACGCACAACCGAGTGACGGAAGCGTATTACATTAGGATAATGAGCCCGAGTGAAGGGACAAAGAAGCATGTAAAATGATTTAGACAAGTATTGGGAGGGGGTGTACTTACACTCGAACCCAGAAAACGCAAGCATGTAAAATGATTTAGACAAGTATTGGGAGGGAGTGTACTTACACTCGAACCCAGAAAACGCAAACATGTAAAATGATTTAGACAAGTATTGGGAGGGAGTGTACTTACACTCGAACCCAGAAAACGCAAACATGTAAAATGATTTAGACAAGTATTGGGAGGGGGTGTACTTACACTCGAACCCGGAAAATGAAAATATGTCCCTTAACGGGTCGTTTTTGTAAAACGTCAAACTTAAGGACAAAGTCGAAATATAAAAGCGAAACGGAGTCATAATGCATACCGTAAGGGTTGCAATAATAACGACTCCGGTAAAACACCCGGTTGGTGGGTAAGGATTTAAATGCATGCGTAGACTGAGAAACAGGAACGCGAAATAGAAAGTCAAAAGACTCGGAATATGAGTCATGGCTAAAAGATGACAATAATTTTCGCAAACATAAATTTTGATAAAAGTTACGCTCGACTAGTTAAAAGTCGAACGGGTCGAACAAAGAATGAAATTAGACGTTCACCAGTAATGAAATTTCACACGAACAAGTCAAAAGAATTAAATAAATGATGACGCTTGCTAATGTAAGTGGGCGCGGACTGGATAAATAAAAGTGTGAGATGTTAACAAACCTATGTAAAGGGTTGTCAAGAGGTATAAGTGTGAACCGGGTAACGGTAAGCGTAGGACAAACCGACGCGTAAATGACATTAGAAGTCGTAAAGTAGGAAATATAGTCCTAAAGTAAGCAAATGAAACCTTAGACTACGGTCAAGGTTAACTAAAGTTCAAAAGCAAAAATTTAATAATTCCAAACATAACAAAGGATGCTTTAAAGCTATATATGTATAAATAGACAATGGAATAAAGACTAGAATAAAAGATGATCTACGGGATCATCATAACCTACAGGTCAATTGTGTAAGGTGAGGGAACTTGTTACAATTCCCCGTATAAAACTAAGATTGTGAAAGAATGAATTATGGACTGTCAATATCATAGTACGAATAATTGACAAAAGTTAAAGGAAAGATCCTAAAACTAAAACTTCGATTTTAGTAAGAAATAACGTTTTTACAAATATAAATTCTGTAAGGAATTTGAATAGCAAGCATGAAAGGTTCAAGTCTTGACACTGATAGGCGCAAGACGATACATTCGAAAAGTGGTATTTTTGAAAACGAAAGGTTGATATAAATTAAACGTGACGCGATCACGGTCAAGAAATGCAATGTGAAATGGAATGACATTATAACCAAGCGAGCGGTAAGAAGTAACTGGACTAACAAGTCTAGTTAGTGAGACTGGTTAAGGTCATTAAAGTAAATTTGGTTGTTTGTAAGCGGTGGATTCGGTATAACTGAACCGAATAAATGAATTTGAAAACAAAGGAAATTGTCGCTAAAAGTGAAAGATTTCACTAAAGACCTTTAAGCGGGTCAAAGTAACGGATTCATAAGGAAATTCGATAGTATATGAAAGCGATGGATATCGCTAAGTTAACTAAAATAGTAGAAAGAACAAGATTACGTTATTTCGAAGTTACACTATGTCGTATGAGATATGTAGACAATTAGTAACCAAAAAGATGTTACCGTACTTTTCGGGTAATACTAACGATTGGTTAAAAAGTACAAGTAATGTTTAAAACATTTCTCGGATCGAATACATTGAGTTTAAACTCAATGAATTATGTAAGAAAAGGTTTCGAGGACGAAACCTCTTTAAGGGGGGTAGACTTGTAACACCCCGAAAACGGGTTTGGTAATCAAACCACGTTTATACTAAAAGACGGGAAAATTACCTTTAGTGGTAAAAGTAACCCGGTGAATATTAGGATTCTTAAATAAACAAGAATTTACTAACTAGGAATTTTAACCTAGTTAGCTAATAGTTTAAAAATAACCTATAGTAGGGTTAAAAGCAATTAAATTAAATGGTGATCAAAATGGAGGGACCTAAGTTGTAAAAATTGAAACTTAATTTTAATTAAGTAAATAAAACACACCAAACACCCCACAAGGAGGTGTCTGGTCATACAAGAAGAACAGGGGGGCGATCCCCACACATCAAAACCTAAATCTTCACCAAACTTGCAAATTGAAGGCTCAATCCAAGTCTAAATCGAAATTAAAGCATAGATTACTGATCCTCATCACAAGAGGATCACAAGGTATGTAAAATTTCATAAAAACTCTCAACTTGAATTTCTCATGTAATTGGGAAAATCTGAAATTATAGTTGCATGTATGTCTTATGATGATCTAGGAACAACTATAGTGTCTAGGGACAAACCCGAGACAAATACAAGTTGAAATCATGTGAAATTGTAGTGAAACCTATGAACATCATTGTAGGTGATTAATGGTTTATGTGAAATTTGATGAACACTAGGAAATAGAGTGTTGATCTAGTATAATTTGACAAGTTTGAAGTGATTTCAGAAATTATAGAAGTTAACAACTTTGTAAGATGGTTGATTTATGTGAAATTAGGTCTAAGAGATAAGCTAGAGACTTGATAAATAAACATGTAAAATTCTGCCCTTAAAGTGTTTGTTGAAATGCCTCAAAGAAGGCTCGAAACTAGAATTTTTGTAGTTAAAACACTTAATTGTGATGTTTTGGCTACTATACAAAATGTGATTAAAAAGAGTTCTAAATATGATGAATGTGGTTAGAACTTTGGTTAAAACGGTGGTCTAAAGATAACGCCTACCGGGTAATTAAAGAATGCTAAAACTAGTTGATGAACTCGAATATGCAATTAGTATACTAATGGGCATTTGACTTTTAAAAAAATCAAACTGACCTATAATCCGATAAATGGTAATTTTTGATATGAAATTTGTAAGGTGGAATAATCGTATTAAATTATGATTAAACTAACCACCTTGGAAACGAATGATGATAGTTTGACGCGTAACAAGCTAGGTGGAAGCTTGATGATGGAGCGGGTCAAACAAATCAGGAAGGAAAGGAAAAGCGTAGTTCGGATGCGAGGTAAGTAAAACTTACACCCACTTGTAGTATATGTGTTTATTTTATAAGCAATGAATACAAGAAAGGATTAGGTTCGAATCATGAGTTTTCGTTAAGATCACTTTAAAGTGCAACTAATAACAAGAAAATAAGTAGAGATGGAAATTTAGTCAAGTACCGACTAAAGTAAATTGTAGTTAAAAGGGGGTCTAGTGGCAAAAACCCGAAATGGGTCGGATGTGCAAATTGGTAATTAATAACCATGTTTTGCTATTTATGAAGATGCTTGGTCATATAGGCTAAACGGGTCAATTGGCGTGATAACACCATTTAACAATATCGACTAATGTGATTGTCAAGTCTTGTGATAACAGGAGCGATTAACGATTCGGATACTCCCGTCACCATAGAAAATGTGATAATAAAAGCGAGGCATAAATCGGGTCTAATTGTTGATCCGAGCCAGGTACGCATATTTATGATGTATGTAAAAGTGCTAATTTGGTCGAATAATCGGTGATAGTCCTTCATTGTTAAAGAAGGACCAAAATCGACCAAAACGTCCTTGTAGGCTAAATTGAACAAACAACCCTTAGAGGTTGTTTGGAAACGAGTCTTATGATTTAACAAAAGTTTAGAACGAGTATGGGTAGTGAAAGACGTAATTTTGGGCCGAAAGACTCCATACGAGTCTTTGCCGTAAAATGATATTTCAAGGGGTATAATTCGGAACACATAGATATCCACTTTAAATCCAACACACAATTAGTTGTGATGGAAGAGTACTAGATAAGAAATATAGGTTACAATGCTAGATTAGAATGAAAGCGAATTTGAACTTAAAAGTGCTTAAAATATCCTTAGCGGGTCAAAATAAGCATACTAGTGAAAACGGGTTTAATTTGTGTAATAAACCTATAATTAGAACCTAATATGGTAGGTAACATTAATTTGTATAAGTGTATGTAATATAGGAATCAAACAAATACGTTTGTTTGATAAAATGCATAAACGGGTTAAAATTCGGTAAAAGGTAACGAGGCGAAGGCTTAGAAGTCTCTAAATTTATTAAGCCAAATGTTGGATCTTAACTCCATTTGATGGAGAATTAAATTACAAACACGTAGGAAGAAACGGTAGGTCAAACGGACAAGCGGTTTGAAAGATACGGAAGTTTTCGTATCAAAAACGGCAAAATGGAAAGCTGGAATGCAGAGGCCACCGTAACTTACGGTGACACCGTAAGTTACAGTGGGGATGATCTTGTTACGGTGATTACCACCTGTGTTACGGTGGAATAAACTCTTCAGAGGCCACCGTAACTTACGGTTCCACCGTAAGTTACGGTGGAGGCCAAATTCAAGCGCATTGTTTTTGGGTCTTGTTATCAATGTTGGATTTACATAATTTCCTCGTTATATTAGATATTTAATTATCAAAACTAACTGTTAAGTTGGTTTTGAACACAGGTATATGTCGAGAGCCCGGATGAAGATCAAGCGTCGAGCAAGAACCGAACACATGTTGAATAAAGCTTCCGCAAGTTGTTTCGTTCGTTATTCTGAAATGACGAATTAAATCTCATTATGTTATATCACTATAAATCCTATATGTTTCAGATATACTTTTATATATAAGGCCAAACAAATTACACCAAGATAGCCGGTAAGCGGGCAACAAGCTGCGCCGCTACCCCCTTTTTACTATAAATTGTAAAAAGTTTTTAACAAGCTCGTATTTTCAGTATAATCGTGATTGTAATTACATGATTATGAGTCTAAATTATACGATAAACGTTAAATAATAACTAAGGTGTTACACTTGGTGAAGCTGCTGCCTACGCACTAACATGGACTGAACTGAAGGAACTAATGCGCAAAAAGTATTGTTCTCACGCTGAAATCCAAAGATTGGAAACTGAATTCTGGCATTTGAAGATGGAAGGTCCGAAGATCGCGGAATATTTTCAGAGGTTCCACGACCTGTCGCATGTGGTACCCTATATGGTCACTCCAGAATTCAAGCGGATTGAACACTTCATTTGGGGATTAGCTCCTCAAATCATAAGCATGGTGACCTCCTCCAAGCCTGCAACAATTACTGAGGCAATCGATTTGAGCATAGCTCTCACTGAGGAGGCTATCCGCCTAAACAAGTTTGGTGAGATCGAGACAAAGAAGAAAGAGACTCACGTCGAGTCATCCGGAGGTAACAAACGAAAGTTCTCGAACTTCAAGCAAGGCACTAGTGGTGTTGTTAAGAAAAGAGAGCCAAACGCGCCAGCTCAGGTTACAGCTGGTGGTGGAAAGAAAGGAAAGGGATATATGGGCACCCAGCCCAAGTGCAACACCTGCTAGCGTCACCATTCTGGCCGATGTGGTTTGAAGGTATGTGAAGCATGTGGGAAACCTGGCCACTTGAAGGATTCTTGTTGGGCCACTGTTGGTCAGGGAGGCCAAGGAGGATTTGGAAACAGAAACAATAACCGGGGTGGAATTGGAAATCGCCCACAAGGAAACAATGGAGGTAATGGGAATCGAGGCAACAATGCGAATCAAGCAGGCGCTATAAATCATAACCAAAGGAATAACCAAGCTGGAAATGGAGGTGGAAACGGGCAAAGACTTGGATGCTTTAACTGTGGTGATATCGGGCACTTTAAGAGGAACTGCCCAGAGTTGAACCAAGCCCGTGGAAGAGTGTTCCATATCGAAGCGAGGGAAGCGCGCCAGGACCCCAATGTCGTTACTGGTACGTTCCCTGTAAACCAACGCTATGCATCCGTTTTATTTGATACTGGTGCCGACTACAGCTTCGTATCGTTAGAATTTAAGAATATGCTTGGGTTAGCCGCTAGTAAGTTAGATATTCCCTACTCAATCGAATTGGCTAATGGGAAGTTAGTAGAAGCCAATGAAGTGATCAGAGGTTGTGCAATCGAGTTGGGAGAACGTGAGTTTACTTTGGATCTACTACCAGTCCAGCTGGGGAGCTTTGACGTGGTAGTAGGAATGGATTGGTTATCAAGCAACAAGGCAGAAATTGTTTGTCACGAAAAGGTCGTTCGTATCCCGACCGAAGATGGTGAAACAATTGTGGTACATGACGAAAAGCGCGATACGCCGTTAAGAATTGTCAGCTGCCTCAAAGCGCGAAAGTGTTTGCAAAAAGGGTGTGCTGCCTTCCTGGCACACATTGTAGACAAGAAAGCTGCAGAACCGAAGATCGAAGACATCCCTGTAGTGAGGGAGTATCCGGAAGTCTTCCCGGAGGACTTGCCTGGACTGCCACCTCAGAGGCAAGTGGAGTTTCACATCGATTTAGTCCCAGGCGCCGCGCCTGTGGCTAAGGCACCTTATAGACTTGCCCCGTCTGAGATGCAAGAATTGTCGACACAACTTCAAGAGTCGTTAGACAAGGGATTTATCCGACCAAGCTTCTCGCCTTGGGGAGCTCTGGTCCTATTTGTCAAAAAGAAGGACGGTAGTTTTCGAATGTGCATAGACTACCGGGAGCTGAACAAGCTGACGATAAAGAATAGATATCCTCTGCCAAGAATTGATGATCTGTTTGACCAACTGCAAGGTTCAAGCTTTTACTCAAAGATCAATTTGCGATCTGGATACCATCAGTTAAGGATACAAGAGGAGAGTATCCCAAAGACAGCCTTCAGAACTCGTTATGGACACTACGAGTTCCTTGTTATGCCGTTTGGATTGACAAACGCACCTGCAGTCTTTATGGATTTGATGAATAGAGTTTGCAAGCCGTACTTGGACAAGTTCGTGATTGTGTTCATCGACGACATCTTGATTTATTCAAGGACAAAGGCTGAGCACGAACAGCATCTAAGAGCTATTTTGGAGCTGCTAAAGAGAGAACAGCTGTATGCCAAATTCTCTAAGTGCGAATTTTGGCTACGTGAAGTCCAATTTCTTGGACGTGTGGTAAATGGAGATGGAATCCATGTGGATCCAACCAAGATCGAAGCGATCAAGAATTGGGAAACGCCAAAGACGCCAACCGAGATTCGACTATTCTTGGGTTTGGCTGGCTACTATCGAAGGTTCATTGAGGATTTTTCGAAGATCGCTCAACCATTGACGCTCCTCACCCAGAAAGATAAGAAGTTTGATTGGGGAATCAAACAGGAAGAAGCGTTTCAGCTGTTGAAGGATAAGCTCTGCAATGCGCCAATCCTAGCACTACCGGAAGGTACTGACGATTTCGTGGTATACTGTGACGCCTCGCGTCAAGGATTGGGTTGCGTGTTGATGCAACGCAAGAAGGTTATTGCTTACGCATCACGCCAATTGAAGGTACATGAGAAGAACTATACCACGCACGATTTGGAGCTAGGCGCAGTGATATTTGCTTTAAAGATCTGGAGACACTACCTATATGGTACAAAATGTACAATTTTTACAGATCATAAGAGCCTACAACACATATTCAACCAGAAGGAGTTGAATATGAGACAAAGATGATGGGTTGAGTTGTTAAATGATTACGATTGCGAGATAAAGTATCATCCAGGGAAGGCGAATGTGGTTGCCGACGCCCTAAGTCAAAAAGAGAGGATCAAGCCCATAAGGGTTAGGGCTTTAGAAATGATTATCCAAACCGATCTTTCCTTGCGCGTTCGTGCCGCGCAGAAAGAAGCTCTCAAGGAGAGAAATCTTGAAGAAGAATATCTCCGTGGGATGGAGAAGCTATTAGTGCCAAACGAGGAAGGAACGTTATGTTTTGAGAAAAGGATTTGGGTTCCTCTGTTTGGTGGTTTGAGAAAAGTTATTTTTGATGAAGCTCACAAATCGCGGTACTCTATCCACCCAGGAGCGGATAAGATGTACCAAGATCTCAAGGCATACTATTGGTGGCCTAGGATGAAGGGTGATGTTGCTGTTTGCGTGAGCAAGTGTCTAACGTGCGCTAAGGTGAAAGCGGAGTACCAGAAGCCTTCAGGACTTCTGCAACAACCTAAGATTCCCAAATGGAAATGGGAACAAATCTCCATGGATTTTATTACAAAGTTGCCAAGAACGCCAAGAGGCCATGACACTATTTGGGTAATAGTGGACCGATTAACGAAGTCAGCGCACTTCTTATCTATCAAAGAGAAGGATAACACCAGCAAACTGGCAGAAATATACATGAAAGAAATCGTCGCACGTCATGGAGTGCCTCTCTCGATCATCTCTGATAGAGATGGACGTTTCATATCAAGGATTTGGCAATCCTTCCAAAAGGCTTTTGGCTCACAATTAAATCTGAGCACTGCATTTCACCCTCAGACCGACGGTCAAAGCGAGCGGACTATTCAGACCTTGGAAGATATGGTGAGAGCATGTGTTATGGATTTGGGCGGTAGCTGGGATAAACATTTACCATTGGTCGAATTTTCATACAACAACAGCTACCACACCAGTATTGGAGCCGCGCCATTCGAAGCACTTTACGGATGCAAGTGTCGATCACCCCTATGCTGGGCTGACGCAGGTGATAGGCAGCTTGTTGGTCCCGAAATCGTCCAAGAGACGACAGACAAGATTGCGCAGATTCGGAAACGCATCGAAGCAGCTCGCGAAAGACAGAAAGCCTATGCAGATCCAAACCAGAAACATATGGAATTCCAAGTTGGAGATATGGTTTTATTGAAAGTTTCACCCTGGAAGGGTGTGGCACGCTTCGGAAAGCGTGGGAAGTTGAATCCGCGTTACATTGGCCCTTTCAGAATTTTGGAAAGAATAGGACTAGTAGCATACAAGCTGGACTTACCTGCCGAGCTGAATGGAGTTCACGATACATTTCATGTATCCAACCTGAAGAAAAGTCCAACTCAAGATACCATTGCCATTCCCACCGACGAGATTCATGTTGACGACACGCTCCACTTCGTTGAAGAACCTGTTGAGGTTACGGATTGGAAAGTAAACAAGACCCGCCGGAGCAGTGTCAAGCTCGTCAAAGTTCGTTGGAATGCCAGACATGGTCCTGAATACACCTGGGAGCGTGAGGACCGGATGAAAGAGAAATACCCCCACTTATTTCCTAAGAACCCTGCATCTACAAGCAGAACTTAAAATTTCGGGACGAAATTTTTCTAACGGGGGGAGAATGTGACAACCCTCACTAAACCAGGTATCTGTACGACTTAATTAATAATTAATTACTGCTTAATTACTGTGCTTACTTGAACTTGTGGATAAACTGCTACTTGAATACTGATACATATACTTACTTGCATCATACTTTACTTGCTGTCACTCCATGTTTTGCTTACAGCACCTTTGTGACAACCTTGATGCACCAAAAGCACAGTAGCACAATGAACGGATAACCTATTAAACGTGCTGTCATAATTAGCACCAGGCAGGTACTGCCTCTAAGGCCTATAAGAGCCTGAGATAGTTTGCTACACTAGTGGTGAGTGTAGGAATATAAGGGTTGTAGAACTGCGTCACTAGGAATAAGTTACAGTGACCGGATGTGCCTAAAACGTACTCTAGGTACAAAATTCAGTTCTTTAAATGATAATTCAGCATCTAGCTAACTAATAAAGTGCCAAAACATGAGAAAAAAAAATATTACTAGACACTTTCCAAAGTGTCGGGAATAAGTTGTGTCACTAAAAGTAATAATAATGACACTTTAAAGCTTTGTTAAGCACTTTAACGGATCACCATCCAACCGAACAACCGGACTATACCCGGAACATAAAAATATTGTCATTAACATTGTTTTTCTTTTTCTGAGCCAGTTAGGGTCCCTGAATACCCTAACACCCGTCATAACGCACGACACGCTAGTAACCGAGTTAACCTTCACTTAACTTAACTAATACTTAACATTTGGTTGAAATCTAACTAGGAGACCCCCCCCCTAACCGAACCGTCCCCTTGGGGGACACCCCTTGTCCTTTGTTGATTATTTAAATCCCATGTGTTTAATATCTAGTAGACACTAAATCCATTGGTTAATGATCATGTAAATTGTCTATAAGATCAAGGCATAACACAACATAACCTTTCTCACCACAACTCACAAACACACACACTCTCTCCCTCTCTTTGGCTCTTGGCCGAACACACACACCCACATCCATCCATTTTTCGGTTTTGATCTTCTCATTCCAAGAGCATACAAGTGTTGAGGATCACATACGAGGAGGCTTGGTGCATTCGGAACGCGAAGGACCTCTTCTCATTGCTTTTATCCACACATTTTTCGACTAGAATCTTCCCTAGCCTCGAGCTAGTAGTAAGTTGCTTGAAACACACTCTCAATCTATTTTAAAGTGGTTAAAACGATATATGACGGTTAAAATTCATGAACATACAAAATGATATGAAAAAGTCTACTAAAAATGCTAAATATGTTGGTTAAAAGCTTGATTGTTGTGTAAATCATGTAGGATTTGTTTTGTGTAATTATTTAGTGCCGATCTATGTTGTGGTAGCTCAGATCATCGTTTAACTCGGATTGGTCATGATCATGGGTCATGACATAGAGCTTGTTTAAGTGTAACAAGGGTTAAATGATGAAACTCTACCACACGAGAAACTTTGAACTTGTGTAAAAACGATTTTACTTACGAAATAGTGTTTAAAACTAGTAGATCTACGGATCTACAAGCGGTATTTTCAAAGGACCACGTGTCAAGAGAAAACATACTTTTAAAGACGGATCTTACATAACCAAAAGTGCTTTTGTAAACACACAAGTGCGTAGACACTTGTGTAACACAAAGTTTTGACGAAAGAACTATTTTTGTGAATGTTGACAAGAAGTTGTGGAAATTTATTTTCTTTAAAAATGAGACTTTTACGAAACCGGGGTGATTTATACAAAAGATCCACTAAAAATAATGGAAAGATACTACATATTTTGGAAAAACCACAAGTTCATGTATTTTTTTGCGATTTACATCTATTTTGACTAGTTTGATGGTTTGAATAATGTTTATTGATTGAATGAGAAAATTGTTGGTTTGATTTGTAAAAGAAAATGATACGCTTGAAAGCGTGGCCACCTCCAGTTACAGAGGAAACTCTGGCGAAATTTTTCCAAAAACCTAACACTTAGAAATATTTTCACTACAAGTGTTAGAGATACATTTTTAACGTGTTTTCAAATTATAGATTTCGCCATGACTTTATTACAAGATTTCTAATTATCGGAGGTGGGATTTTCACAAAATAAAAACTTGCTAAGATATATATTTAGTAACAACACTTGTGAATTTTTATGATTATTTTGTGAACTATACAAATATTATTTTTAGGGTAAAAATAATATTACCAAATGATAACGATCCCAGAATAATACGAACGCACATGTATTAAATCCCCCATCCTTGGGAAGGAGAATAATTACCAAGTATTTACAAAAATATAAACACGAAATAGTTGTCTAACTATTTCCCAAAAACTTAAACCTTAAGCTAAGGCACGGCCGTCCATCTAATAGACTTAGTACGTGTAGGTCGTCGCACAGCTGCTTGATCAGGAGATATACTTGGTAGAGACGCACCACTGTGAGTTCATGTCCCCCTTTTCTCTTAACTGTTTTCAGTTTTCTAAATTGCGGGGGTGAAATACATGTTACTATGATTACGAACAATTCTTACATGGTATGGTTAGCGTAAGGAGGGTTATTATTATTCAGATCATGTGAGTGGGTAGGCAGAAACTTGAGGCCATTAATCCTCAAGGTAGGACCGAGGGGCAGGAGCGGTAGATCTATTTGGGTGTAGCGAGCCCAACCCCGGGCCCAACACAGAACGGACCTCGGGGTGACTTTGTACCCAACGCATAAATCTGCTAGGTTTGAGTCTTCCTACTTGCACTTCACACATATCAATGGACTTGCAAACCATTGGTGATCTCTTTTTCCTTATTTGCTACATACCAGGATATTTATACATACACAGGTTTATTTACTCACTTACACATGAACTCGCTCAACATTATTGTTTATTTTTTCAACTTACATGTATTTCAGGGAATTAAAGATCTGGCGCGGTATGTCATGTTTTCCCACTGCATATGGGTTCCGAGGTCATCCAGGTTTAGGAAATGTGACTTTTTCCTGGACGAGTCACAAATCTTAAACTGCGTTTTATTCATGTTGATGTTTATGTCTTTCAAAACAATGTTTTATGTTATGGTGTTGTAGTCCCTAAGACAATGTTATGTTACTTCGGTTTTAAAACTTAAATCTATGGATGATCTTGCATGGTTTTTATTTCATATAGCTTGTTATGATTAAGCTATGGTATTAAGAAGTCACACCAAATTAACCACGCTTCCGCAAAGCCAGGGTGTGACAAGCATGATGGAAATGCGTTTTCGATCTGGAAAGCTCTTGAGAAGAAATTTGAAGGAAGTACAGAGATGTCACAAAGTAAAGCAGCGTTACTGAAAAAGGAGTTTGAGTTGTTTACAAGCATGCCTGGCGAGACTACAAAGACTCTCATTGAGAGATACTGTCATCTTGTGCGTACCATGTCCCAGTTGATGATTACTAAAACTCCAGCAGAATGGGTTGAAATGCTTGCTGATGCTTTACCACAAAAGGAATGGGGTACATATCTCATGATTCTGAAGAATTCTGGACAGTTTAGCAGATTGTCGATTGGTCAGTTTATTGAAAAACTGGAGGCACAGGATCTTGAACAGCAGAAAATTGCAAGAATGAACAGTTCAAACCATCAACAAGACATCAAACTGTACTACAAGGGAAATGTTCAAACTGTTGAAGCAAGTCCAAAGATCCAAACTGCATTTAGTGCAAGAAATCAATCTGGAACAGGCATTCAAAGTTCAGTTAACACTAGTGGGTTTTCAAGTGTTAATCCTCCAAGTGTTCAAAGTGCGAGTGTTAGTAATGGGCTTATGTTTCAGTGCAATGTGGCATTGCATCTTCAAAATGGTCAAAATTTTTCTGAAGAAGTTGTGAAAAATCATATGGGTTTATTAGTTACTGCATTGGAATCTTATGAAGGGTTGATTGCTGGAAAGATTGGTAATCCGATGCTAACGAAGGAAGATTATGACCAGATCGATGCAGAAGAACTAGAGCTCATGGATATCAAATGGTGTCTAGCTAGTGTCCTGAGAAGAGCTGAAAAGTTCAAAATGATTACAGGACGACATGATTTTTTGGACGCTCATCTTTCGGCTTTAGGTTTTGATAAATCTAAAGTTACTTGTTTTTAAATGCAGGGAGAAAGGACATTTTAAAAGAGAGTGCAAGAACCAAGAAGCAAGTGGAACAAAGAATCCTTTTGGAAAAGATGATTACTATAGAAAGTCTATATATCAACAAATCACTGTTCAACCACATCAACAAAAAGATTCACAAACAGCTCATGGAAAAATCATCGAAGATGCAAACAGGAAAGCTTACTATGGCATCATTGATCAAGATGACGAGAAAGTGGCTGAAGGTTTTAGCTGGGACAAGTACATTCCAGCTGATCCTAATGTTAAAGCTTTTATTGCTCAGATTGTTCAAAAGCCAGAGTTGATAAAGGAATGGATGGCTGTATTATCTGATGATGAAGAGAAAGATGAAGAATCTGTTTCATCTGAAAACAGTTCAACAGATAACAGTGATGATGAAGAGCTTGAACAGATAAACCTTGGAAAAACACATTTATCTTCTGACAGATTTGATTTTTATTTTGCAGATAAATTGAAGAAACTCAAAGAGAGAAAAGCTGCAAAAGAATTGAAGGAAGTCAAAGTGATTGAAAAGATAGTGGAAGTGGAAAAGGTAGTTGAAGTTGAGAAGATTGTGGAGGTAGAAAATATTGTTGAAGTCACAAAACCATGTCTTACATGTTCAGTATCTTGCAAACAATGTGAGGAAAAAGACGAGAGGTTTAGTGAATCAGAGAAGATGAAAGAAAAGTTGTTGTTTGATGTGAAAAATTTGAAAGAATCATACGATGTATTAAACAGAACAGTGAATAGTTTGCAGAAAACTAATTCAGAAAGAGAAGCTGCTTTGAAGATGTTGAATGCAACAATGATGTCGAAGCAGAAAGAGATAAATTTTTACATCGAAGAATGTGCTAAATGGAAGCAAGAGTTGGATGGTGAAAAAGTTGAAAATGAAAGAATCAGAAGATTACTAAGAAGTTATACAAGTTCTGATTACTTAATTGACCGAATTTATCCAACTATTGCAGGTTTTGAAGTGTTTAAAGACGAACAGCCAAAGAAGAAAAAGGATACTGGTAAGAAACAGAGTGTCTGTTATAACAAGTGTCCGCCTCCAATTTGGGAAGGGTATTCGTCTAGAAAACCGAATGAGGAACAAGTAAAAAAGGCTGGTCAGGCTTGGGTGGACATTTTCTTTGCTTGAAAAACCTGACTTGCCGGAGATCCCAAGTTTGTAATCGTGGATCAGGAATCGGCATCTTTCTTAAAAATTGATTGTGTAAATGAATCTTAAAGTTTGTTAAATTTTACAGATTGTGAATTGCCGGAGCTTCCAGGTTGGTAAGTGCGAAGCAGGAATCGACATCTTGATTGGTAAAATGGTTTGTGTAGATGTTTATTCCTACATGTGATTAAATGTTTTGGATATACTTACAAGTGGTAAGAGATTGATTCTGACAAAGTGATTACTCAAGGTCATTAGTTTGAACTTGATGTAATCCTTATATGAATGATTGAATGGACAAGATGATGAACCAATCCCTACAAGTGGTTTTCTATCAAACCTACAAGTGAAAAAAAAAAAAAAAACAAACTTATTTTCCGGAAAAATCATTTTGATTAAAACAAACTTAAGTGTTTTGAAATCATAATGAGAAAATAGTTTGTTGAAAGGGGGAGTTCTGATTGTCTATGCCAAGTGGATGGCGAATTGAGGCGATTTGATATCGGTTGTCAATTTTCTTGTATAGTTTGTTTTCAAATTTTTTAAATGTGTTTGCATTTTAGGGGGAGTAAGAAAATTTCAGAAAATACAAAAACATTAGAAAATTTGAAAAATACAAAAACATGATAAAATCAAAAATGAGTTTTGTTGTGAAATAGAGGAAATGATAGTACATCAGTGGACTGTCACAACATGCTAAAGGAATGGAAAGTTAAAATGTGATAAACAATCTCACTGCGGATATGCCAGTAGGTTTTTGCACATTTAGTAGATTGTGACGAGATATAAATCTAAAAATCAAACTTGTTTATATAGTGGGGAACAACTTCTTGGATATATGGGTAACCCCCGAAATCTTGTTTGAAAGGTCCTTTTTTCTGAGATACTAGGTTTTTATACTAAGTGATATCTGGGGTATTATCCCGGAACTTCTGCTGAATGGAAATTCTGACCTAGTCCCCGGAGAATACTTTTCGCTTGCTTGAAATATAGCGCTGCCCTCAGCAAATTGATGAAACAATAAAATTGATAGTCATTGCTGTTGTAATTCAAAAGATCCTCTAAAGGGGACACACCAAAAGTCGAACCGTTATCTCTCTGCTGAACGGAAGTTCTGACCTGAGCTCTCACGGTTTCGTACTATAATTTATTCCCTTACAGATATCATCTGTGGTATATTCACCTGTAAGACTGAATATTCAAGTAGTGGGACACGCGAATAAGTTTAAGTTCTTAAGACATTAATATCATATCTCGGAACAGTTGAACTTTGTGTGAAAATTTAAGTGGACTAGTATACAGACAATCTAGGTGAATTGTTTAGAACTTAAAATGAAATATAGCTTAACGGTGTTGGTGATATGTCTTAGAAACTGATATGATCCTTTTACACAAACTCACAAAAATTTTGTCTGTAAATATTTCTTTACTGTATTTCTTTATATCTCACAATCCAAAAAGATTTTCAGTGTGTTTTAGCATAAAATTTTGAAAAAGTCAAAAAGATTTTCGACAACTGGTGTTGGAGAGCTGATTTTCAAAATTCCAAGTGCTAGACATGATGATCATATTGTGAGGGGAAGTCTATGTTTTGTAATAAAATGTTTTTTAATCTAATTTACAAGTGGTTCATCAGGATTATCATTGATAAAATCTTATGTTTGATTTGAGTGAGGATTTGAGTTGATGTATACATGATGTTTAAAATTGTAAAATTTACTTTGAGGTAGAGATGGTGCAGGTTTGAGGAAAGGCTGAGTGTGAGCCAGGTTGATCGATCCTGAGAAGCTTATGTTTGAAAAGCCAGGTTTCAATATTTGAGGACTCTGTAGACAAAGCATAAGACAGGTAAAGATTGAACCTGTGAAAGCCAGACTACGATTCTGAAGCAAATGATGCTGAAGAACTGAAGGATTGCCAGCACATTGTTCGTGAGGAGTCTGTTGATGCTGATTGAAAGAGTGAAGCACAAAGACTGATAAAGACTGAAGATTGTAAAGACTCGACACTTAAGACTCGTCAACATCTGAGGGGGAGTCTGTTGGTGCATACATCTGTCATCTTCGTCTTATATCAAGTCTTGGGTTTGTTGCGGTTCGGAACAAGAATGATGTCATCATTCTTGATGATGACTTCATCCAAGTGACATAGTGCTTGCATCATCACTACAACATATGCACGTGAAATAGAATTTAAACATCACAAGAAGACAAAATAGAATGCACGTTTGAAATAGAATTGTAAATTAGTGGCTGATTTCGCTCCAACCTTCATGTGAAGGTGATTCCGCCCGGAATCTAAAGTTCTGATTTCGCTCTTATTGTCACTGTGTCATTTCGGGCGGAATTAGAACACTATATATAGGCTAGCAGGAGCGAAATCATTAGTGGAGTTCTTGATTTCCATACCGAGGTGTTGCCGGTGTGACGTTTGCATGTAATCAGTTAGATATCAATACAAAAGGTGTTAAAAAGTGAATTGCTTGCTGTTTCAAAGTCAGTTTCTTGTTTTCCGCACCTGAAACCGATTAACACTCCTCTGAAAGACTCATTCAGGTCCGTATACGATCCTACAAAAGTAGAAAAAAGCCTGCTTTAATAGACCATGACACTTAGAAACTGCTCCATAAAGTAGGCATAGGAACAACTCATCAACCCTTCATTTTCTTGCTAATAATAGGCATAGTAACTGCTCCCCACTCTTCCAATTTATTGCCGACTCCTTGACCAAGTGGATCCAGCTTAAGCCCAAAAACATAATTCAGTTTTTTCCATATGGGTAGTTGTGGCCCGTTTCCTTCTTCTCGTATAAACTTTAATTGGGCCCTTATCATTACTTCCCTCCCGGTAAAACGCCTTGTCCTCAAGGCGGTGTGTTGGGAATTGTTCTGCCAATAGATCATAGGATTCCCAGGTTGCTTCTTCCACTGGGCGATTACACCAAGATACCAGCAATTCTAGAACCAAATGGTCAGCTTCGGAAACCCAACGATGAGATATAATATAATTTGGTTGCAAGTCAACTTCCAATCTTTAGTGATGGGTAATAGAGGTTGCTGCTCAGAAGAGAATGATCCATGGGCGGGTTTAAGCATGGACACATGGAACACCGGGTGAATTCTAGCAGTAGGTGGAAACTCTAGTTCATATTCAACAAGACCCACTGCCTGTTTAATACGATATGGACCGAAAAGCGTGGAGAAAGTTTTTCATATCGACGTTTGGCTAAACTCTTCTAACGATAGGGTTGAATTTCAGGAAAAAAATCACCAACCTAAAATGTCAGATCTCGTCGTTTGTGGCTGGCTTGATTCTTCATCCGATCTTGGGCCCTTTTGAGATTGTTTCTAAGAAGCCTTAGCATATCATCCCGGTCTATTAACTGCTGCTCCAATTCTGCATTTTTAGTCTCCCCCATCACATAAGGGAATAAACAAGGGGGCTCCCTGCCATAGACGACAGTGAAAGGAGTGGTGCTTGTTGCCGTATGATACCCGGTGTTATACGAATACTCAGCCCATGGTAAATAAGTGCTCCATTTGGTAGGTTGTTCACTAGCAAAACACCGCAAATAGGCTTCAAGAAAACGGTTCAGAACTTCGGTTTGCCCATCCGTTAGGGATGGTAACTTGTACTCAATTGGAGCTTAGTTTGGCTCAGACGAAATAATTCCTGCCAAAAATGGCTGAGAAAAATCATGTCCCAGTCAGATACAATGGATCGTGGAAAACCATGCAACTAAATTATCTCCTTATAAAAAAATGCAGCCATCCCTTTTTGATGTGAAAGGATGCGAGAGGCAAAGAAAATGAGCATATTTGCTCAAACGATCGACCACCACTAAAAGAGTATCATAACGACTTGAAGGAGGTAAACCGACTATAAAGTCCATTGAGAGGTCTTCCCAAATCTGATTTTGAATGGGTAAGGGCTGAAGTAGACCAGCAGGAGACAATGTTTGGTATTTCTGCTGTTGACAGATTACACATTGTTGCACAAAATTTCAAACATCTTGTTTCAGTTTAGGACAAAAGTACCTGGCTGAAATACGCTTAAGATTCTTTAAAAATCCCCCATGACCTCCAGTCGGGGTGTCATGTGCCTCCTGTAACAACTTCTGTTTGAGATCAGGTATCTCTGGTATCACTAAGCGTCCTTTATAGAATATAAACTGATCAATGATGGAGAAGCCAGCAACTAATGATGAATCATCTTGTAGTTTGTTAACTATATTGCTGGTAACAGGGTCATTTTGGAGTCCCAGTTTGATGTCAGCAACCTCTACACAATAGGGTACCATTAGTGTCAATAACTCACCAGAATGGGGTCGGCGAGATAAGGCATCTGCTCCTCTATTTCTTTCCCTGCTTTGGGAATAATAGAGAAGTCATAAGGCATAAGTTTCAATAGTAAATACTGCTGCTCAGTAGTTGTAATCCGCTGCTCAAGTAAGAACTTCAAGGTGTAATGATCGGTACGGATGAGAAAATCTCGACCAAGCAGGTAATGACTCCACTTTTGTACCGCTAATACTAAAGCCAACAGCTCCCGGTCATAAGCTGATTTGCATCGATTAGAAGGGGAAAATCCCTTGCGAAAATAGGCCACGGGGTGATCTGCTTGAGACAATATAGCCCCTACACAATCAGAAGAAGTGTCACATTCGACGACAAATGGTTGTGAGAAGTCGGGTAACCTCAAAACAAGTGTGGACAACAATGCTTGTTTCAATTCATTAAAGGCATTTAGGGCTTCTTTTGACCACACAAAACCATCTTTCTTAGTCAACGTTATGAGGGGTTGTGCTATCAAGCCATAGTTCCTAACGAAACGTCTATAGTATCCCGTTAGACCAAGGAACCCTCTTACTTCCTTGACTGTTGAAGGTATTGGCCAAGATTGCACTACTGAAATCTTTTTGTCTTCAACTTTAACACCTTTCGAATTAACCACATGCCCGAGAAACACCACTTGTGGCTGCCCGAAACAACACTTCGACATCTTCGCGAAAAATTGATTGTCGTATAGTAACTTTAAGGCCTGTTCCAAATGAGATCGGTGTTGCTCCATGGTATGGCTGTAAATCAAGATATCATCAAAAAAATACAAGTATAAAGCGACGTAAAAAGGGACGAAATAAATCGTTCATAATAGCTTGAAAAGTGGAAGGCGCATTCGTCAACCCAAACGACATAACCTTGAACTCGTAATGCCCCAAATGAGTACGAAAAACCGTTTTTGCAACATCTTGAGCAATCACTCTGATTTGGTAATACCCAGATCGTATATCAAGTTTAGGAAATACCGTTGCACCATACAATTCATCCAGTAACTCGTCGATATTCGAAATGGGGTACTTGTCGGCTACCGTTATCTTGTTAAGGGCTCGATAATCGACACACATTCTCCATGTATTATCTTTCTTTTTTACTAACAAGATCGGACTTGAAAAGGGGCTAATACTTGATTGAATAAACCCGGCTGTCAAAAGTTGATTGACTTGTTTCTCTATTCCGGTTTTTTGCGAATGGGGTATCGGTAGGGTCGGATATTGGGTGGTGGTGCATTGGGAATTAGGTGGATTGAGTGGGTTTGGGTTCTAACAGGTGGTAGGGTTTTGGGTTCATCAAAAATAGTGGAGTATTGGTTGATAATAGGTTGTAGTGGAGTTGGAATTTGTGGGTTGCTTACTGGTTCAATAGCCAAGTGTTGGAAACTAGATGATTTTTGGGGTCCCGTTTCAATACCTTTCAGCTTGTATCGTTTACCATCAATAGTGAAAATCATAAATAATTCTTTCCAATTTGCTTGAACCGTATTCAAGGTAGCTAGCCACTGAATGCCTAAAACTAAATCAGCCCCTCCAATTGAAAAGGGGTGAAAATCTTGAATAATATTCAAATCATTAACCTGTACAGAATGACTTTTGCAAATCTGATCACATCGGATTACGTCACCATTACTGATTTGAACCCCGAAAGGTGGTATCGGTTGGGTCTTAAGTTTCAGCTCTTTCACCAAACAATCTGAGATAAAATTATGGGTGGAACCCCCATCAATTAAAATTAAAACCTCCGCAGAATTCAACATACCATGGACTTTCATCATTGTTGGATACGATTTCCCGAGGATAGTATGTAAACTGATCTCTACTGTCTCCTCTTGTGTCTCATCAGAATTAGTTATTTCAGTTTCTTGTTGCTCCACTAAGTCCTCTTCGGCTTCTAACATTTTTAGTGTACCCGCTTTACATCTATGTCCTGGACCATATTTCTCCCCACACCTGAAGCATTCACCCCTTAAATAACGATTTTGTTTTTTGGTGTCTGAAATTCTGAATGGAGTTTTTGGTTGGTTAGAGGTTTGAGAGTTGTAAGAGGTAATGGTTTTAGAATCAAGTGGTGGTGGTTTGGAATTTGGTGCCCCAATAGAACTCTTTCCGGGTCGATGCTGGTTTGATTTAGACTCAAATTCCAAAGCATGACTCATAGCGTTGTAAATGGTACGTGGTTTGTGTATTCTCACATCAGCCTTTAATTCTTCCTTCAACCCGTTGAGAAAAACCCCTAACAAACAGTGGTCTGGCATGTTTGAAACCCGCGAAGATCGCCTGGCAAATTCTTGACGGTATTCCTGTACCGATGCAGTTTGTTTTATACTGCACAGGTATTCATCTGGATTTTGAAACTCAGCTGGACCGAAGTTTTTGGTGAAGGTTTGCACCAACTCTTCCCAGAAAGTCAAAGTATGATCATCCAAAAGCCAGGAATAGAGGTCTAAGGCATCTCCTTCTAGGTGCATAGGTGCTATTTCTACCTTCTCCTCATATGGTATCTTATAATACCGAAAATATTTTTCCGCCTTTAATACCCACCCACGTGGTTCCCCTCTATTAAAAATAGGAAAATCAATTATGTTGTAGGGTTTGTATCCGGCTCGTCCCTTCCACGAGCTCTCCCCTTCATCATAGATACTGCCTTTAGACCGGTCTCCTTTCAAGGCTGCAATGTCTTCCTTCATTGAATTAATGGACTCTAATTTTGCAGCAATGGCAGCCAGTTGAGCAGCCATTTGGTCTGGGTTTGAGCTGCTGCCATTAGAAGTGCTCCGGGTTTGAACCATCTTTTGTTTCCCGACAATAGAACCAAATGATAAGATATATAATCCAAACAGGAAACTTTATTTGAATTGAAGTAAACAACCCGATTCAAGAGGGGCAATGTCTCCAAATACACATTACTTTGATAATGAAAAACAAGGATGAACCATGTTAAAGTAAAAAGCCTGCTTTAATAGACCATGACACTTAGAAACTCCTCCATAAAGTAGGCATAGGAACTGCCACACCCCCAAAATCCACACTCGGAGTATCACCGCTTGGAGGCGTGACATGACCAGGATCAAGCCACCAATCATATTGAACATAACAAGTAATAAGAAAAATTCAACCACATAATATGAAAGGTGTTTCAAATAAAAAACGTAGTTAAGTGTTTAGCGGAAGCATAATTGTAAAACCCAATGTAAGCATTAAGTACGAAATAAAGTAATTTTCTTAGCATGGCACAAACTGCCATGTCCCACAACGACCGCGCCTCCCCGTGCAAGCTCCAAGAGTACCTAACGACCTGCAAGGCATGTAACAACGAGTCAACAACAAAGTTGAGCGAGTTCATAGTTGGTTGTTTGGTTATAGCATTCGTTTCATAAAGCACATGTTCGTTTTGTAAACCATGTATCGTATTAATTCATATCGCGGTCTACCAGACATGTTTGCGAAGATTAGTGGGGGCTTCCCATGTGTTACTAGACCGTGCGTATCGACTACTACGAAAATATAAGTGGTGCCCTAAGTCAATGTCTATCAGCATTGACCATTTGCCCATAGTCCATTAGTACACGCCCGTCCGACTGGCACGGTGTGAGGTTTGTTAAACCTAATAGCGCTATTAACTAATGACTCGCTCGCCATAGGCCTTGACGATTAAGTCGATATAAATGAGGGACTTCAATGATAGAGGTTTGGTCCAGTGTGTAATCTTGGCATCCTACCCACGAAGGATGGTTGTAAGTATGAGTGTACGTAGGTTTTACGTACGTGCCCCTCAATCCGAGGATAGTAAAAAGTAGTTTAATAGTAATGATAGTACGAGTAGTTATTCTATCCCATTCCCAACAGTTGGAAATCCCATGCCTTGGAAAGGGTGTGAACTCACCTTGGTTTGCTCGGTATGCTAAACTATGTGCTCACAAGAAATCAGTCACGTCCTAAAGTATGCACGTATATTCAATCAGTTCAAGTTCATAATGACTCGCATGCAAATCTAACATCACATAGTGCTTGGCAGTTAACATCATGTATCTCGTAAGCAATCAATCAGATTCATGCAATACATGCTTCATATAATGTCTTTCACAGTTTGTTCTACCTTAGTTATTCATTAACATGCTTGACAGGGTTAACAGTTTAATAAGGTTAACATACTTAACAATGTTAGCCAGCTTAACAGGAAATAATAGTTAACAATGTAAATCAACTAACAGAGCTAACAAACCATAAGAGTTACATACTTAACGGAGTTACATAACTTAACTGAGTTAATAGAGTTAACAGAGTTAATAAACTAGTAATGTTATATACTTAACAGTGTTAACATGCTTGACAGAATCAAGTAACCTAACAGCAGTTAACAACTTAACAAGGTTAATGACTTCACAGAATCACTGTACAAGGGTATTCGACGAAATCACAAGTATGGCGAAAACCCTTTTTAGGCGAAATCCCTAGTGGCGAAAACCCTTGGGTTTTCGTCGAACATAAGATGTGACGAAAACACCCAGTGTTTTCGTTGGTCCCTGTGTTTTTGCTTGAAGGTGTTTTCGTCGGTTACATCATCATCATCAGAAATCAGTTACGTATCTCAGAAACCCTAATCACATTCCAACAGTTACATCGTCTTCATCATACGGACATTCAATCAAACCAATCATGCAATCATAAGAATTACAAATCATTATATAGTCATGATCATCATTCAGCCATCATTCAACATCAACTAGTAGTTATGATCATCAAAGATTTGACATATGTTTTAACACAAAACCCATAATCTACCAGTTATCTATCATCTATCATCGTACCATCAATATATCAAGACTATCAACATCAATCAAACATAGATAATCTTCACAACATCAAATCTATTCTACCAGATTCATGACAGAAACATCCAATCCATCCATTCAGTTTTATGTCATCGACCAATGATGTTTAATATACGGAACCTTAATATGCAAATCAATTCTAATCATGTGCTCATCATCATTACGCACTAACAGTTAATTCATGATTTCAACAAGTAGTCAAAAGATTTCAATATAACAAAATCATAAATAACAGATTACTAACCTAAGCAGAAAAGGTGATACTTCGATTGATGTACGGGACTCTATTGCTCAAAACTGCCGTCGGGTTTCAAAGGGAAGCGAGAGAGAGAATGAGAGTTGTCTAGGGTTTGCCGATTAACAGTTTTCACGTATAGATTGGAAGTCATAACATATAACAGATCGTCACTGGGCCAAGGCCCATTCTTGTTTTCGTTGGCCTCTTAGAAGACAAAAACACCTAATGTTTTCATGATGTGTGTGTTTTCGTGGGGTGTGTGGGTGTTTTCGGCTATTGCTCTTAATTATGCAAACACAACATTCATACTAAGCATGTTATTAACACAACAATATATATATAGAAACACACTTATGATGCACACCAAATATAAATATAATCACAACACTTTGCAACAAGTACTAGGTTAAGTCGAGTAAGAACCTTGAAAACTCGGGTTGTCACATTATCCCCAACTTGAAAGAAATTTCGTCCTGAAATTTAGCATACTGTTACTGAGGAAGCTAGTTAAGTTTGCATAGTTTACTGGTTTTCCTGGGGTGTCACATCATCCCCCCGTTGATTTGGAATTTCGTCCCGAAATTCCGCAGTAGCTTCAGCCTCAGTAGTAGTTGCATTTTTCTCGAACAACTGGGGATACTTGAGTTTCGTTTGATCTTCTAGTTCCTAGGTAAACTCTGGGCCACGACGGGAGTTCCAACGAACTCGAACAAGAGGTATTCTGGTGTGCTTGAGGACCTTAACGTCTTGGTCCGTGATTTCAACTGGTTCCTCAACGAATTGCAACTGATCGTCGATAGTGAGCTCCTTCAAAGGAACTATGAGGGTCTCATCTGACAGACACTTCTTCAGATTCGACACGTGAAAAACGTTGTGAACTCCACTGAGTTCTGTTGGTAGGTTTAGTTTGTAGGCCACCCTGCCTATTTTCTCGATGATTTCGAATGGTCCGACATAACGCGGATTGAGTTTGCCCCTTTTTCCAAAGCGAACCACACCCTTCCAGGGTGAAACTTTGAGTAGCACTCGATCCCCAACTTGGAACTCGAGTGGTTTCCTGTGCTTGTCTGCGTAGGCTTTCTGACGGTCGTGAGCTGCCTCCATACGTTGTCGTATCTGAGCAATTCTTTCTATTGCGTCTACTACAAGTTCTGGACCTGTGATCTGACTATCACCCACCTCTGCCCAACAAAGAGGTGATCGGCATTTATGCCCGTACAATGCCTCAAACGGAGCGGCTTGGATGCTGGTGTGGTAACTGTTATTGTACGAAAACTCCACCAATGGGAGGTGTTTCTCCCAGCCGTTTCCAAAATCAATTACACATGCCCGCAGCATGTCTTCTAGGGTTTGGATGGTGCGTTCAGACTACCCATCCGTTTGCGGGTGGTAAGCTGTGCTCATGTCTAATCGTGAGCCAAAGGACTTGAGCATTGCTTGGCACAGTTCAGAAGTAAAACGTGCATCACGATCGGAAATAATAGAGGTTGGCACCCCGTGCCTCGAGACAACTTCCTTAAGGTAGACGTCTGCTAGAGTGGAGAACTTATCCGTTTCCTTAATAGCCAAAAAGTGTGCAGACTTTATGAGTCGATCCACGATCACCCAAATAGTATCGTTTCCACGTTGAGATCTAGGTAGGCCAGTAACGAAGTCCATGGAAATTTGCTCCCATTTCCATTGTGGTATTTCTGGTTTTTGAAGTAGGCCCAATTGTTTCTGATATTCAGTCTTGACTCTCGCATAAGTCAAACATTTGCTAACGTAAGTTGCTATGTGAGCTTTCATGCTAGGCCACCAATACGTAGTTCTGAGATCGTGGTACATCTTATCTGAACCAGGATGTACTGAGTAACGAGACTTATGTGCTTCATCCATCACAAGCTCGCATAAGTTTCCATAGTGTGGGACCCAGATGCGTCCTGTCACGTAGTAGGCGCCGTCTTCCTTTTGTTTTAACCGTTGCCTTGAGCCGCGTAGGGCTTCAGCCCTGACGTTTTCTGGTTTCAATGCTTCTACCTGAGCATCTCGTATCTGTGTAGGAAGACTAGATTGGATAGTGAGTTGAAAAGCACGTACGCGTCTAGGTGTAGTATCTTTTCGACTGAGGGCGTCAGCCACAACATTTGCCTTGCCCGGATGGTACTTGATGCCACATTCGTAATCATTCAATAGCTCGACCCGTCGACGTTGTCGCATGTTCAATTCCTTTTGCTTGAAGATATGCTCGAGACTCCTATGATCGGTGTAGATGGTGCACTTGGTACCGTACAGGTAATGTCTCCATATCTTGAGCACGAAAATAACAGCTCCCAGCTCTAGATCATGTGTAGTGTAGTTCCTTTCATGAACTTTAAGTTGGCGTGAGGCGTAAGCAATGACTTTATCCCGTTGCATCAACACACAACCAAGACCCTGAATTGATGCGTCACAATAAACCACGAAATTGTCTGTGCCCTCGGGCAATGAGAGAATAGGTGCGCTACAAAGTCTATCATTTAGGTGCTGAAATGCTGATTCCTATGTATTACCCCAACGATAGATAACGCCTTTCTGAGTTAGTGAAGTGAGAGGTTGCGCAATCTTCGAGAAGTCTTTGATGAACCTTCTGTAATAGCCCGCCAAACCCAAGAATTGGCGGATTTCTGTTGGTGTACGCGGTGCAGGCCAGTTCTTAATCGAGTCTACCTTGGATGGATCAACATAAATCCCATCCTTGTTTACCACGTGGCCTAGAAAGTGGACTTCACGAAGCCAGAAGTCGCATTTTGAAAACTTGGCGTACAACTGTTCTGCTCGAAGGAGTTCCAAAATGAGTCGTAAATGCTGCTCGTGTTCCTCCCGAGTCCTAGAGTAGATCAGAATGTCGTTGATGAATACGATCACAAACTTATCCAAGTAAGGCTTGCACACTCTGTTCATAAGATCCATGAAGACTGCAGGCGCGTTTCTTAGCCCGAATGGCATGACTAGAAACTCATAATGGCCGTAACATGTTTTGAATGCCGTTTTGGAGACGTCCTCGTCCCGGACTCTCAGTTGATGGTAGCCTGATCTCAGATCAATCTTTGAATAGTAGCTCGACCCTTGTAGCTGGTCGAACAAGTCGTCAATGCGTGGAAGAGGATAGCGATTCTTTACGGTCACCTTGTTTAGTTCGCGGTAATCTATGCACATACGGAAGGTACCGTCTTTCTTCTTCACAAACAACACGGGAGCTCCCCAGGGCGAAGAGCTAGGACGAATGAAACCCTTATCCAAGAGTTCTTGCAATTGCTTGGACAGTTCTTCCAATTCGGTTGGAGCTAAGCGATAAGGTGCTCGAGCTATGGGTGCTGCTCCAGGAGCTAGCTCAATTTGGAATTCGACCTGGCGATGAGGCGGTAGCCCAAGTAAATCTTCAGGAAACACTTGAGGAAAGTCGCGTACAACTGGAATATCCTCAATCTTCTTCTCTTTCATTGATGCGTCAGTAACAAGTGCTAAGATAGCGGTGTGACCCTTTCGCAAACACTTCTGGGCCTTAAGGAAGGAGATGATGCCCACTACAGCACCACTCTTGTCGCCCTGAATTTCGAGAGGTTCTTTGCCAGAACGGGGAATACGAACAATCTTCACTTTACATAGGATCTCTGCTTGCTGTTGGGATAACCAATCCATCCCAATGACGATGTCGAAACTACCCAAAACTATAGGAATGAGATCGATAGAGAAAGTCTGACCAGCGAGGATAAGATTACAACCCTTAACTATGTGTGTTGCCTCTAGACTTTTACCATTTGCTAATTCTACGACATGCTTGGTACCCAAAAGTGTTGGTGTGCGCTTTAACATTTGACTAACTTTTAGGGACACATAACTGGTATTGGCACCCGAATCAAATAAAACAGTAACGTAAAAGTCGTCAAGAAGGAACTTACCCATCACCACGTTAGGATCATTCCTTGCATCACCCTGACCTAGCACGAACACTCGACCCCTGGCACCATTGTTTCCATCATTGTTTCCCCCATTGTTGTTCCCATAGCCTTGATTATTGTTGTTGTTGTTGTTGTTCGGATTTTGGTTTAACTGGGGGCAGTCCCGCTTGAAGTGGCCTTCAGCACCACACTGAAAGCATCCCCTGTTACCTCGCTGTCGCTGCTGGTTCTGTGGAGCTGGTGGTTGTTGTTGTTGGTTCTGATTCGCAGGTCGTGAGCTCCTGCAATCCTTAGCTTCATGACCCATCTTAAGACACCTCTGACAATGACCCTTGTTGCACTGACCACTGTGGTGTCTGTTGCATCTATTGCACTTTGGGTGATTTCCTCGATATCCACCCTGCCCCTGACTACCAGAAGATTGCTGACCAGGGCTCTGATAGTCATCAATCTTTCGCTGCTGTGCCTGGGACTGAACTGAAGTCGAACCCTTGCTGGAGGTTCCATCCCATTTTCGCTTGTTATCACTGGGAATAGCAGAAGTAGTAGTAGCGTTAGCACCGATACGCTTAGGCAGCTTGTTCTGTTCCACTGCCTGGTCCGTGAGACGATGAGCAAGATGAGTAACATCCTGGATGGTAGCAAGGTTGGCAGAAGTCACATGACTTTGAATCTCTGGTACTAAGCCTTTGAGGTACAGCTCAATGCGCTTGATGGGAGGATCCACCATAGTTGGACATAACACTGCCAGTTCATTGGATCGTTTCGTATACGCTTCTATCTCTGATCCCGTCATCTTCAGGTTAAAGAACTCCACTTCCAGTTTGTGGATGTCATCACGACTACAGTATTCACGTTTGATCAATTCCTTAAAATCATTCCATGGGGCGGCATTAGCAGCCGCCAGCCCCAGCATCTGAACTTACGCATTCCACCAAGTTAGCGCAGTGCCTTCGAGAGTACCAGTGGCGTACTTCACCCTACGAGCCTCAGGGCATTCACACATTTCGAAGACCGATTCGAGCTTCTCGAACCAGTGGAGGAGTCCAACGGCCCCTTCAGTACCACTGAAAGTACTAGGACGACAGTCCATAAAGGTCTTGAAAGTACGCACAGGAGGCTGAGTGTGTTGACCTGTCGTGTGCGTAAGAGTAAACAAGATTAAGCACAAGTGTTAGTTTACGAGAGTAGGATCTAAAGATCCTAAAGTAAGTTGTGATGGCAGGTTATACCTCCTGCCTGGGCAGCTGCGAGTGCTGCAGTAACTTGTTCAGTGATCAAAGCCACCAACTGGGCTTGAGTCATGTTAACGCGTCCACTCATGATCTTCATATCAAAGGAAAACATGAGTGAGAGAGGTTCGCGAAAGTGCGGTGATAGAAGAGAGTAAGCACATAAGTGTTTTCAAACAATAGTTATTACGTTTATCTAAGCATACTACGAGCAAAGTTCTATGTAACTAGCAAGTAGGTAATATAAACATAAACCATATCACCTAGAATGTCGAGTCTTGCACGTGGAGCGAGGCGTCGTTGTGGATCTTTGAGCACTGTACAGGTTATAGTCTGGTTTTAACAAAAACTTTTTCCCCTTATTAAAACCAAGTTCACTATAACCAATGGCTCTGATACCAATATGTCACACCCCCAAAATCCACACGCGGAGTATCACCGCTTGGAGGCGTGACATGACCAGGATCAAGCCACCAATCATATTGAACATAACAAGTAATAAGAAAAATTCGACCACACAATATGAAAGGTGTTTCAAATCAAAAACGTAGTTAAGTGTTTAGCGGAAGCATAATTGTAAAACCCAATGTAAGCATTAAGTACGAAATAAAGTAATGTTTTTAGCATGGCACACACTGCCATGTCCCACAACGACCGCGCCTCCCTGTGCAAGCTCCAAGAGTACCTAACGACCTGCAAGGCATGTAACAACGAGTCAACAACAAAGTTGAGCGAGTTCACAGTTGGTTGTTTGGTTATAGCATTCGTTTCGTAAAGCACATGTTCGTTTTGTAAACCATGTATCGTATTAATTCGTATCGCGGTCTCCCATACATGTTTGTGAAGATTAGTGGGGGCTTCCCATGTGTTACTAGACCGTGCGTATCGACTACTACGAAAATATAAGTGGTGCCCTAAGTCAATGTCTATCAGCATTGACCCTTTGCCCATAGTCCATTAGTACACGCCCGTCCGACTGGCACGGTGTAAGGTTTGTTAAACCTAATAGCGCTATTAACTAATGACCCGCTCGCCATAGGCCTCGGCGATTAAGTCGATATAAATGAGGGACTTCAATGATAGAGGTTTGGTCAAGTGTGTAATCTTGGCATCCTACACACGGAGGATGGTTATAAGTATGAGTGTACGTAGGTTTTACGTACGTGCCCTTCAATCCGAGGACAGTAAAAATTAGTTTAATAGTAATGATAGTACGAGTAGTTATTCAATCCCATTCCCAACCGTTGGAAATCCCATGCCTTGGAAAGGGTGTGAACTGACCTTGGTTTGCTCGGTATGCTAAACAATGTGCTCACAAGAAATCAGTCACGTCCTAAAGTATGCACGTATATTCAATCAGTTCAAGTTCGTAATGACTCGCATGCAAATCTAACATCACATAGTGCTTGGCAGTTAACATCATGTATCTCGTAAGCAATCAATCAGATTCATGCAATACATGCTTCATATAATGTCTTTCACAGTTTGTTCTACCTTAGTTATTCATTAACATGCTTGACAGGGTTAACGGTTTAATAAGGTTAACATACTTAACAACGTTAGCCAGCTTAAGAGGAAATAATAGTTAAAAATGTAAATCAACTAACAGAGCTAACAAACCATAAGAGTTACATACTTAACGAAGTTACATAACTTAACTGAGTTAATAGAGTTAACAGAGTTAATAAACTAGTAATGTTATATACTTAACAGTGTTAACATGCTTGACAGAATCAAGTAACCTAACAGGAGTTAACAACTTAACAAGGTTAATGACTTCACAGAATCACTGTACTAGGGTATTCGACGAAATCACAAGTATGGCGAAAACCCTTTTTGGGCGAAATCCCTAGTGGCGAAAACCCTTTGGTTTTCGTCGAACATAAGATGTGACGAAAATACCCAGTGTTTTCGTTGGTCCCTGTGTTTTCGCCTGAAGGTGTTTTCGTCGGTTACATCATCATCATCAGAAATCAGTTACGTATCTCAGAAACCCTAATCACATTCCAACAGTTACATCGTCTTCATCATACGGACATTCAATCAAACCAATCATGCAATCATAAGAATTACTAATCATTATATAGTCATGATCATCATTCAGCCATCATTCAACATCAACTAGTAGTTATGATCATCAAAGATTCGACATATTAATCTACCTGTTATCTATCATCTATCATCTTACCATCAATATATCAAGACTATCAACATTAATCAAACATAGATAATCTTCACAACATCAAATCTATTCTACCAGATTCATGACAGAAACATCCAATCCATCCATTCAGTTTTATGTCATCGACCAATGATGTTTAATATACGGAACCTTAATATGCAAATAAATTCCAATCATGTGCTCATCATCATTACCCACTAACAGTTAATTCATGATTTCAACAAGTAGTCAAAAGATTTCAATATAACAAAATCATAAATAACAGATTACTAACCTAAGCAGAAAAGGTGATACTTCGATTGATGTACGGGACTCGATTGCTCAAAACTGCCGTCGGGTTTCAAAGGGAAGCGAGAGAGAGAATGAGAGTTGTCTAGGGTTTGCCGATTAACAGTTTTCACGTATAGATTGGAAGTCAAAACATATAACCGATCGTCACTGGGCCAAGGCCCATTCTTGTTTTCGTTGGCCTCTTAGTAGACGAAAACACCTAGTGTTTTCATGAGGTGTGTGTTTTCGTGGGGTGTGTGGGTGTTTTCGGCTATTGCTCTTAATTATGCAAACACAACATTCATACTAAGCATGTTATTAACACAACAATATATATATACAAACACACTTATGATGCACACCAAATATAAATATAATCACAACACTTTGCAACAAGTACTAGGTTAAGTCGAGTAGGAACCTTGAAAACTCGGGTTGTCACAGGAACAGCACATTAACCCTTCATTTTCTCGCTAATAATAGGCATAGTAACTACTCTCCACTCTGCCAATTTGCTACCGACTCCTTCACCAAGTGGATCCAACTTAAGCCCAAAAACATAATTCAGTTTTTCCATATGGGCAGCTGTGGCCCATTTCCTTCTTCTCGTATAAACTTTAATTGGGTCCTTATCAATGTGAAGGAAATCTTTGTGGTGTAGGAGGTGGTGGTGTATTGAAATTGATTGTGGTAGAGGATTGGCTAACATCTGCTGAAACAACTGGTGTCTCAGCAGCTGTTTGCCTCACATCTGCTGATACTTTTGTTGCATCAGCATCTGTTGGGTGAGTGGTGGAAAATGGTGGTAAAGCTTTCTTTTGCTTCTTTTGAGGTGATTTTTGTTGGGATGGTTTTGATGGGTTAATGGGTTTGGTTTTGGGTGTAGCAGAGGATACAGGTTTAGTAGGAGGGACAATGGTTTTAGGAAAGGTGGCTATTGGTGGTCTATTATTTCTAAAAGACTTTCTTCTTTGTGAAGTACCAATGTTTTCCTTTTTCCTATTCTCCTCCTGTTCTTTTTCCCAATTGTAGGCTTTACTTTTGTCACACCCCGACCACGTAGAACATACAAAACATGGCGGAAACATCGGGGAGTGTTGTAACAGAGTTAATCGTTTCAAATCCATGGCAATTGAAGTTTCGTTTTATTGATAAAAGTGTTACAATGTCTTAACAAACAAAGGAATACAACATAATTAACTAGTCTTGCATCTTTTATTGTCACTAAAGCCCAAGTCTGCCTATGTGTATCTTGATCATCTTATGCAACAGCTCCTGAAAAACACATGTGAAAATAGGTACGTCAGCATAAAAATGCCTGTGAGATACATAGGTTTTGTGAAAATAAGATTCATGACTTATGTTTGAGAAAATGTTTAGTCATGAACCTTGCAATTTGCTTTGTCTTGTAAATTATTTGAAAAACAATGAGTTCAGATGATATGTATAAATAAGTGAATAATGTATGGTTAAATGAATAACCATGTAAACTGAGTTTGTATAAGATAAGTTGCTTGTAAAACAATGTATTATGAAAAGTATGTTATTTGTATAAAATGTTATATGTATCAAACTGAAATGATTCAAATAACGCTACAATATGTAATACCATACAAACACTTATATATAGGAAGTACCAGCGGCGTATCCACCATGCTTGTATCATATTACACACGCATCGTTACTTAATCATTTAATCAAACCAAACCACCAAAGTAATGTTTAACAGTAGTAGAAATGTTTATGTATGGTCAAATACGGTTCACACGGTTCACAGATACAAACGGTTCACAGATACAAACGGTTCACAGATACAAACGGTTCACAGATACAAATGATTCACATAGTCAAATGATTACAACGGTTCAAAATGCAGTATAATGTGTTCACATGCTGGATGAGCATATGCAACAGAAATGTAATGTAAAACAATGTACTAAGTATGAACTAAATGGACATACATAGCATAAAATGTATTGAAATCATGTACTATAATGTACTAACGAACATAGTAAGTATATGATGTGAAAACAGGAAAGCATGAAAGTAACAAGTAGGCACATGTGTTTCACCCCAAAACAGTTTGGAAAACAGTAAAAGAGGGGTCTATGTACTCACTTGAGATTGCTCAGTAGTCCTTGAGTAACAACCAAACAAAGCTAGAGATCACGGATATCAAACGGCACCTAATATAGGTAACTATGTTAATAAACCGGACCTAAATCGGAAGATTGGGTAGCATGAGGGTTTGTAAACCAAATGAGTGTAGGAACTCATGTGATATGGTTTAACAAGGCGTACATACTAAATGAAACTTAACCTAAGTGTTTACGACCCATTACGACCCGTTTAGGTAGCTTATGCTACTTTAACGCGTCGTTCGCGTGAAACGCGTTCGGACCGCCTAACTAGCCCTATGACAAGTGTTATATGCCTAAACATGTTACATAATCAGTTATGTGACAAAAGATTAGGTTACATATGCTTAATTACCAATTATACATGAAAAGGGTATTCTGGTAATTTACCTAAGGCATATAAACTACCTATCATACAACTACTTAAACGATGTGACCATAGGGTATAACCTCGGAAGGTTATTCCCTACCTACTATGGTCACCTACTGTGTTTGGTCGGATCCTAATGATCGACCAAATGGGTCGGGTTCGAGGTATAAGCGATTTATCAGATCGCTTACCCTACGACCCTAGACAACGTGGTAATCAGTAGGCATAGTCCCAAGGGACTATGACCATCGTGATTACAATCACGTTGCGAAGTTCAAACGAACTTCGCATTGACCATTACTGGTCAACGCTGAAAGTCAAACAAAGTTTGACTTTCTGACTCGAAAAGCAGTAAAATAAGGAAAAGAACGAAAGAATACTTACGAAGGGTCCCCGAATGCTAATCCCGATTCAAGAATCTCAGGTATGAAACAATGGTTTCAACTTAGAGCTCCTCAAATCAGAATTCTAGTGGTTTTGGAGTAATGGGGGGTGGGGTATTTATAGTTTTCGGGTAACCGTTAAGATCGTTTGTCGAATATCGTGCCTTAATCGTAACCGTACAAGTGTCGGGAAATTGTGGTGGCTAAAAACCATCCTTATCAGCTGAATATGCAAGTGGGAAAGGTGTGGTGGTGGTTAAAACAGCTGGAACACGCTGACTGTTCGATATTATCTGATCAGACATGCGTACGCGGCCCGCTTCAGGATCAGTGAAAACTCAGGCGGGCGCCTGAGACTTCTGATCAGCAAACATGTTTCCATTTTGACAGTTTCAGTCCCTGCATGTGTTTAAGGCCATTTCCGACACTTCTAAGGCCCGTAAAGCCAACTTTAAGGCCCTAAAATGTTGCCTAAACATTGTGGACATGAAACATGCTCAAAAATATGCCGGGTGTTGGTTCGTTTGGTCGTACGAACGTGATGTTCGCTTAATTACGACGGAATGCGCATAAGCGCGAAAAACGATCCAAATGACGAAACGAATGGATTTTTCTTATGCCAAACACTAAAATAAAATATTTTAGTGCTTACATAAATTTTTGGATGTCCGGATGTATTCAGAACGTAAGTTATGCGCAAAAGTGCAAACTTGTGCACTTTTTGACACTTTTAGTCCCTGAATGACACAAAAGTTTATTTTAGCATACCGAACACCTCAAAGCCTATTTCTAAGCTATGTAAAGGATATTTATGGTATGTTTAACTTATGGTCATGTTCCGGAATGTCTGTTACAGTTCAAATTGGCATACTTTCGCAGTTTGTCAAATTTAGTCCCTGTAAGCGATTAAACTTTGATTTCACCACACCAAACCTTCCAAAACTTATATCTAAGTTATGTAAAGGTTATTTAAGGTATGTTAAGCCTATTTCACTATTCCGGAGTGTTTTTTGCATTAAACTGGTTATATTTACGCATCAGTGCGTGTATAACCTTCCAGAAAGCGATTTAGAGCTTGAAATCGAACAAGAGTTGATATGTGAAATCGATACCCATATTTTTACAAATCCCAAGTATGAAATACAATATTTCATTGGTTTGGCATTTGTTTGATGGTTGAAATGACACAGGTGTTACAACTTTCTTATGTATCTTGCTTCTTTTGCTTTTCTAAAACTTTCTCTTCAGCTTGAATGTTTAGGGTCTCATCAATTCCCTTTTTCTTTCCAGCATCTGAAGTTTTTGCAGAAGGCTGTTGTTTGGCAGACTTTGGCTATTGTTGGACCTTTGGTTTTGTCTTAGCTTTTGAGTCAGGTTCCAACTTTCTCATTGAGTCTTTCTCCCCCTTTTTGGCATCATCATCATCTTTTTTCAAAAACTGGTGCAGGAAAGGAGCCAGTAAGTTTGAGCAGATATTCTTTAATACACCTTATGTCTGCCTATGTATCTTTATACCAAGCTTCAACCGTAACTCTGATAAGTTCCATGTGTGTCTTACGGTTGGAATCAGATAAATTCTTCTAAGCATGGAGGATGGGTTGCACTGATTTCCATAGCTCATCAACAATTTGCTGAGTGCTAGGCTGACTTTTAGAATTCTCCAACATCTGTTTCATCATATCTTTCATTTCACCAACATAGTTGTTAATAGAAGACATTCTATCCGTCAAATCCTTGTATCTTAATTCATCACCTAACTTAATAGGATCATCTGAATTCCCACCAGAGGTGGTTGTATTTGTTTTGATAATAGGAGAAAACTCTATATCATCAGAAACAAATGCCCAATTCTCTTGGTTCTGGGGACTTCCCACTGGAGCAGAGGTTACAGTTGTATCCTCAACAGTGGTTGCCTTCAAGGGAGTCTTAGTAATGAAACCACTATCCAACTGATAACCAATGGGTTCAACAGTTGTAGTGGCTGCTCCACTTGAACTACCACCAATAGTTTTGTAAAACTCAAGGGGTGTAACCTCCTCAAATGTTTGTGGGATAGCAGATTGAATAGGTTCAGACACAGTCATTTGTTGGGTTATAGTAATGGGTTGGTGAGAGGGACAGTTTTGAGTTTGAATATCAATTGCTTCAAACAGTGGTAATATGTTTGGTGGAATTGGAGATGAAGGTTGTGGTGTAGAAAGTGACATTGCCCCAGGAGAAGGGCTTTTAAGCATACTTTTAAATGAAAGTAATGCTTCATGATGTGGTATCCCTTTGCTTACAACATGATCCTTTTGTGAGGATACATGAGAAGTTTGGTCAATGGGTTGAGATCTTTCCATATGCTGTGAGAAAGTATCAGCAGTGGTTTCAAGTGACATTTGTGTTGTCACTGGGTTAACCTCTGGGATCTCATCTTCCAGAGGACCCTTTTTATTTGGTTTGGTGGGATTTTTGGATTAGATAGTTTTCTTTTTGGGTTTTGCTGGTGTGGGTTTCACAACAATGGTTGTGGTGTTGTGATCACTAGGAGCAGTGGGCTGAGCAATAGAGGTTTGAGCAGTAGATGTGGACTCATCAAAAACATTCTCATCCCCCTTTGCTTGTGTTTTAGAAACATTTGACTCTTTGGCCATAAGGCGAGTAAAAGTTTCAGAAGTAAGACTATTTATTTTAAAGCTACACCTTGTTCAAAATCCTTTAGAGAAACATGTTTTTGTAGGTAGTAGCTTAATCATCTGGGGTACATCAAAAAAGCATTATTTGCCCCCTTTTTAATGTTTATCACATTTGTGACCAAATCCATAAACAGTGGTTGGGAGTAGTTAAAATCAGATTTTTTCAAAATAGCATATCCCAAGTACTGGATTTTTTAAGGTATTTCATTGAAAGCAATCGTCTTAGTAGAAAGACATGTCAAGAAGGTATGGAAAAAGAATTTCATAGGAGGAGGAAAATTTTGTTTAAACATTGTAACTCCTTTTAACTGTCCTTAATACCCCATATCAATCAATTCTACATGAAGTTCATTTTTTGCAAAAGAGGTCTTACCTGCCAAGTCATTCAACCCAGATGTTGTTGATATGGTAGTTGGGGTTATTGCAACAAGGGTAACTCCGACTTTTGAAGTTATAGCATAAGGGACTTTCTTTTGTACTTGAAGTTCAGCATTTGCCCATAAATCACGGAGTGTATCTTGATAAATTGGTGCTTTGGCAGTAAGAATTGCTTTGTATTTCGATGATGTAAGAACATCAATTATTGAATGATAGGTAGTGTTTTTGTCGATTTTCTCAAAAATGGGAAGTAGTTGTGGGGGTTTTTGATTGTCAGAGCCATGATCGGAAGAGAAATTTACGAGAGGTTGAAGTAGAAGTTTCGGAGAAGAAGATGGAAACCGCTTTGAAGAATTTTGAATTTGAGATGGCAGAAAGCACTGTTTGGGAATGAAACAGGGTTTTATAAAGTGAAAAAATGAATGCTGACATGGCAGCGGTTTCAAAGATCTGACGGCTAACATATGTCCACGTGGCAACTCTGTTGGGGTAATGGAGGATAATTGTTTGGAAACCACTGTTGGGCAACAACAGTGGTTGGGAACAGTGAAATGAATAGTGGCCGATTTTAGTCTATCAGTGGATAGATATCAGTGGTTGAGACCAACAGCTGTTTGGTCAACAGTGGTCCAAGCAGTGGTAAATGGAAAACAGAGGATACCTTTCAGCAGTGGATGAATTTTTAGCCAATTAGAGGTTTAAAACAATAGTGGTTATGGATAGACTTTTAAGGATTCATGAAAAATTTTCATTTTAAGGATGGGATTTTGATTTTCTGAAAACATTTTAATGCTTTTTATTCATGGAAAACAAGGTTTTACCTTTTAATCCATGTTTAGCATGCCAATTCTAGAGATCAAGCTTTCAAAGGTAGATGTGTCTAAAGATTTTGTCAACACATCTGCCAGCTGATCCTTAGTTGGAACATGATGCAGAGAAATCAAACCTTTTTCATAGCAATCCCTCACAAAGTGATGTCTGATGTCAATGTGTTTGGCGGTTGAATGGGATACTGGATTTTTAATGATGTTTTCAGCTGCTTGACTATCCAACATGAGAGGAGTCTCTAGAGCAGTTATACCAAAATCCATCAACTGGTTTTGAAGCTACAACAGTTGGGCTGTACAGCTTGTAGCAGCAATATATTCTGCCTTAACAGTGGATGTGGAAACAGCTGCTTGCTTTTTGCTTTGCCAAGATACTAAGAAATTGCCTACAAATTGACACCCTCCTGATGTGGACTTTCTTGTTGTGTTGCATCCAGCAAAATCACTATTTGAAAAATCTGAAAGCTTGATATTTCTATTAGCAGGATACCAGATACCAAGTGTGGGAGCACCTTTTATGTGTCGGAATATTCTTTTTAAAGCAATGAGATTAGACTTCCTAGGTGCTGACTGGGATCTTACACAAACACACGTTGCAAACATGATGTCTGGCCTTGATGCAGTTAGGTACAATGAAGACCCAATCATGCTTCTATACAAAGTTTGATCAACCAAGTCATCTTTTTCATCAGTAGTGATAAGCTTTGTGGTTGCCATGGGTGTACTACATGGTTTACAATAATTCATCTCAAATTTGTTTAAAAGTTCTTTTACATATTTGCTTTGATGAATGAATGTTCCATTTTGCAACTGCTTAACTTGGAGACCAAGAAAGCATTGAAGTTCACCCATGGCACTCATCTCAAACTCTGTTGTCATGAGTTTTCTGAACTCTTCACACATGGAGGTACAAGTGGATCCAAAGATGATGTCATCAACATAAATTTGGACAATCATCAGATTCCTTCCTTTCCATTTTAAAAACAATGTTTTGTCAATTTTACCCCTTATAAACCCAATGGAAATTAGAAAGGTGGAAAGAGTTTCATACCAGGCTCTAGGTGCTTGTTCAAGCCATACAAAGCTTTGTTGAGCTTGTAGACATGATCAGGATAAATGGCATCTTCAAAACAAGAACGTTGACAAACATATACCTCCTCTTGAATCTTTCCATAAAGAAATTCACATTTTATATCCATCTGGTACACCTTGATGTTGTGGTTGACAGCAAAGGCTAAGAACAATCTGATGGCTTCAAGTCTTGTGACAGGAGAAAAGGTTTCATCATAATCTATGCCCTCTTCTTGTTTAAAGCCTTGAACCACTAACCTGGCTTTATTCTTGACAACAATGCCCCTTTCATCAGTTTTATTTTTGAAGACCCACTTTGTGCCAATTGGACATTCATCCTTTGGCAGTGGTACAAGTTCCCATACTTGTTGTCTTTTAAACTGTTGGAGCCCCTCTTGCATAACTTCTACTCAACTGTTGTCTTTCAGTTCCTCTTGGTACTTGACTGGTTGGATGAGTGATAGAAAGCCAACAAAAAGACAGATGTTTTGAGATTGACTTCTTGTGAGAACCCCTTCACTGATGTTGCCAATGATTTGGTCTGGTGGATGAGATTTAAGGAAGCTAAGATCCCCTTTGTATAGAACAATGGCATTGAATGGTGAAGGCTGCAGATGGGAATCATCTGAGCTAACATCTTTTAGCAATTTTGAAGAGCCAACATCTGTTGGAGGTGGAGGAATAGGAGGAATGAGTGTGGCACAATGTTGACTTTTATCCATAGATGATGGGCTTTTGTCAGCAGAGGTTGGACTTGATGAAGTGGCAGAGGTTTGATCAACAACTGTTGATGCAGCAGTGGTAGAGTTTTTGCGGCTGTTTTGAACATCTGCTCCTCTGGTGGTGGAAGTGACTTTGTATTATGGAATCACAATGTCAAATCCATGATCTTGTGAGAAAGATTTTGGTGTACCTGCAGGGTTAGTCTTGACAGACATATCTTCAAATGTAAATTTATCAAGGTCAAATAGTTCAGCAGGATTTGCTGGGATTTTTAATGATGAAAGTTCATTGAAGTTTACATTCAAGGTCTCTTCCACACACCTAGTCCTTATGTTAAACACTTTGTAGGCCTTGGTAGTGCTTGAGTATCCTAGAAAATAACCACAATCCACTTTGGCTGCAAATTTTGAAATAGAATCTTTTTAGTTTAGAATAAAACATGGGCAGCCAAAGATTTTGAAATATGAGATCAGTGGTTTGATCTTGAACAAAGTTTCATAGGAAGTCTTTTGATGCCTGGGGTTGATTAAAACTCTTTTCTGCACATAGCAAGCAGTGTTTATAGCCTCTGCCCAAAAGGTTAAAGGTAAACCTGAGTCTGCAAGCATTGTTCTGGCAGCTTCTATCAAAGTTCTATTTTTCCTTTCAACCACCCCAATTTGTTCTGGTGTTCTTGGGATGTTGTACTGCCTTACAATCCCTTTTAACACACAGAACTCATCCAACTCTTTGTTACTAAACTCTGTTCCGTTATCACTTCTAAAGACTTTTACTGGCAGTTCAAATTGCTTTTCAACCTGTTTCACAAAGTCTTGCAAAATACATGCAGTCTCATTCTTAGAGTGTAAAAAAGTAAGTCCATGTAAACCTTGAAAAATCATCAACAATAACAAGACAACTTCTTTTATTTTTCAAACTCATGATTTTTAGAGGGCCAAATAAGTACATGTGTAACATTTGTAAACACTATGTTGTTTTGGACTCTTCAACCGACATGTATGAGCTTTTATGTTGTTTACCTTTTAAACAGGAAACACAATGCTCATCATAAGTAAAAATTTTTGGTGGGAGATCTCTTACAAGGCCTTGTTTTGAGAGTGTGGTGATAGTTTTAAGATTTGTGTACCCAAGTCTCCTGTGCCATAGTTCTGTCTCTTTGGTAGAGGCAGCTGAGAATAGACAGGCATCAGACATTGGATTATCCTTCAACATATCAACCACATACACATTGCCACTCCTATGAGCAAAAAGTTCTGTTTTGCTCCCGGCTATGATTTCCTCAATCTTTTTAACCACTTCTGGCCCAAAAATCTTACAAGTTTCCTTAGTGAAGAATGACCCACAGCCATTGTCACTCATTTGAGACACACTAAGGAGGTTAAATTTAAGATTGTCAAGAAGAATGACATTTTCAAACTTGAGTTTCCCAGCCTGAACAGTCCCTGACCCCAACACCTTCCCTTTTGAATTGTTACCAAAAGATATATCACCCCCTCCATGTTTTTTGAAATCGTTGAGTAGGGCTCTACATCCAGTCATGTGCCTGGAGCCTCCACTATCTACATACCATAAACTATCTAATCATGCAAAAGCTCCCTGCACATCAAGTAACAAATTAGTTAAGGTGAGTCTCCAAAACCAGGATGGCTTTGGATGGGGTCATAGACAGATCAGTCTCAAGTCCAGGAGAATTGACAGTGGTTTGGTCGGATGTTTGGACAGATTTTTGAATAGATTTTTGTAACCACTGCTGAGGACCATCTCCTGTCAAATGATGATAACCATAAGGATGCCTATTCATTTTTGGTTTTGATGGCCTTTTGTAGGCTTCATAACCATGAGGGACCTTTTGGTATGATGGTTGACCATGTCCCCTTGGGAATTTGTTTGCAGGTGGTACATCTGTTACTTGAACCTATCTGGGAACAGAGGTTACATTCAGCTATTTTGTAACAGGCGTTTGGATAGGGACAAAGGTCTGTTTGTTTTTGGAGGTTGGTTTTTGTGGACTCTCCAGTGTTTTTGATTTGATCTCTTTTCTTTTGATTTCAAAAGTTTTTAGATAAACACACTGTTGAGTTTGATGATTTATTTTTCCAAAAATTATGCAATGAGGTGCAGGCACAATCAAAGTTGTTTTGTTAATGTCATATGCTTTTAGAAGACAACAATCTTTTGTATCATGATTCTTCTTTTCACAAAAATCAAAAAACAGGTTTTTGACTTTCACTTTTCTCTTCCTTTTTTCAACTTCTTTTTCAACAGAGTTTGTAACCTCTGCTGGAATATCTTTTAAAGGAATGATTTTAGCATTGGGTGCCTTGACACCTTCAATGGTGAAAAAATCCATTGGCTTAAAATTTTCAAGAATGTCACATTCATCAGATCAGGTGGGTTTGAATTGATATGTTTCAATTTCCTCAAAAGTTGAGGATCCCTCTGGTTTTTCTAAAACAATTTTCTTTCCATTTTTATCAGTGACTTTGATTTCTTGACCAACCAAATTTGTGGGGATTACTTCAACCAAGCCAGATTCATTTTCAGCAGTGTTTTCAGAAATTTGGTCATTTTTTCTAAATCCAAAGCCAAATTTCACATTGCTTTTGATCTGCTTCTCAAGCATCAACTCATAACCTTTACAAGATTCTACCCATTTTTCACAAGTGATCTGGGTAGACTCCAACTCCTTTTTACAACTTTGGTATTTTTTCTACCGTTGTTTGGAGTTGATCTTTGGTTATGCTTGATTCATGTTTTAAGTTGCTGATTTCACTTTCTTTTTCAAACAATTTGGATTTTAACTCTTTAAAAGTTTTCTCAAATTGTACTTCATTATTTAAGATCTTGTTTCTAAGGTTTTCATTCACCTCTTTTATGTTAGCAAAAGCAATAATTCATTTATCTAAACACAAGTCTTTTAAAACCTGAGGTGATACCTTAGCAGCAGCCATGATGGCACAATCACATTCACCATCACCATCACACACACTGGAATCCCATGGGTCAGCCAGAGGTTCCAACAGAGGTTCAGCAACCTTTTCTTCTAACATATGTTCACCAACAATTTCTGCTGTAACATCTGTTTCAGCTTTTTCTTCTGCCACCTCAGATTTGGACTCCACTTCCTCGGATTCTAGCCCTTCTTGTATTGTTTCTAGAGCCATAAAACAAAAGTCATCAGGTAAAATATCAGAATTAGAAACTAGAGCAAAATTTTCATCAGTTAAATCCTCAGGTAACCTACTCCAACCAACAAAGCCTTGTGTAAAGAAGCTCTATTGACTGGCCACTGCTGGAGCAGATGTTTGTGCAGCTTGTGGTGCAGTTTGCACTTGGACCTGGGGTGCAAGGGCTTGAACATACTGAATTTGAGGAACAGTGGTTTGGACATACTGGACAGGAATAGTGTTTACAGGGTGTGCAAAATGAGTAGTGTTTTGCATTTGAGGAGCAGGGGTATATTGGGAATAATGGACAGTGTTTTGGGTGTTTTGAGGTCTTGGACTAGGGTGAGTGATATTAGGACCACTGTTTTGACTCCTACATTCCCTAGCAAAATGACCAAGCATGTTACACTTATAACACTTAATTTTTTACTTATCCAACCCAACCTTCAAATTCCCATGCAACCCTGAAAACTTCCTACCAGTTCTTTTTATAAAACTTGCTTGTTCTCACACCCAACAAGGCAAGTTGATGCAAAATGTCCATCTCTTCTAGATTTGTGGGGTCAAAATGTTGAAGGTCATTTAATTCAATGGATAAGTTGTCAGAGATCTGGTTTTCCCCATTAGCTGTAAAAGCATAGTTGGATGAGTAAGAATCAGAGTTGAATGCTCCACAATATGTTATATCAATGAAATGATCATAACTCTGATACTTACTACCACCAGATGACTCTTCCTGACCAAAAAGTGTTGTATTACCAAAAGAGTAATCATTAGCCACTTTCCTTGACTCGTGTAACTTCTTTTTCTGGTTAAGCTCTCTCTCATAAGTGAGAAGCCTACCATGAAGTTGAGTCAAACTCATCTCCTTGAACCCAACCGAGTTTCTAGTAACAAAGGTTATAGTGTCCCACTTTTCTGGCAATGATCTAAGGAACATACTATTTAAAGTTGAGTTAGCATATTCCATATTAACCAGTTTTAGCTCACTAATCAGACAAGTAAACCTTTCAAACTGTTGGGTTAATGACTCTCCCTTAACATGACAAAACATTTCATATTGTTGGTTCAACACTTCTCTATTGTTCTCAATGACCTCTTCTGTACCACCGAATTGCTCTTTTAGTGCATACCATAACTCTTTTGCACTGTTACAGTGTAACAGGCCAGCATAGATGTCATTTGGTAGTACTGTAGCAAATATACTGAACGCTTTAGCATCTAACTCAATTTTCTAAAAGTCCTGCTCAGAGTAATTTTCAGGTTTCTTAGGTACTTGGACCTTGGGATCTTCTGCACTCGGTACCATTGGAACTTGTGGTACGAAGATAACTGATTTCCAGCAACCGGTGTTTTGCTGTGCAAGGACATGGCCCATCCTACGTTGCCAGATATTGTACTCAGATCTGACTGTCACACCCCGACCATGTAAAACAACAAATCGTGGCGGAAACGTCGGGGAGTGTCGTAACAGAATCATTGTTTCACAACCATGGATTAAGTAGTTTCGTTTTATTGAATTAATGAACTCATTGTTTTATTACAAATCAGATAAATACAAATATTGTCTTTCAAGTTTTAAAGTCGCTAAGGCACGAGTCCTTCCTATGTATAGCATGCATCAACAATCATTACATAGCAGCACCTAAAACATATGTAAAAATAGGTACGTCAGCATCAAAATTCCTGTGAGATACATAGGTTTTATTAAAATAGGATTCATGACTTGTAAGTTTAAAAGAATGTTTAACAAAAAGTAGTCATGAACTTAAAAATGTTTTTTTTATAAATCATGCGAAAATCGATAAGAAATCAGATGAATATTTGTATAAAATATGTTGTTTGTAAAACAGTGTTTCATGAAGATATGATATTTGTGTAAAATGCAATATTTCTAACTTGAAATGGCTTAAGCCGATAGTATATCAAATATACTTTAGTTGTAAAAAATATAGTTTTCGGTAGTACATCATAAGTATACTTTGGTTTAAGAATGAAAGTATCGGTAGTATATAATTTTATACTTTGGTTTTGTAAATAACATATCAAACTATGCTTTGGTTTTGAAAATAACATATCAACTATGTTTTGGTTTGAAAATAACATATCAACTATGTTTTAGTTTGAAAATAACATATCAACTATGTTTTGGTTTGTAAATAACATATCAACTATGTTTTGGTAAATAACAAGGCAAATAGTATATTAAAATATATGTTGGATTTGTACATAGTATATCAAATTATACTTTGGTAAATAACATCACATATGGGAGCACATCAAACTATACTTTGGAAGGATATCGAAATATACAAAAGAAATGTGATTTAGTATTCATTCATACCTTAGTGTATCAAACTACACCTTAGAGACTATAGAAATACCACAAACGCAATTTCTATTTGGATAAAATTTGATTTCTGACATTCCATACATCAGGAATGGGGTGTCTAGTCCTATAGCGCTATAACGTACTACTAATCGGTTTGGTGAATGTATTAAAATAAGTACAACCCAACAATTTGTTTTATAATCCTTGAAAATTAGTGTTTAAACCATAGATAATTGTTCAATTAGTCAAAAGATAAGTACTAGCATGTATAATCATATAGTTGAAATCATGAAAAATAACAAATAGGCACATATGTTTCACCCTAAAACATTTGAAAGCAGTAAAAGAGGGGACTATGTACTCACTTGAGGATGCTTAGAAGTCTTGAATAACAACCAAGCAAAGCTAGAGGGATCACGGAATCAAACGAAACCTAATATAGGTAACTATGTTGTTGGATCGTTGTTTGACCCGACTGAGTCGTTCAGAAGAGTTTTACATCCAGTTTAAAGGCGGAATCAGTAAACTGGACACGAAAACAACTTGTAATCTTTAATCTGTTGCTTGTATTGATAATAACAATGTTTACAACCTGACAGAAAACCGGCAGCACTTCGTTATACTTTCGAAAGTCGCGTACCAAATGAAATGACAAGTGCACTATATATAGAAGTGAGATTTCGCTTGAGAGTGATTAGAACCACCTGAAGCGAAATCTGTTGTGTGTGATTTCGCTTGAACTTATCACAAGTTCACTTCAAGCGAAATCTTCACTTAAACCTCATTTCTCAGTTTCTCGAACCTCGTGCACTGATAATCCTATTCTATCCTATTACATGATACAAGACGAAGTCAATAGACGTAGTGCACTAACAGACTCCCCCTCGGATATTGACGAAGTCTTCAGTGACTATTCTCTGTTATGGCACCTTCTTCAATCTTGATCATTCTGCCTTCTCATTTAAGTTGTAACATTGTAAGCATCTAATAATCTTTCTCTTCTTCTATCAGCTTCAGGCTCCCCCTTTCGTTAAGCTTCCGTGCTTTGGGATCGACACCTAGCTTTCCAGATACAAGCTCCTAACTTTCAGCTTGTCTTCAGACTCCCCCTTAGACTCAGCTCTCGGGATCGTAGTCTGGACTATCATCTGCAATTTCTCAAACATTTATGAGTAACAGCATTTTGAATTCTCAAACAAATTCTCTAATCCACTTCCCCTATCAACAAACTGTATAGATTTAGCAGTATTAAATAATCCAACTCCCTCACAGTTAATCATCCAAGTCCAAACTAATGACCTTGGAGATATCACAAACTGTTTTTTTTTTTTTTTATTTTTTTTTTTAATTTTTTTTGATTTAAAAACTTCAAGTTTCAAATTAATGAACTTGTTTTATTTTCAGAAACACAATCAGCTTACTTAGATTTTGAAACTCAGCACTCAGACATCAGTTGTCGAAAATAAAGCAAAAATCAAAATCTTTTTGTATTTTCTGAAAGTATAAAGCAGTAAAAAAAATATGTACAAACATATTTACAGACAATATTTTTGTTTGAGTATGCGTCAGAGGATCATATCAGTTTATGACAAGTCACAAGTACCGTTGAGCTTAGTAACACAGTAAATATTAAACAATTCACTTAAATTGTCGATATACTGATCCACTTAAATTTTCACACAAATTTCAACTGATTCAGGATACGAATTAGGTATTTTAGGAACATAAACTCATTCATGTGTCCCACCTCTTGAATATACTCCCGTATCCAGATCCCAATATTCAGTCTTACAGGCAATTATAACACAAATGATATCTGTAGGGGTTAATAAATTATGAAGAATCATGAGAGCTCAGGTCAGAACCATCGTTCAGCAGAGAGATCATGACTCAACTTGTGGGTGTGTCCCCTTTAGAGGATCTTTTTTACAACAGCATTGCTAAGCAATTTTATTGTCTTATCATATATGCTGAGGGTTTATGCTATGTTTCAAGCATTTGCGAAAAGTATTATTCGAGGACTAGGTCAGAACTACCGTTCAGCAGAAGTCCCGGAATAATACCCCAGACATCATTGAGTATAAAAACCTGTATATCAGAATACGAAACCTTTCAAATGAGATTTCAGGGGTTACCTATATATCCAAGTAGTGTTCCCCACGAAATAAGTAAGTTTGAATTTAGGTTTATATCCCGAAAAAGTTTACTAAATGTATAAAAACCTATAAATGTTTTTGTATTTTCTAACAATATTACTTCCCCTAAAATGCAAAATCATATAAAGAAAATTTGACAACCAATACTGATAGCTTTGTCTCGCCATCCATTTTCTGCTTCTCATGCACTGATTTACAGAAAATATAACATACCCCCAAGATTTACAACCCATTGATCTTAACAGTTTGAAAACCGTTTTTCAATCTGATGAAAGTAATCATGTTTGTTCAGCCGTGAGGGTTTCGGCGTATTCAATCAACACATATTTTTGTATTATTAAATTTTTCAATTTTTAGGGTTTTTGAAATATTGTTTATTTATTTACAGAAAACATATAAACTTCCTGTTTCAACCAACACAGGATCTAGCAGCCTCCTCTCCTCTTTGTGTCAGGCTGCTCCAACCTCCAATTTCACAATCTTTGGATTCCATAAGCACCTGCACAAACAAACTACTCAATTACTTAAACAATTTAGCCCAGGTCTGTTGAACCTTAGGCATTTCAACACAATAATTTTCATTCAATGCTGGAAATTCTTTGTCATTTTTCACAAAAACTTTCTCAATTTTAACTTCAACTTTCTCATCTTTTACCAAATCAACATGTTTCTTAACACTCCATGTTTGACCTTTTGGTGTTCCTCGTTTGTAAAAATGTGAATCTTTTTGAACACTTTGATTTTGAACAACAACTCTTGGTTTCCAAAACTCTTGAGGTTTTTTCATATCAACAGTTGTTTTCCAACTTTGTGTTGTTCTGAATCTGGGTGTGTGAAAATTCCAGGTCTGTCTTGAATCAAACCTATTCGGGTCTGATTTCCAATTTTGATTTGAAGTAAACTTGTTTGTATTATACCTCCAAGTTTGTTTAGAATCAAATTTGGTTGACCTTTGTCTCTCAATCTCAGATTTTTGTTTCTCAGCATCAAACTTCTTTTTGTCAACATCCACCGGTTTTAGATTAGGACACTTGCGTGCAAGATGTCCTTTTTGATCACATTTAAAACATGTTCTCATGGATACATCTTTGACCTGTGGTTGTTGCTTTTTCTTTTTAGCAAAGAATTCATCATTAGACTGTCTCATTTTGAATTCTTTTTCTTTTTCTAAACTGCCTCCTTGAACAAAACTCATTTTTGCTTGAAAATTCGACTTCTCATTTTTGTTCCAATGTTGTTTCTTCTTATAACCCAACCCAGTCTTCATGTTCTTCTTTTTGAAACCAGGTTTGTTATACGAACCTGTATGACTCTTACCAACAAACTTTGAAATCTCAGACTTCTCAATCTCAACCATTTTGAAAACTTTATCAACCTTTTCTGAAATCACATTCTGAATCGGGAATACAACATCTAAGAACAATTTGTCCGATCCAATCATGGTATAAACCAATCCCTTTAAATCATCATTCAAATTTTTCTCGGATTTTGTGTTTTTCAGATATCCATCATGAAGATCTCCTTCATCTTCATCCTGTGATTCAGATTTACCTGTATCAACCGACTCTTCTTTCAACGACTTTACCTACCACCTCTGAATCATGAGAATCATCAGATTTGGAATAGGTTATGTCAATGTTGTCTGGCAATTGATCTACCATGTTGAAAGCTTTTTCGACCTTTTCCTCATCATAAAATGCAAATTTTCCCGGTGGTGGAACTTGATGAAACTCTGAACCAATACCTTTCTTGTTCTGCTCAGACTCACCCTCACCCGGTTTTATATTGAAAATTCGTTCAAGCACATATGACGACACGTGGTAACTCTTTAACTTGTTGTTATCCTGTTCTAAATCAGCAATCTGTCGCTTTAGCTTAGCAACATCTTCAATATAGGAATTAACAACATCTTGTTTTATAGAATACATTCGTTTAAGCTCTTTGGTTGTTTCAGACATATAATTCATCCTTGATTGAGCATATTTCATTTCGTCTTTTACTTTATCATATGACTCTTTTGTAACATGATATGATAATTTCATTGAGTCATATTCCTTTTTCATTTCTTGACAAGCAATTTCTTTTTGTTCACATTCATTTGTCATTTTCAAAACATTTTCTTTCAAAACTTCATTTTCTTTCTCTAGTTTGTTACATTTTTCTGAAAGTTTTTCATCATTTTCTTTAAAAACCTTTTCTTTTTCTAGCATCTCTTTGCATTTTTCTTTGAAAATTTTTTCAATTTTTGTGAACTCAAGATCTCTTGTTTTAAATTGCTCATCTTTTTCAGTACAAGCTCTGCACGATTCCATGCATTTCTTACACTGATCAATCAGTTTCAAGTTTTCAGAATCAGAGTTTACCTCAGTGATTGGCACTTCGGTGTTTTCAGCAACCTCTGTCTGCTTCAGATCAGCATCATCTTGCTTCTTTTCAACACTTACTTCATCACCAGCATCACCAACTTCCAAATTCTCATTCTTTTCTTCTTTCTTCACCTCTTTCTTCATCTCTTCTTCAATCTGCTGTTCTTCAGTAACAGCTTTCTTATCCTCTTTATTCACAACAACTTCTTCATTATTAAATTCCTTCACAGCTTCAACTTCAATAGTTTCTGTTTTAACTTCTTCAGCAACTTTCTTTAGATTTTCCACCATTTCTTCAACATTCTTCTTCATTCTCTCTTCGTCCCTTTTTCTTAGACATGATAACATGGCATATCTGATATCCTTTTCATATTGCTTAGCATATGAATCATCTTTCAATACTCTTCTATAGTATTCAGCTCTTAACGGGACAGCAAGAAGAACATCATCGAAGATTATGTCTTTCTTGGGAACAACCGGTTCTCCTTCTCTGTTATAGTAGCATTCTCTCTTTTTATCCCATCTTTTGCTACCGACAGCCATCTCATACTCTTCCTGCATATCATCCATTCTGTTGTAAACCACATTTCTTTCTCTGTAAGTCTTCTCACTTAAAATCTCTTCCCGAGTTTTCTCTTTGATCTCAACCTTTTCTTCATGGATTTCAGTAGTGTCTTTGTCTTTGTTTTCATCTTGAATCTCAGCAACAAAAACAAACTTTCTTTCTTCTGTCATAGCTCTCCCGTGAGCTGTTTTACGAACATTCTCTAAACGATCTTCTTCTGGACAAACTGTACTCCAATCAAATCCTTCATCCTCGTAAATTACAGCATAAGCTCTTGATTTCTCTTTCGGTTTATCTTCAATCAACTTTGGCTCTTCTCTGCTTCGATGGTAGATCGCCTTTCGATAATAATCATCGTTGAAAGGACGTTCATTTCTTTCACCAACTTCAGAATTTCTGCATTCTCTTTTGAAATGACCCTTTTGCTTGCATTTGAAGCAGGTCACTTTGGATTTTTCAAATCCAAGCTTTGTTGAAGCACCTCCAAGTGATTGTTTCACGGTAATCTCCATATACCTCTGAGCTCTTCGAATACAACTAGCTAAACACCAACGAATGTCAATGAGCTCCATCTCTTCTGGATCAATCTGGTCGTAGTCTTCTTTGGTCAATTCGGAGTTTCCAATTTTGCCAGCTACTAGACCTTCATATGACTCCAAAACAGATGCAAGAAAACTCATTTGCTGCTTTGCTGCATTGATGCTCATTGCAGGAGAATTCTTCAGTTTAAGAGCAATGTTGCACAGAATTTCTTCAGATTCATCAGAATTTGTCTTTGAAGATGAATGATATCCAGAATGATGATTTGTTGACGTTGTTGGTGGTTCTTTCATCTTTTCACCACTAAATGCTGTTTTTGGTGAACCAACGCCTTTATCAGAAAACACACTGCTTTTGTAGTACAAGCCAACGTTCTGTTGATGTGAAGAATCAGTCATCTTGTTTTGCTTCTGCAACTCCAAATCATGACTTTCAATCTTTTCAAACAAAGCATCAAGAGTAATATTATCATACACAGCATCATTTTTCAAAATAAAAACAAACGTTTGCCACTGATCAGCTCGTGGTAACGCTTCAATCACTTTGTCTATCAATTCCTCTCTTGTTTTATTTATCTGTAATCTTTCCAATTCAATTTTAAGATGACAAAATCTCTCAATCATTTGTCTCACTGACTCTCCTTTTATGTTATCAAACAGATCAAATTATTTCTTTAATAAAGCAATTTTGTTCTTTTTAATCTGTTTACCCCCTTCAGCTTTAACACGTAAAGCTTCCCAGACAGACTTAGATGACCCGTCATGAGTTAGTAAAGCAAAAATATCGTTTCTGATTGCGGACTGGATCAATGCTATCATTCTCTGTTCAGCTCCAAATTCAGCTTTATCTTCTCTAGTAAATTTTTTGAATACAAGATCTTCGCCTTTATCGTCTTTTGGTTTTTCATACCCATATTCCAAACAAAACCAACTTTCATGAGCATACGCCTTTGCCCAGTTGATAAAGCGTTCTTTCCACCAGGTATAATCCTCAATGCTATCAAGAGCTGGTGGCTTTGAATGAGTTCCGTAAAAGTTATCATTCTTGATATTTTCATTTAGCACTTTAGAAATGGTTTTTGGTGTAATATTTGAAGCCTCAGACGATTCGGTTGCGAATGCGTTGTAAAACGTATTGAAGAATTCCTCAGCCATTATGCAAACCTGACAGAATGATCAAACAAACCCAATCAGTACAATCAAATATCAAATAAACTGAAAATGAATGACACTTGATCGTCGTGAAATGATCTGACACAAAATTCCACTTTTCAATCGAACTAAGAAACTCAAGCGAAATCTCAAGTTGAAGCAGAATGAGACTTCAAGCGACATCTTTTGACTAACTACTTCAAGCGAATTCAGCACAAAATAACAGTTCAAGCGAAATCTCCTTTTAAACTGTTCAAGCGAAATCTGCTAACAAAACTGATTCAAGCGAAATCAACTATTTCGCTTCAACTGATTAGAACCTTCAAGCGAAAACCAGTAGCTCTATTTCGCTTCAGATGAACTCAAGCGAAATCCAAAATCACAACACTATTTCGCTTCAGATGTTCAAGCGAAATAATCCAAACAGTCTGTTTTGAAGCGAAATCAATTATATCCTTCGAACTCTTTCAAGCGAAATCTAGTTTCTTTCCAGTTTTTGTCATTTTTACTTTGAATTTCGGTCTCAAACTTTCAAGGCTTTGTTAGAATACTGTTTTATACATTCGATGAAAAACTCAGACCATTTTGACCGTGAAATCACATCCAGATTGAAAAAGAAGGTGTAGAATTCAGAAAGTAGATGATATCAAGCTAAACTCTTCTTCCTGAGCTCTGATACCACTTGTTGGATCGTTGTTTGACCCGAATGAGTCATTCAGAAGAGTTTTACATCCAGTTTAAAGGCGGAATCAGTAAACTGGACACGAAAACAACTTGTAATCTTTAATCTGTTGCTTGTATTGATAATAACAATGTTTACAACCTGACAGAAAACCGGCAGCACTTCGTTATACTTTCGAAAGTCGCGTACCAAATGAAATGACAAGTGCACTATATATAGAAGTGAGATTTCGCTTGAGAGTGATCAGAACCACCTGAAGCGAAATCTGTTGTGTGTGATTTCGCTTGAACTTATCACAAGTTCACTTCAAGCGAAATCTTCACTTAAACCTCATTTCTCAGTTTCTCGAACCTCGTGCACTGATAATCCTATTCTATCCTATTACATGATACAAGACGAAGTCAATAGACGTAGTGCACTAACATATGTTAATAAACCGGACCTAAATCGGAAGATCGGATAGGATGAGGTTTTGTAAACCAAATGAGTGTTGGAACTCATATGATATGGTTTAACAAAGCCTACATACTAAATCAAAACCTATCCTAAGTGCTTATGACCCATTACGACCCGTTTAGGTAGCTTACGCTACTTTAACGCGTCGTTCGCGTAAAACGCGTTCGGAATGCCTAACTAGTCCTATGACAAGTATTATATGCCTAAACATGTTTAAATATGTTGCATAATCAGTTAAGTGACAAAAGTTTAAGTTACATATGCTTAAATACCAATTATGCATGAAAAGGGCATTTTAGTCATTTACTTAAGGCATATAAATTACCTATCATACAACTAACTAAACGAAGTGACCATAAGGTATAACCTCGGAAGGTTATTCCCTATACAACTATGGTCACAAAAATATGTTTGGTCGGATCCTAATGATCGACCAAACGGGTCGGGTTCGAATGTCTAAGCGGTTATTTAGACCGCTTATCTTACGACCCTATATAAGCACTAACAAAAAGTGACGAGTTAAACATGTTAAAACATGTTTAACGAATTTAGAAAACAAGTTTGATATCAAAACAAAGGGTTTTGATACCCAAAAATAGTTTGGTTGCAAAATACGCATAAACGCGTATTTTGACCGAAACTACGACTCGTCACTATTCCTAAATAACGTGGTAATCAGTAGGTATAGTCACGAAGGACTATGACCATCGTGATTACGCTCACGTTGCGAAGTTCCAACGAACTTTGAGTTGACCATTGACTGGTCAAAGCAGAAAGTCAAACACTGTTTGACTTTCGCTTAAAAACGCATAAAAGCACGAAAGAATACTTACAAAAGGTCCAAGCTAGAAGATTTGATCCAAAATTTCTCAGGCATGAAGGTTTTAAGCATCAACTTAGAGAAATCAGATCAAAGTGTGAGCTTGGAATGAAAATGGTTTGGGTTTATATAGATTTTGGAGAACCGTTAGAATCGTTCCTCGATAAACGAGCTTCGATCTGAGCTGTACAAGTGCACCCACTGTTTTGGAATACCATGGGTGCTTAAAACCAGCCCCTAGATTCATAAAAACCATGTGCAAAAGCAAGAAACCTAGCTGCTGATTGTAATCAACTATTTTGCTGATCTGGGCAGCCCTCGTGCCCTGCGTAGGCTGAGGACCCACCTTACGCGGCCCGCCACCCAAGAACAGATCAGCAACAAGTTTCAGAAATTACATATTTAGTCCCAGCAAGCTTGTGATGTCATTTTTGTGACTTAACCCCATTTCAAGGCTCTAAAATGAAGTTAAAGTATAAGGAACTTAAAATATGCTCAAAAACATCTCGGATGTCGGTTCGTTTGGCCATACGGTTGCGTTGTTCGGTTAATCACGACGAAACACGAACGGATGCGAAAAATGATCCAAATTACGCGACGAATGGAATTTTATCATGCCAGTCACTAAAATAAAATATTTTAATGATTACATAAATTTTTGGATATCCGGATATATTCAGAACGTAAGATATGCGCAAAAATGCAAACTTGTGCACTTTTGACACTTTTAGTTCCTATTTGATCAAGAAAGTTTATTTTTGCGCACCAAACACCTCAAAGCCTATTTCTAAGCTATGTAAAGGATATTTAGGGCATGTTTAACTTATGATCAAGTTCCAGAATGTTCATTACAGTACGAATCGACATACTTTCGCAGTTTGTCAAAATTAGTCCCTGTAAGCGAATAAACTTGATTTCGACACACCAAACCTCTCAAAACTTATTTCTAAGTTATGTAAAGGTTATTTAAAGTATTTTAAGCCTATGTCACTGCTCCAGAGTGTTTGTCGCGTTAAAATGATTACGTTTACGCATCAGTTCGCGTATAACTTTCCAGAAAGCGATTTAGAGCTCAAAATCGAACGAGAATTGATATGTGCAAATGATACACATATTTATACAAATCCCAAGTATGAAATACGATATTTCATTGGTTTGGTATTCGTATGATGGTTGTAGTGACACAGGTGTCACAGTCTCCCCTACTTTAGGAAATTTCGTCCCGAAATTTAATTTTCGAGGAAACTTGTGAAGAGAACTGTGATTGTTTCGCTTTCGAATGAATCCTTCGTACCCTAAGTAAAACTCTGGGCCACGTTTGGATTCTTAGTGAATTTGTCAACTGTCCAAGTGATGTTCTTGCAGTAACAAAACATGGAGTTTCGAACAACGGTTAGAAGGATGTTTCCTATGAAGACTATTATAGGAAACTTGTGTGTGCTCAAAAATCAGAGTCGGAGATTGTAAAAATGACATTGGTCAAGGTCCAGGACTTCTAGTAAGTTAAATAACGCTATGTTCGCAATGTAATAAGGAACACTTATATATAGGAAGTACCAGCGGCGTATCCACCATGCCCCTTTCTACATTGTTCCCGTTTCGTTATTCTCATCACTATAGGTCTTAACACATGACAAAACTTGTTGTGGTTTCTGTGCATTGAATTCCATAATTATGTATGCATCCATAATTACGTAATTCCTTGCACAGTCCACACAGTTCATTTCATAATGTGTAGGGGAAAAAATCAATCGAATAAACATGCAGTGACTTGACTAGACCACCAAAGGATCTTTTTAACTAGATCAACGAACGATCTTTTTAACTAGATCAACACATGATCTCCTTAACTAGACCGTCATACGATCTCCTTAAATAGACCACTTAAGGGATCTTTTCAGCTATATCATCACATGATATTCCTAACCAGATTTTTGAATCAATCTTTTAACTAGACCACTCAAGGGGTCCAATTATAGAATAGTACTTCATAATCCAAGGGTCTTAACTATTACGTAGAAGCCCATTAAGGATTTAAGATAGTACCTTTGGATATCCTACTATGAATCCCTCATATGGAGATATGGAAGATTCTACGAGGATTTAGATAATGAATATTCGGATCACACAAAACATAAAAGATAACACATAAGCACATAATCACATAATTGCATCAGTTTCGTAACATAGAATTTGAAACAACAGATTTTATTTATATAACAACTGAATTGTTTCAAACAAACAAAGAAATACAAGAGACTAATTATTCACTGCTACATTGTCGTTTGCGTTTGCCTCGTTTATGTTAAACACTCGTCCACGTGCTGGATTTGTGTTAACATGTCTTGGGCAATTGTTCCGATAGTGAGTAAGATCACCATAGTTATAGCACGATCCAGGTGGAAACTGTGCTTGAACAGCAGCAGGATTTGCAGCAGCTTGATTAGCATAACGGCAGGTGTTGACCAAATGTCCCAATCGCCCACAGTGGGTACATTTGTGACACTGTACTTGCTCCAGATGATGACGGTTGCATTTGTTGCACAAAGGTGCTGTACCAACATAATTTTTCCTTGTACGAGGTTGTGCTGGCTGGTTTGGTGCAACCTGATTGTTCTGAGCAACCATTACGAAGTTCTGTGAAACCTTGCGCTTCTTCTTCTTGGATGTCTCGGCCTGTTTATCCTTTGGTTCTACTTGTACAGACTTGTCAGATGGTTTCGGGTCGCCCTTTCGAAAAAGCTTACCTTTCTTGATCTGGGATTCAGTCAGGGTAGCAGACAATTCGATGGCCTGTCTGACGGTAGTAGGGTTGCTACCGGTAACGATATCCTGAACTGGGTCAGGGAGACCATTGTCACACCCCGATATTTCCACATATTACCGGTGGGCCCGGTGGGGAGTATCGTGAGGTAGTTGATATCATCATAGTTAAATAATCACAGTTCAATGCACAACGGAAGTCTAAAGTAAATATATTACAAACCGATTCAAAAGTAACATCAATATTACAAACGGATTGTAAGATGGATCCACAGGCGGATCTTAAAACAGAAAGGTAAACACTGTTCAACAGACTTTAGACGTCTAGAACTTGCAAGATTCCCTATTAACGCCCCGAGCTCCCAGCCAATTACGTACAATACCTGTCACTTAATCTTTTTGGAAAATACGTCAGTTTACACTGGTAAATACAATTAACTGACTCGTTTGAAAATGTTTTAAGAAAATTGATTTGAATGCACAAGGCACAAATATCCTTTTATAACTTGGGACAATTATATAAAAATAATCTTGTATATAGATTTACATGTTCGTTATACATTCAGGGCCCGATGTAGAAACCGAGTCAAGATTAACAGACACACCACAAGTATAGGCCCACAAGAGAGTGAGATACCATTTTTCTTACGCAACTGTCAGGTGTATGCCTACACCCCGTGCTTAAGACGTGGCCATTTTCTTAATAATGATGCCAAGGATATCCGGGACATGGTCATTAACCCCCAAAGGCTTTATTTCAAACAAGACAGATTAAAACGGGTTACCTCGATAATTTAACCACTATTCGATTAAACATTCAATACCCGACCAAGCGGTATTATTATAATACCGTATCCCAAGCCCGTATAGGGAAAATAAGTTAAAAGTATTTACCTGAGCTTAAAATGCAATTTATGTGGGATCGTTTTCAGACCCGAACGAGTCGATCAGAAGAGTTTATCTCAACACGAAAGGCGGAAACAGACGTGTAGAGTTCAATTCAGCTAGATTATCACATTAAACTGTCCGTATATTGATTTCAGCCCAAATACAAGCCTGTGGACACTTCGGCAACACTTCGTTGCACAAACCGGAACTGTTACAACTGATTTCGTATGAGGGACTATATATAGGAGACCTGATTTCGTTTGAAAGTGGTAGTGTGTCACTTCAAACGAAATTAACTCAGTTAATTTCGCTTGAAGATGTCACATACCATTTCAAACGAAATTACCTCAAAAACACATAAATCCTACCCTATTTCTCTCCTTCAACTTCTCCAAGCGATCTGGAAAATAGAATTGAAAACTTTCAGGAGATAGATGAGCTTTTGCAACATTAATATGTCTTTCTTCCTCACCATCACCACTGTCATCAGTTGGTGATTGATCAAAATCTATCGCTTTTTCAGAACTATCATCTGAAGAACCAGAATCAGATGGTGTTTGATCAAAATCTAATTTCTTTTCAGCACTATCATCTGAAGAAACAGAATCAGATAGTGTTTGATCAAAATCTAATTTCTTTTCAGCACTATCATCTGAAGAAACATAATCAGATGGTGTTTGATCAAAATCTAATTTCTTTTCAGCACTATCATCTGAAGAAACAGAATCAGATGATGTTTGATCAACAACAGTTGCTTCTTCTGAACTTTCATCGGATGAAACAGATTCTTCTTCTTGATTCTTCTTATGAACACCAATTGCTTTCATCCATTCTGTAAACAAATCAGGTTCTTGAACTATCTTAGCAATGAAAGCTTTAAAATTCCCATTCTCATCTGCAAACTGATTCCTGCTGAATCCTTCAGGTAACTTTTCGTCATCTTGGTTTATTAAACATGCTTTACTATCAGCTGATATATATTTATCCCAACAAAATCCTGGAGCCATTTTCTCATCATCTTGATCAATGATACCAGAATAAGCTTTCTTATTTGCATCTTCGATCATCTTCCCATGAGCAGTTTGTGTTTCTTTTTGTTGATATGGTTGATGAGCAACTTGTTGATATATGGCTTTCCGACAATAATCATCTTTACCAAAAGGATTCTTTGCTCCACTCGCTTCCTGATTTTTGCATTCTCTTTTAAAATGACCTTTCTCCCTGCTTCGAAAACAAGTAACTTTAGATTTATCAAAACCCAAAGTAGACACATGTGCATCCAGAAAATCATTTCTCCCTGTGATCATTTTAAACTTTTCAGCTCTTCTCAAAACACTAGCTAGACACCATTTAATGTCCATGAGCTCCATTTCTTCAGCGTCTATCTGATCGTAATCCTCTTTTGTCAGCATAGGATTTCCGATTCTCCCTGCAACCAAACCTTCATAAGATTGTAGCACAGTTGCAAGTAACGCCATGTGATCTTTTGCAATTTCTTCAAAAAAACTGAGACCATCTGGAAGATTCAATGCAATGTTGCACTGTATCACACAACCATTTCCACTTTTTGAGCTTTGAGAATGAAAACTTGAAGTTGAACTCTTTGGATTAACACTTGGATATGAAGAGAATCCACTGCTGCTGCTTGGATTTTGTTCAACAGTTTCAGATGAATTTCCAGCACTAAAAGCGGTTTGAATTTTCGGACTCTTTTCAACCTCTTGAACATTGCCTTTGTAATACATTTTCACATCTTGTTGACCACTCGGATTAGTCATCCTCGCAATCTTTTGTTGTTCAAGATCTTGACCCTCAATCTTCTCGATGAACTGAGAAATCGTCAAACCATCATATACTCCGGTGTTCTTTAAGATCATCAAAAATGTACCCCACTCTCTCTGAGGTAAAGCATCAGCTAATTTGTCGACCCATTCCTCTCGTTCTTTGGTTATGCTTAGCAACGACATAGAACGCACTAAGTGGTAGTATCTTTCGATCAATTTCTTTGTATCTTCTCCTGGCAGACTTGTGAATAGATCAAATTCTTTCTTAAGCAATGACTTTTTACTTTTGATCATCTTATCACTTCCCTCAAACTTGATTTTAAGAGCTTCCCAAATTGATTTTGAAGTTTTGTCATGTTGAAGCAATACAAAGATGTCTTCTTTAATAGCCTACTGAAGTAGACTAATTATCATCTTTTCAGCTCTGTACATGTCTCGTTCTTTATCAGTGAATTTAGAAATTTCTTTCACAACTTGCAGATCTGTACGTGGTAGTACATATTTTTTCAGAATACACTCCCAAGATCTCAAATGGTTTGCTTGAACCCAGTTTTCAAATCGATCTTTCCAACCATAATACTCCTCAATGCTCATTAACTTCGGGGGTTTTTGTGTAGTTTCAGTCTCATTTTCCAAGTTTATGTTTTGAGCAATGGTCACCGGAGTAGTCGGGGATGTTGCAAATGCGTTGTAAAACTCTTCACTCATGATTCGGTAAACTTTTTCACAAAACAATCAGATTCAAACGAAATTACTCTCCAAACAAAAAACCCTGTTTAAACTAGATCCTCTTTCAAACGAAATAGCTATCCTCAAACGAAATCCCTTATTTCGTTTGGAACTTCAAACGGAATAGCAGTCTTGAAACGAAGTTGTAGCTTTCAAACGAAATCCCTCAAACGGAATCACAATTTCAAACAAGGTTCTTCAACTTCTCAAACGAGATATTATATTCAAACGGAATTAACTAGTAATCTCAAACGGAATTAGACAGATTGTGCACTCTCAAGCGAAATCAGCAAGTAATCTCAAACAGAATCAGCATGACATCATCATTTCGGTTCAAATTTTGTCCAATTGGTCAAGTTTTAATCCGATTTTAGTTCTGAAACTTTCTAGGGTTTGTTAAAACAACATTACGCACATGATATGTGAAAATCAGCCGTTTTTAACGGTGAAAACTTGTTTAATTTTGAAAAGAAGGTGTAGAAGTTAGAAAAAACAGCTGAATTGGTATGAACTCTTCCTCCTGAGCTCTGATACCACTTGTAGGATCGTTTTCAGACCCGAACGAGTCGATCAGAAGAGTTTATCTCAACACGAAAGGCAGAAACAGACGTGTAGAGTTCAATTCAGCTAGATTATCACATTAAACTGTCCGTATATTGATTTCAGATCAAATACAAGCCTGTGGACACTTCGGCAGCACTTCGTTGCATAAACCGGAACTGTTACAACTGATTTCGTATGAGGGACTATATATAGGAGACCTGATTTCGTTTGAAAGTGGTAGTGTGTCACTTCAAACGAAATTAACTCAGTTAATTTCGCTTGAAGATGTCACATACCATTTCAAATGAAATTACCTCAAAAACACATAAATCCTACCCTATTTCTCGTACAACGCGCCCTGATCTAACAATTGCAATGTTAGACTCGATACAAGACGAAGTCGACAGACGCATGCACCAACAATTTATACTCAGCCTTATATTCTAATCAGCAAGAACAGGTACCTCTATTTGGGCTCTCAATCTGGAACGAAGGTTTTTTTAACCTATTAGATTCCTAATGGGTCTTATTTAAGTTGTAACTTAGACCGGTTAGTTTTAAGGAAAGGTTTACGGTTCAAAACGCGAGATTAAGCGAAGACCGAATTAGAGTGTGATTTAGACCCGACAAGTATGAAGACTTGTTTAATTTGGGTAAACTAAACACATTCTGGATTTTGAAGCAAAAATGATAAGGTTTGACCCGTTTCGGTCAATTTATGCAAACTAGTTACATAAACCGTACCGAACGCGTAAAATGCATAACGGGTAACCAAATGAGTCATGCATATGTTTCAGAAGTTAATATGACTTAAATATGTTGTGATACCAGTAGGATACCTTCCATTATGCCCAAAACAAATTTAAAATCAAATTAAGCCCCGAAAGGGCATTTTGGTCATTTTAAAGATCATAAAAGAGGTTAAATGACAATCTGAGGTTCTGGTCTAAAATGATCAGTAAAAATATTTATTTTAGTAGGTTATATCAGTAAAATATCATATTGTTGATGCATTATTTTGGTGTCTGTAACTTGTCTTATTTAACGATGTAATTTATACGGTCTTTTTATATTTATCGAGTCTGTAATTCGCCGTCGACCAAGTCGGATATCCTCCTATCCTACTTGTGTCCGACAACGTTTCTCTCATCCGTTATGTAAGTTAAATGACAATGCATGTTGCATAATGGTTTGTTATGTTATGTTTGTGTTTATAAGTTTGCTGCAAACTGTCAAACAGTTTGCAGCACATACAACAGTTGCAGCCTTCGACGAAACCCCAGGTTTCGTCGAGCACTACATGACGAAACCCCAAAATGACCAAAACCCCAAGGTTTCATCGTGAAGGGTGATGAAACTCCTAGAGTTTCGTCATCCAGGAGGTTTCGTCAGGCCCATGTAAGGTTTCGTCGGGCCCAATCCTGGTTTCGTCTACTATTGGGCCTAGGCTGCTATATAAACACCTCATAGTTTCACTTTGAAACTATGAGAGCATAACCATTACTGAAAGTCTATTGTCAAACTGTGTGTGTATCTGTTTGATCTTTGTTCTCATCCCGTTAATCAATTGACTGTGATTCATTGGTTATTTCGTGTTATTACTATCTATGTTTGGTTTGGCATAGTCACGGGGATTCCGCACTCGTGACCGTGTTTGTGATAAACAAGCGATTTGGTTTCGTTATCGATCCTTAGAAATCGGGACCTACAAGTGGTATCAGAGCGTTGACTCTTATCCTTGTTTAAAATCAAACATAGTTCGGTTTTCATCAAGTGTTAAAACTGTTTATTGTTAGTTGTTTTTCTGAAAATTGTTCTTGAAAAGTTCATACATTTCTTGAAAAATCTTCTTAAAAACTGTTGATCTTGTTGATTGCTAAAAAGTTTTATCAAAAACCTTGTTAGATTGATTGTTCACGTGATAAACCGGGTTTTTAGTGAAAGTTTTAAGCAATTTAGTGTTTCGGAAAGTTCATCAGTGACCGGAAAGTTCATATGTTTTGGGTTTGATCTTCATATCTTCAAAGAACCTTCAAAGTGTTCATAGATATTCTTGGAATTTAAAATTAAAAGATAAATTGGAAATTGATAAAAGGATTAAAATATTGTACACCATACCTTGGTTTGGTAAGATGAGTATGTTGTGAGTTGATATCAGGTGTACTGTGTCAGTAAACAGATAAGATTTGATTTGAAAAATCTCACCAACTTTCACCAACTGTCTGTGAACCTTATCTCGATGAAACCTAGAAGCGACGAAATGTCACACCCCGACTCGCAGCGGAAGACAATTGCGGGGTGCGGCAGACACATGGTACTCCTCATACTTTAAAACATTACATTACATAAAACAGGAGCATCGGTTACAACGTATTCAAACTATCACATTACAAACCATATGTTAAGAGCGGTACTACAAGCCATTATAGCTTTTATTATGCTACGTCCGCCTACTAGGTCCTTCCAAACGCTCAGGCTCACTCCTGTTTCATTTTACCTGAAATGCATGATAGTTTTAAAAAGATCAGCTAAACGCTGCTAGTGAGTTCCACTCGTTTGGTTGTTTCGTTTCAAAATGTATCAACATGTTTAATTGCACATATTACAGTTCATAGATGGAATTACACGAGTGTCACAAGTGAAACCTAGACTGTTCTAATCGTACCGTGTCACACAGACACGTACTCGCACCACCTGCAACTCATGAAGTTCAATGCCCTCGGGTAGTTATGTCTAACAACATAACCTGGTTACGGACATGTGCAGACCTTGTTGCCGACATCCTGCCGGGCGTGGTCTGGGTTTGTCAAACCAATAGTACTATCCACTGCCCACGGCTTACGTTAATCACTTGTATCGGGGCTAATATCTTGTGTTAGATAGTTCACATCATACGGTTTTTGAGCAATTAACACAATTTGTAACATGCAAATCACCCCAGAAAACAGTAAAACAGATTAATAGTGGGGGAGTGAAACTCACAGTGCAGTTAGTAGTCTTAGCTAAAGATAGTTTAATCAACGAATTCAGCTTTAATAGCACACATGCAAGTAATGACTCAAATCAGTATCTAAGTCGGTAATGGTTATAACTTGGATTTGGTCATGAGTTTTCATCCCGGATTGAGTCTATAGGACACGGGTATGGTGATGGAGGTCAGGGTAGTATTAGTTTTCAGTTTAGCTTCCGGGCACCGGTTCGCGTGCCAGCCAATGTCAGTAGTTTAACGTGTTCGGATAATGGTACGGGAATCCTAATAGTGCTAGCACGTTGTTAGTTAAGAATGATTAACTTTTCATTAAGGGAGTTTGGGTGTTTGGGGAGTCCAGGTTGCCCAATTTTGAGTTTCCGTTTCCACCGTCGGGGATTTTCCGAACTGGTATTGGACACACCCCGAGTGTCCAATCCGCCCTGGAATCTCCCGGAATACTCCCCGTGTTTTAATTATATAATTTGTCGGGTTGGGTCAGTTCCCACTTCCGGCAGGTTCGTTACACGGTAAACTGCCGAAATTGATTTAAATAACCTATTTTTAATCTAAAAAAAATTCCCCTTTTTTTCTAGAATTTGAATAAAATTCTGTAAATTTTTATATAACTCACTAAAAATCTGTATAATATGGGAAAAATTTCTGGGAATTTATTTTGGCATTTTACTTGTCTAAATAAATTATTTATAAAACTATATTTAACCACATAATTATCATTAATTACCATAAATGATTCAAAAATTCCCAAAAAATTTCTGGACATCCCTTATGTTCCCAGAAACATCTCAAAAAATTTTTAAGATTTTTCCGATTTCTTTTCGGTGTGTTTCCGGCTACCGAAAATTCGCAAAAACGCAGATTTTTAACCCAAATCAAAACTCAACCACTGAACTACAAATTTTCCCAGAACGTTCCTCATATATTTCTTAGTGTCTCTGTAAAATTTGGTGATTTATTGAATCCGTTTTGTATTTTTTCCAAAATTCTTTTGATAAAACAGTAAAAATTTCACCAAAAATCTTAGAAAATTCCAAAAATTCTAAAATTTTACGTAGACCTTCCTGACACTACCCTTCATCATTAATCCAAATTTAAGATCAATTCAATTATCACGGACCAAGTTATAGCTAAAACAATATTCGGCCTATGCTAGTTTCGAGTTTCGGGTGATATACCTAGCGATTTCTTCGAGTCCGAGTATTTTTCTTGAGTCCAGAAGTGTGTGTTGACTATATTCAGTACCTACACATCAAGTACAATCCAAATATGCTAGAACTTAGATCAATCAAGCTTTATTTCAATATTTTTCGGTTAATCGACTAGTTAAGCGATTTCTGTCGAATAGGTGTTGATTAGGGTATCAAAACCCAAAGATTTATAACCGTGGCCGCTATATAACACCAGGGTATTCATATGGTGTTCATATTCAGCCCATTAACTTGTTTAAAACCCAAAATTTCATGGATTAAAATGGTTGTTCATGTTCTAAATCAAGTTTACTCAAGAAACTAGGCTTAAAACCATAAAAAATAAGGTTGATACCTTTGATTTGTGACTTGTTCTTGATAAATCAGCTGGTTTTAGTAAGAAGAAGCAGAATTTGGATGGGTTTTTGTGTGGAAAATGAAAAAAAATAAAATAAAACAAAGATATATACAAGGGGGGGGGGGTGGTGGCGGTTTGGGTAGGCCCCCCTAGGCCACCTCGTGCCTCGAAAAACGTGATAAAATATGATGTTTATCCTCCGTTGAGTGTTTAGGTTCGTCTGCGGGTCTCGCGCGCATTCTCGATTTGCGTGACAGACTCCGTTTTACGCGTAATTAGTGTCAAAAGACTCGGTTTTAAAAATCATGCATAACCGCCTTGAAATCCGAACCCAGTTACGTTTTAATCATAAAAGACTCGTATTAGGGTGGTTTAAATGTTTTTAAGCTTGATCGATTGTTCCTTGCACGTTTGATTGCCTTATGTTATACCTGAAACGAAGGCGTTTCCCCAACCGGGAAGCTGCTTCGTTTTGCGTGCCCAATTTCTGACTGGCTTCAAACCTTATGTCACAGTCTATGGCACAAAATTAAGATTTTCTTGGAACTCGAAATTTTAAATAATGCTACCGATAACCTAATAATTGATGTCAAAGGTTTAGTGCGCTGTTAAACGGAAAGCTCCAGTTTAACACGTGTTTAAAGTCTAAGGATACCAATGTCACATCATGGGTCCTTATTAGTGTCATGTTAATCATAACGTGTTCTCGGATGCCTCTGAGACATAACAAATAGCAGTTAATCAAGCATATAAGTCACACATGTTTTTAGGGTTTTCGTGCAATTAAAGTGTTAAGTGTACTTTACAGTTTTGGACCGTTTAGGATGTACCTGGTTTCGTCGTGGGTGTCACACGAAACCCCTTGAGTTTCGTCACAAGGAACTTCGACGAAACCCCTGAGTTTCGCCATAAGCAACTTCGACGAAACCCCTAGAGTTTCATCAAATGTACTTCGACGAAACTTCTGAGTTTCGTAGGAAGAGTTTCGTCGTGTCATTTGTCAATTTTAAACAGAGGACTTGCAAAAGTGATTTAACATTGTGTTTTCAAGTGTGTAATCAGGTATTATCATTCATATATCAAATATGAGTAGTACAAGTCCATGGGATTGGAGTACGGACCCACGACCAGGTCAAGATCAAACCTCGGCAGCCGCGTGGTTAAGGAATGTCTTGCCTCCACAATCTATAAGTGCAAGTCAATGGGCATTGGTGTCGAATCAAAATCAAAGCATTCAAAATCTATTGCTTAGTTAGAGTGAGACGGGTAGCAATAATCGCCCGCCAAAGTTGAATCACATGAACGACTATCCATCATGGAAGGCTCGTTTCCATACTTACGTTCTAGGGCAAAACACAGAATTATGGACGTGTTTCACCTCCCCATACAACACAGCCCTCGAAGAAGCAGGTTCAAGTGCGGCGACATTGGCGAATATGCTTGAAGACGACAAGAAAGCATATGATTTAGAGAAGAAGGCGTTTGCTATTCTAACACAAGCTCTTCACAAAGACATCTATCATCAATTCTCTTATTGCACAAGCACGAAAGCTTTATGGGATGCATTGGTGGCGAGAGGAGAAGGAAATGCAGCTACTAGAAAGACACGCCATGATCTATTGAAGAAAGAGTTTTAATCATTTCAGTTCTTGGAGAATGAAACCCTAAATGATATGACTACACGTTTTTATCATTTGATTAGTGAAATGTATTCTTATACTATTCTTGCAACTCAACAGGAAATAGTTGCACGGTTTGCTGATGCTCTACCTCCTAAGTGGAGTCCTTTCATTGAACTTTTAAAGCACACGGGTGTCTTGGATGCTGTTAGTATCTACGAGCTCGTTTAAAAGTTGGAGCATAAGAACGAAGAGGAAATTCGGAAAGCTAAAAGGATTGCAGTTCCTCAAAACACAGAAATGTATCTGAATGGTTTTAATCCTTCAGCTAGTTCTAGTTCCGTTCAGCAACCGAAACTTCAGACGGCGTTTATGTCAAATACAAGCTCTTTTCCGTTTCCACAATCAGCTCCACCTCAGGTTTTCGATCCGAGTGCTTATCATCCGCCAGCGCACATGATTGCTCAAGCTCATGCTTTTTCTAAACCAGATCCGAGTGCATTGCTACCAAAACCCCAACCTCCACCTTAAGTTACCACTACTCAACCTCAGTTCGATCCAAGTGCTTATCTTCCACAATCTCAACCACAAGCCCAACAACAATAAAAACAGCAACAACAAGCACATTATACCAACAATCCTCCACCCCAAAACACCAACATTGTCAGAGTTGACACTTCAAACCTCTCGAAAGTTAGCATTGAAGTAGCGAAGGAGCATATGAAACTCATTAACACAATGGTCAGGGCTTACTGTGGTTTTGTCGCAGGTCAAATTGGAAACATCAATATGACCAATGAAGATTATCAACAAATCGAACGTGATGAAATGGAGTTGATGGATATAAAGTGGCATTCGCAAGTGCTGTTAGAAGGGCAAAGGATTTCATGAGTCGAACGGGAAGAACATCCTTGGAAAGTAAGAATGATACGAAGTACGGATTTGATAAGGATGTGGTTACATGTTTCAATTGTGGTGAAAAGGGTGTCACTTCAAACGTGAGTGTACCTGACCGAGCAGACAAGGCAATCAGAACCCATTCCGTAATCAGACGAGTACTTCCAATGCCAATCAAGACAATCGTGAAAGAAGGATGGTAGTGGTGAACAACAACAAGAACCAGAACCAGAACCAGTCTGGACCTTCAAACACCACTAGAGCATTAGTTGTTCAAGCTGATGAAGGGTGTAATTGGTCTGTACAATTTGGGGAAGGTGATCAAGAAGGAGGAGGAACAGCGTGTTATGCAAAGATCATCAATCACATCAAGCACGTTCACAGGGAAGAATTTTCTGAAAGTGACGATAGTTCGGGTTATACCAGGAGTTCTGATGAAGAAAGTTCTAATTCGGGTGGTTATAATTCGGAATCTGATGTGAAAGAAGAAGGGAATTCTGATGTTGATGATTTATTGACTGAAGCAGAGGAGTTGAAAAGTAAGAAATCTATTCTCATCAAGAAGCCTGGAGTCGCATCAAAAGAAATGGAGAAGTTTTTCTCAGAAGACGGATCTTTTTCTTATCAGACTGCCTTTATGGCAAATGTCCCAGCCTCTACGAGTCAGGTAAAATCTGAAACTCCTGCTCCTAGTGTTTGTAATGTTTGTGCATATTTGAAGCTTAAATCTGAAAAGGTTCACAGTCATAATCAAAGTTTGGTTATTGAGCTGTCTAAGTGCAAAGAAGCAAATATGGCTTTAGCTAGAAACGAAAAGGGTTTTAAATCTGTGATTGAAACCATAAAGAAAAGTGTTTCCGAATTGACCAAAACTGTTTTCAATAAACAAATTGGTATTAACAATTATATTAACATCATTGAGGAAACCAAAAAGGAGCTAGCCATTGCCAAATGCGAGCATGATGCAATCAAGATCAAATTGGAGAGTTATTCTAACTCCCGGTATGTGCTTCATCACATCATTGACGCTCAACAACTGAAGGGAAACAAGAAAGGCGTAGGGTATAAGAAGTGTCCGCCCCATTTGAGACATAATTATACTCATATGACCGATGAAGAAGAAATGCCACGTTTTGAACCCAGTGTGCCTCTTGATTATGAGGAAGTTACTACTGGTCTAGGGTTCAAATCGAACAGTTCCTCGAGTACTTCATCTGATGAAACTGAAACTTCAACATCGACGCATCAAAGTGCTCCAATTATTGAGGACTATGAGTCGTCGGATGATGAATCAGATGTAAGTGATCAGGATAAATCACTTGACAAAATGAAAGGAGTAGACATTCCAATTGAGAATTACATTCTTTGTGATCCTCCTACTCCTGCTGTTCAATCAGTTGTCAAACAAGTGATAGATCTTGTCAATGATGTCAAAGATGACAAGGAACGTGTGTCTGCCATTAAGAGTGATAACGTGTTGTACACTTTGGTTGGTGATTCTAAAATTTATTCAGACAACGACTTTCCAATTAAAAATGTCAATCCATCGTCGATTGACAAAGTTTTTGAAGATAACACAAGCAAGTTTTTGGGAAAGACGATCCCAGGAGTTACTGTAACTCAATGTGATCCAATTCCAAAAACTGAAATCATAAAACAATTTGGAAATCAGAAACCACCGACAAAGCAACAACCTATTGCTGCTAAGGGTAAACAACCAGAAAGGCGAGCTCAAAAGCCTAACGTTTCTCAATCTAAATTTGAAACAAAAGGAGCTCGTTATCAAAAGAAAAACAGTAATGTCAAATTTGTAGCATCGAAGGGTATGGATAAAATTGAGACTTTTGAAAACAAATCAAACACCGATTTTGTCCAACAAGTCAAGATTTTAAAAGGTAACAGTAAAAAAAATTACACTTAACATACAAACGGGTGTGATGAAAAAGCAAGTACCTCAGGTTCTACGGGTTCGACATCTGTTCGTCGATCAGATTCTCCTAAGTTTGTGGAAAGGAGAACGTGTTTTAAGTGTGGGGAGCTTGGACATATCATTAAAAATTGTGTAAACACTCCCAAGGATAAATTTTTTGAGAAAGCACCACCTGAAAAGGTTCACCCTCAATGTTGTCCCGCTTCACCAAAACATGATAAAAGAACTGTTAAGGAACATGAAACGAAACAACGACGTCAAAATGTGAAAGCTGTTGAAAAGGCTTTAAAATCTGAAGTCAAAACGGTCAAAAGGGAACCAAGTTCTTCACAATATTTAAAACCAGACGTTTCAAAATCTTTTCATAAAGACCAAACTGGTAAACAAAATCAAACTTCGAGACCCAAGATGGGTGAAAGTTTAGGGGGGAGGTGTTGTGTTACAAAACCATCAGGAAATCGAGATCACTTTTCGTGATGCTCAGGGACGACCCAAGACCACTAAGGCTTGGGTCCCTATCCTCAACTGATCGTTGGATGATGTGTGCAGGATGTTCCAGGAGGAACTATTAATAGTCATTGGATTGTTGATAGTGGAGCATCTAGGCATATGACATGCGACTTACGGCTTCTATATGATGTGAGAAATATTAGAGGAGGCTATGTCGCATTTGCTGGAGACAAAGGCGGATACATCACTGGAGAGGGAATGATCTCCAATGGTGTTGTATGTTTCGATAAGATCAATTATGTTCGTCAAATTGATCATAATCTTCTCAGTGTTTCGCAAATTTGCGATAAAAAGTTCACCGTGCATTTTGATGATGCCGGTTGTTATGTGCTGAAACCTGGTTTTAAAATTCCAAAAGAATGGATTCTCTTATCGGCTCCAAGAGTTAATGATCTTTATATTCTTGATATGAGCCAAGCTATTACGACGTCTGCGCAAGTCACATGTTTTGTCTCAAAAGCCACAGAGAAGGAGTCTATATCTTGGCACAGAAGAATGGGACACATTCACTTAAGAAAAATGAACCATTTGGTGAAAAACAATCTTGTGAATGGTGTGCCTGTGAGAAGTTTTCATCTACAAGACATCTGTGTTTCGTGCCAGAAAGGGAAGCAATCAAAGAAGTCTCACCCGCTGAAGAAAATCAACACTGTTAGCATGCCTCTTGAACATCTTCATATGGACCTCTTTGGACCTATGAAACACAAGACAACCTTTGGTGATGCTTTTTGTCTAGTGGTTACAGATGATTATTCTAGATTTTCTTGGGTAGCTTTTATGGCACACAAGAGTGATACTCCTGGAATCCTCAAGGATCTTGTTACTATGCTTGAAAATTTGTACACTTTGAAAGTGAAGAGGATCAGAAGCGACAATGGAACTGAGTTCAAGAACCGTATGATGGATGAGTTTTGTACTTCTAAGGGCATTCTTCATGAATACAGTTCTCGCTATACTCCACAACAAAACGGTGTCGCGGAGAGGAAGAATCAGACGATAATTGAAACTGCAAGAACAATGTTGGTAGAGTCGGAGCTTCCTGTTCAATTCTGGGGGGAGGCTGTGTCGACTGCTTGCTACACGTTAAACCGAGTTCTTACAGTTAAGAGACATGGCAAGACTTGTTTAGAACTTCTACAGAAAAGGAAACCGGATCTTTCTTATCTAGAACCTTTTGGCGGTCCATGCACTATGATTGAGCCAAATGGAAAGTTTGGCACGAAAGCTATCGAGGGTTTCTTCCTTGGATATGCTACTCTGAATTTTCGCGTATGGAATCTGGCGACCAAAAAGATTGAGCTATGGAGTGAAGTAAAGGTTCAAAGGTATACAAGTTATGTTAGAGCTCCGGGTGATCCTTGGATGTTCGAATATGATGGGCTATTCGACTCCTTTAATCTGCCAACCTTTGACGAAGAATCTGCAGCTGCTAGAATGTTATTTGATAGTGACAACGCTGCTGGCTCGCCATTGGTTAGACCTGTTATTGTTAACCCTCAAGGTTCTAATTCGGTTAACAACACGGTTCAAAATGAGGTATTTGAAGATACTGCTGATTACAATGAGTCATCGGAAGATGATGAATATCATGATGCAAACGAAGGCACTTCAGCTCCAGTTGCTCCTGTTCAAGGTGCTTCTGTTGATACTCCTCATGTGCAGAATGTTGATACTGCTGAAGGGAATGCATCCACTTCTACGCCTATTCCCGATGTAGAGTTGGTTGTTGATCTTAATATTAACAATTTGGGTATT